>OZ024741.1:394312277-394339777 GCA_964016885.1 Eledone cirrhosa
GTTTCATTCATGGTGAAACTCTCGTGCTATAAGAAGCACCAGACTTTTTGACTGGCGTCACATAAAATTCCATGTAGCTTAATTGCTATATGTTAATTTTTTATTACTGGACAGCATTTGGCTTGTGTCAGACGCTGTGACCTCGTGTGGACCAGCAATACCATTCATAGGGGTCGAAACTGTCAAAGTCCATCACAAAGGCCGATGACCCTGGTGTTCCGTGTCCATCGTTTATATTTTTTTAAATAGTTTTTCGCTTTTCCTTCTTTCCTCACTTTGTTATTTTTCTTAAGTTTTTTTTTTTATATAAAAACTTATAGAATGTAATTGCCAGCTTTTAAGAGAAATGAATAGCTCAATGCATTTATATAATATAAAAGTTTGAAAAAGAAGAGATATTAGCGTGGAAGAGTGGTTATACATATAAATACAGAGCAAATATAGACAAAGGTATTAATGGAAAATTAATCTTCTTTCATCAAAGAACCGTATTTATTCCCTTACAATCGTTTCGAATGAGATATGACCTCGAATTATTCAAAGTGTTGTTGCAGAATTCATTTTATATAGACAATCTATAGAAATAGATGTATTTCTAAAGAATACAGCTCATTCTCCTCTGATAGAAAGAGATAGTCATTGGTGGAGTTTTACCAATGAAAAATTTAGATTACCTTTAGCATAGCATATATTATTTAATTCTGCATTTTAAGTACCACGTTAGACCGAATACATTTTTTTCTCGCACAAATATTGGATGTTGACATTTTGGTTTAAGGAGACAAACGAAAATTCGTCTTGAGGAGGATGCGTTGAGTTACTCTGATGCGAGTGCACGAGGGCACAGAATTAAGCCACACATCGTTGTTTAGCTGCGAAGCGGATCAGAAGCAGGCGAGGCGATGTTGGTCCAAGCCAAACTCTATCTGCCTGATGGAAGACTTGATGTCATCCCAGTATACTGGGAAACAAAAAGGCCGTCGCCTATCGCACCACCTTTCGCACTTAATGTGAAAACTAATGTAGGTAAAACAATTCCTAGCCTTCATAGATATCCTTTGCCGAAATATATTTAATCACCATACAGTAAAAATAGGATACTCTTGCACTAACAATATTAAATCCTACATCATCGGCAAATGCAATAGCCCTCCACCGTACGGATGCTCATGTAGGAAACCAGAAACATGCCCACTAGACCAACAGTGTAACACTCCGGCGGTGATATACCAAGCAGAGGTTGCCTCCAGCAACCAGAACCACCAAACTGAAGCCTGGACCTATGTCCGAGAGCCAGTTTAAAAACCGCTATCTGAATCACGAAACAACCTTCAGATATCCCGACAAAAACATGCCATTCAGCTCGCAAATCATGTATGGAACCTAATGGCACAGTTTTTTCAATCATATGGAGGATATTACATGTGAATGGGTCGACATTTTGTCGCCTTTGTAATTTGGAAAAATAGTATACACTCTCACATCTCACAACTAGCTTCAGATAAACACTATCTCGGCTTGATTGGTATGGTCACTGTCCTCATGAAAAGAAATATATTCTGAGAAAATGGCTTAGACCTGACTAACAGGTCTAGAAGTATATTTTGATTTACTGACTATTTTATATATCAAGGAAATTGAATTACTTGAGTCAGCTGGAAAAAATTATTTTCCTTCTATTTTTCTAAATTACCTGACTTTTTTAAAATTCTTATGATATATTTCTGAAAGGAAATCACAATCAACCCCCAGGCCATCTTTATTTTTATTTTTCTTATGACAGGCTGAATGAGTTGGGCCCAGAACCTAACTCATAAGAACCTGTTTATGTCTCTGTTGTAATTATATATATATAAGTGGATGTGTGGACATGTGTCTGTGTATATATATATATATGTATATATATATATATACATATATATACATATGTGTGTGTGTAATTGTGTGTAGGCTACTTCCAATTCCGCAGTTAAACACTGTGGTAACCTTAGTTAAGAGCTATAGTAAAAATGGCCTAGAACAAATGTCCTCTACACGACCAACAGGGCTTCTTGTTCTTTCTATCTCAGAATCCAGCCATCCAGTCATCTGTACATTATTGCCATTGCATATAAAATAATAAATCAATACTGGTCACACACTGGTTTTCTCTGGGATTGCAATCCCTCTTACTCTTTTTTATCTTAATTGCGATGTGCTGAGGGGTTGAGAGTGGATGGTCTGAAATTTTCCGGCATTAAATTTTATTTTGTTATCTTCGTCCCACTTATATTTTGCATTTAGCTCTTGCTGGAATCATCAAAATTTTTAATTTTTAATTGTAGATCTGGTTCATCTGAATCATTGAGAGCTTGCCACACATCTCCGAAGTTGTTTTTCGTTAATTCCTAAGCCGAAATACGATTCTCGCTAATTTATATTTGTATTAATCTCCAGAGTCTAGCTATTGACCAGTTAATTTTCTTGATTTATTTTAGTTGATTCTATTGACTGATGAATAGCTTATGTTAACTTATAACCATTCTGTTGAGAGCTTTATTCGATTTGTGATGTTTTGCATTCTCGCAACTGAATTCATTCGCCTAAAATAAGGGTTGCCTCCCTTGCCGAGCTCCACGTGGGGTCGGTAACGGTCATTCCTTAAATTAGCACTGGAACTAAAACCTGTTGAAAAGTGGCTTCCCTGTTCAATCATCTTACCAGAAGCCTAACATTATTTATGTAAGCGGACAGTACTTGATTTAGGGGTCGCAGAAACCCAAATGGTGGATTTTACCAACCATCCAGGGGTCCGGGTAAATTTTCAATCACATATATTTTTATTTGTTTGACCCGAATTACTTGGTCGTTCTTTGGGCTGTACGGATGATTGTTTAACCATCGTCTCAGTGTGTTTGGCCTTTAACGTAAAGCCGAAATACGATTCTCGCTAATTTATATTTATATATATATATATATATATATATATATATATATATTTATATCTGTATCATTTTCTAGGAGAGTTCTTGGGTGTTATTTTTCACCGTCCTTGAATTGTCTAATGTAGCGAGTTGAAATGTTTATTTAACGTCTCAAAAGAAATTTTCTCTGGGAATTATATTTGTCTCTATAATGGCCATTATAACTTGGAAAATGTAATGCATATCACTTGGATTACTAACATGAATTATTTATGTTTTATGCCATTGTTTTGCATAAAATAAAATACAGTTATTTTTGTTGAATCACCAGTCGGAAGAGAAGATACTGGAGTTGAGTCAATAATAATAATAATAATAATAATAATAATAATAATAATAATAATAAAATAATAATAATAATGCTTTCTTTATTAACCACAAGGGTTTACACAAAGTAGACATTAAGGACAGTACAGGACAATACAGGACGGTACAAAAGGGCATTTCTGCGTGTAAAAAATACAAGAAACAGAGGATGTAATAATAGAACAATGAAAAAATTCCCCAATAGAGGGGAGACTTCCGAGGGACATTCGTGGAGAAAGCCCATTAAAAAGCCACAGTGACCCTGACCACCAGGGCAAGTGCCCTCTCCCAGTTTTCCACCTTTAATTTACAGACACATACTCAGAGTAGACCCATTCACTCGGGCCATTCTTGCCTCTCTCACCCATCTTTCAACAAAATGCTGGGAAGAGAGCACTTCCCTCTCTACCCTGATTTTCCTTTTCAAGTGAAATTTGAAAAAGTTAATCAGGGCATCACCAAAGAGGTAAGTGCTCGTCTTCAGCCCTTTCAAACGTGTCCAGCATACTATCTCTTTCGCCATGGCCACCAGACAGATAAAAACTGCCTGCCCTTCCCGGCTAAAGGAGGAGGGCGGGGCAATCCTCACGATGGACTCAGCTGATAGCTGGATCCGTCCTACACGCGACAGCAGGTGTTCGACATAAACCCACAAGTCAGCAATGCTCGGACACTGGACGAGTGCGTGCAGGACGGTTTCGTCGCCCTGCGCGCATCTCGGACATGCCCAGCTGACGGCACCTCCATTCCTGTAGAGTTTATCCCGAACTGGCAAAGCTCCTCCGTAGCACTGCCAGGCCAGGGATTTCTGGAAGTTGTCCTGAAAGTTCTTCCGAAGAGATTGGCTAGTTGATTTTCGTCGACGCCTAGAGTTTCCCCACGTAAGTCGTCGCTCTTCCCTTCCACTAATTCTCTATAGAACGCCAAGGTGGAGTTCCCACCGATCACATTGCCCGATTGATCGAGGGCTGTGAGCGCCTGAAGACATTCCAGTCTCCAAGCGCTCCCTCTCGGTCTTCGCTTGACCCAGGACTGCAGCTCCGTCAAGGAGACGAGCTGGGGAAAGACGCGTCTAGCAAACGCCGACCACACCTGATCACCGTCGAAGAAGAGGTGGAGATGTCGTAGCCTGAGCGCGTGTCTGCGCATCATCAGCCACAGCATTCTCAGCCCTCCACGTAGCGGGTGTTGACAGTAGATGGACCGCCTGACCATCGGAGCGCGTCCCTTCCACAAAAAGCAAAAGAGCAAACGCTCCAGCGCAGTCAGGCGGGGCTTAGGACAAGGTACGACGGTCATACGAGGTATGACGGACGCGATATACGCGTTAGCCACCTCCGCTCGACCTTTCAAGGATAGCTTCCTCTCGGCCCATTTCGTCGCGTCGTCCCAGTTTTTGTCCGTCTGGAGGTCCGGACCGAACCAGACCCCGAGCAATTTAACAGGTCCGTCCGTCCAGCGCCCGACGACGCTGTTGGACGGCATGGAGGTGCCTCTCCAGGTGCCGAGCTGAAGGCCCACTGACTTTTCCTGGTTGATCATTGCTCCTGTCACCGCTTCGTATTCTCTTAGTGTAATGCCGATCGCCTCGATGTGTTTGGCGTTCGACACCACTACGGTGACATCGTCCGCATATGCTGACACGGATCTTCCGCATCCTAGTTCGCGCTGACCCCCTCAACGTCTCCAGTTTGTGGAGTCAATACGTACAAGAGAGTCAATACGTACAAGAGGGACGAGAGGGGACATCCTTGGCGGACCGAGCGCATGATGTTGAACGGTTCCGAAAGGTGACCGTTCACTCTCACCACAGAGCAGATGTCGCTGTGCATGGCAGCGATCCAGCCTCTGAAGACGGGCCCAAAGCCAGCCGCCCTCAGGACTGCCGCTAGGTAACGATGGTCGACCCTATCGAAAGCTTTCGACTGATCTAAATTGATCAAGGACCCACCCGTGCCAGGTTCCCTAGCTACCCTCTCTACGATGTATCGCATGAGGTGGAGGTTGTCGTGGATGGTTCTGTCGGGAATAGCGCATGTCTGCGCCTCTCCCACCAGACCACCAACGACAAGCGCCAACCTCTTTGCTAGCACCATGGCCAAAATCTTGAACTCTGTGTTTAGCAGAGTTATAGGCCTAAAATTATCTGTTATCCCCCTTGTTCGGATCCTTTCTCAACAGCGCCACAGCCCCTCGGCTCACAGAGCTGAGAATTCTCCCGTTCTGTTGCCAGTTGCAGTAGACGTCCGCCAAGAGGCCTCCGAACAAGTCTGGCATCTGTACGTAAAGTTCATAGGGCAGACCATCCAAACCAGGCGATTTACCCCTTGTGCAGCCAGTCATTTCCTCCCGTACTTCAGCGGCTGTTATCGGCTTTTCGCAACACTCCGCCTCAGTGGTCGTTGACGTAGACACTAAAGTCCATCCCTCGATCCGGCCCGCCGCTGCCCCCGAACAGCTGTGCGAAGTGTCGCTGAAAAGCTTCACACATTTGCTCGGGATCGAGTAGCATGCGCCCGTCGTGGTTTATTGCCATGACGCGCCTCCGCCACTCGGGCCCATTGAACGGCTTTCGTCCCCTCGTGTCTGAGAGCACGCACCCTAGCTTTGCATTGAAGAATTGGTCAAGGGCCAATTTCGCCGCAAGTACGTCGGTCGCGATGCCTTTGCTAAGCGCCTCGTCTAATTTTCTAACTAATTCTCCCTCTGCTCTATTTTTCTCTATTGCTAAAGCCTTACTAAACCTAATGGACTCTATTCTAATCGCTCTTTTCAGAGCAAACCACCACTTGTTGTTCACGATGGCCCCCGTCAACGCCCGCTTAACTAGTTCGCAAATCCGGTCTCTGTAGGCCTTGCGCGCTGGTAAGGACGCGTTTAGCTTCCAGTAGCGGGGTCCTCGTCTATGAAGCCTATCTAAGTCAAGCACACAGCTAACGAATTTGTGGTCCGTGTAGCTGACTATCTTGAATTGTGGACAGCCTATGCTAGACATATCTATTTCCCTACAAAATACTCTATCTAGATATGATCTGGATGACCCTATGCGATTTGTCCAAGCCACATTGGCACATTCGGGAAATCCAATCGGTACCTGTCAGACATTTCAAAACGCCTGAGCAGGTTGGTGAGGCTCTTGCACCCTCCTCCCCTATCCGCTAATCCCACACAGTCCGAGAGTGCATCTAAGATCCCGTTACAGTCGCCCACTAACACTAAAGAGCGGGACGTTCCAAGAAAGGTCTCCAGACGCCGGAAGAAATCAGGCCACCCTGCTCCTGTCGGGGCATAGACGGCACTAGCCTGAAAGCTTGCCCGTCTCCGCTGGTCACGTCCAGCACCACCAACTTACCTTCTGGGTCCAGGAAGATGGCCTGTATGGCGAGATCCAAACCTCTCCGAAAAAGCACAGCAACTCCTCCCCCCGATCCAGGACGGCTGGGAGATGCGTACACATCGTAGCCGCCGAAGATCGGTGCGAAGGCCCGTGCTTCGGAGATTCTGGTCTCGCTGATGGCCACTACATCTATGTTTAATGACCTGAGGTCGTTGGGCAGGTGGCCCTGCTTCCATGACGACCCCAAGCCACGCGCATTTATACTGCCTATTCTGAATGAGGTCATGTTGAAATGCAGTGGAAAAGATGGGAAAGACCACTTACCTTACTTCTCGTAGAGGAAGGATGGTTTCTCCATCCTTTTCACTGCTTGTGGCCTCCTCCGGAAGGATGTCCTTATAAATCCTCCTGGAGAGTATTTGTCGGAAGTCTCCGATGTCTTTGGGGAATTTTTGTTTTAGTGTCGTGTACGTTTTCTGTGTGATGTGAGTGATTTGTATGTGTGGAGGTGGTGTGAACTTTTGGGTTGTTGTGTAGTCTTTTTCTGTGATGCTGGTGTTGTGTTGCAAGTAGTGTAATAGTTGGTTGTTGTTCAAATTTAATGCTGTGTAGTGTGTATCGTTTTGGTTGTTTTGTTTTGTTTGCGTTTGTTGTGGGTTTGTTTCTGTTTCGCTTTTTGGTGACTTTTGTGGTGTTGGTGATGGTGGTGTTGGGGTTAATGATGGTTATGGTGTTGGTGTTTGTGGTGATGGGGTTGGTGATGCTGGTGTGGATGGTGGAATATCTGTCCTAACTTTTTTGTTTGATAGTTTATTTGTTTCCCCCTGTATTTTGTTTTTGGAGGGGGAAGGAAGAGAATTTTTTTCTTTTTTGGTTTCTTTTTTTCTTTTTTCCTGATACCGTTTCCCACTCCTCGTCGTCACAATCTGTCTCCAGTTGTGATAGGCCGGGGAGTGGAAAATCCTCCACAGGCGTTGGTTTTGGTTGTGGCATGGTGGATGGTGTAGGCGCTGGTGCTAGTTCTGGCGCGTTGGGTGGTGGTGGTGTTGGTTTTGCTACTATTGCTGGGGTTGTTGCTGTTATAGTTGCTTCTGTTGTTGCTGCTACAGTTGTTGCTGCCATTTCTGCTGCTGGTGGTGTTGATGGTTGAGTCACTGGGGTGGGTAAGAGAGGTGGCCTCAACCTTTTAGCCTGAGGGCAGAAATCCCTTAGGTGGGTTCCTTCACCACAAACGACACACCTAGGCCTTCTGCCCTCGACGATTACGGTGAGGTGGCTGCTGTCAGTGAGGTCTATTACCTCTGGGATCTCCTCAATGCTTTTTTGGTCCGCTTGGATCAAGAGCTCCATCCCAGATCCGGACCAGTTCTCCTGCTTTTCTTTCGCTATTTCGATTATCTTGGTGTTGGCTTCGATGCCGGCGAGGACGGCAGCTATTAGCCAGGGAATTTCGATGGCCGGTGGAACGTGGGTCACCCTGATCTTCACGAGTGTGAAGTCGTCACTTCTTAATGGGGCCATGGGGTGTTCTCTGGCCTCCATATTTCTGCCCACGTCTGATTGCCCACACATATCCCAAAGCTTTTTGGATTTGGGACTCGGATGCCCGTTCCACTCGGCGCGATTTTATGCTAATCGTCCGATAAGACACGGTGCACAGGCGCCGATACTCCATTTTATTAGGTGTGGGGGGTGGCTGACCCTGTACCCATCTTTCTTTACCATTTTTTGGGCTTCTTCTAATTCCTCCTGAGTTACCTGGAATGCTTCGCACTGTTTTGCTACTCTGGCAAAACTCAGGGTGGTTTTCTTAATTTCATTGTTGCTGTTATCGTTATTTTTGTTATTGTTAATTTTAGTTTCAGTTGTGGTGGTGGTGGCGTCAGTGGTGTTCGGTGTGGAAGAGTTCATTTAGATATCACGAACTAATTTATTTTTTTCTTTTGTTTCTGTTGTCGGTGTTGTGGTGGTGGTGGGGATGACTGCAGCACCTGCAGTCATTGGTAATGGCGGGAAATGAATGTCTGCCTGAGACAAATTTAAAATATTGCTACTGCTTATATTTTTAGTGTTGGCAAACGTAGTAATATTTACAATGGTGGTGTCGGTGTGAGGTGTTAGTTTGTGAGGAAGGTGTGACACTGAGTCGTCCATGATTTTTCAAAGAAAAATCTTTGTTTGATAATTATAAAAGTTTAAATTTTGGGGGCTCAAAGCCCCAATCTTTTTGAGTGTCCTTTTCAGAAAACAATGTATGTGCACTTATATACAGTTAACAATAAAAATTTTCCATAAATGGCAATTTTAAACAACTGAAAATAACAAACCTTTGCCGAGCTCACGATAATACGACTTACTACATAGGTCGCCAATAATAATAATAATAATAATAATAATAATTGCTTCTACGTTTGGCACAAGGCCAGCAATTACCCAGTGCATTACTGGTACTTTATTTTATCGACCCCGTAAGGATGAAAGGCAAAGTTAACCTCGGCGGTTTCTGATATAGGCACAAGGGCTAACACGAATAAAAACATTAGAGACCGCACAGAACGGTACGGGACGATACAAAGTGGGTTTGGGTCGTGTAAACAGGTTATAACAAGATAGAAATGTGTAAAAACTAATGAAAAAAATTCAAACTACAAACGTTCCCCAAAAAGGAGGAAACCTTCGAGGGTCACTCGTGGTGAAAACCACACAAAAGACCACAGCCACCCTGACCACCAGGGCAAGCACCCTCTCTCAGTTTTCCCACTCAGTCTACAGTCGCATACTAAGAGCGGGCCAGTTCATTCGGATCAGATTCGCCACTTTCACCAACCTTTCAACAAACTTACTAGAAGACAGCACTTGCCACTCCACCCTGATTTTCGAATCCATCCTACACGCGACAGCAACTGTTCGACATAGCCCCACAAGTCAGCAATCCTCGGACACTGAACGAGTGCGTGTAGGACGGTTTCGCTGCCCTGCGCGCATCTCGGACAGGCTTGGCTGACAGACATCGGTGCCTATAGAGCTTATTCCGAACCGGCAACGCTCCCCGGTAGTACTGCCAGGACAGGGTTTTCTGGAAGTTGTCCATAAGTCCCGGGCTGAAAGTTCTCTCGAAGAGAGCGAACAACTGATCGTCTTCAACGCCCAAGGTCTCCCCGAGAACGTCGGCGCTCTTCCCCTCCACTATTCCTCTATAGAACGTCAAGGTGGATGTTTCACCGATACTAGTGCCGAGCTGGTGGTGAGCGCTTGGAGACATTCCAGCTTCCAAGCGCTTTTCCTGATCCAGGACTGCAGCTCCGTCAAGGAGACGAGCTGGGGTAAAGCGCGTCTGGCAAACAGCGACCACACCTGTTCACCGTCAAGCAAGCACCAGAAATGTCGCAGACTCAGCGCATGTTTGCGCATCATCAGCCACGGCATACCCAGTCATCCACGCAACGGATGCTGACAGCAGATGGATCGTCTGACTATGGGAGCACATCCCTTCCACAAAAAGCGGAAGAGAAGGTGTTCCGTTTTGGTCAGAGTTGAGTGCGGGCAAGATACGACGCTCAGGCGGAAGCAGGTGACGGGCGCGATGTACGAATTCGCCACCTCCACCCGACCTTTCAGAGACAGCCTCCACTCGGCCCATTTCTGGGTGAGAGAGGCTACCCTGCTCGTCACCTTACTCCAGTTTTTCTCCATCTGGAGGTCCGGCCCGAACCAGACCCCGAGCAATTAAACCGGTCCTTCCGTCCAGCGCCCCGCGGTGCTGTCGGACGGCATGGACTTGCCTCTCCAGGTGCCGAGTTGCAAGCCCACCAACTTTTCCTGGTTAATCTTTGCGACTGTCACTGCTTCGTATTCCTTGAGGGCAGTGCCGACAGTGCCGAGCATCTGGGCGTGTTCGGTGCTCGACACCACCACGGTGACGTCGTCGGCGTAAGCTGACACAGATCTCCCGCATCCCAATTCGCGTGGGACGCCTCTCATCGTCTCGAATTTGTGCAGTAACGGCTCGAAGGACAGTACGTACAAGAGGGACGAGAGGGGGAACCCTGGCGGACCGAGCGCATGATGCTGAAAGGCTGCGACAGGTGACCATTCACCCTCACAATCGAGCACATATCGCTGTGCATTGCAGCGATCCAGCCCCTAAAAACGGACCCGAACCCGGCCTCCTCGAGGACCGACCCTATCAAATGCCTTAGATTGATCCAAGTTGATCAAGGTCCCACCGATACCAGGTTCCTTAACCACCCTCTCTATGATGTATCGCATGAGATGGAGGTTGTCGGGGATGGATCTGTCCGGAATGGCTCATGTCTACACCTCCCCCACCAGATCACCGACGATAAGCGCCAATCTCGTTGCTAACACCTTGGCCAAAATCTTAAACTATGCGTTTAACAGAGTTATGGGCCTGAAGTTTTCTATAACGTCCCCCTCTTTTCTCAGCAGCGCCACCGCTCCCCGGATCACAAAACTGGGAATGCTCCCGTTCTGCTGCCAGTTGCAGTAGACGTCTGCCAAGAGGTCGCCGAACAAGTCTGGCATGTACGCATAAAGCTCGTAGGGCAGACCATCCAAACCTGGCGATTTACCCCTCGTGCAGTCAGACGTCGCTTCCCGTATTTCACCTGCTGTTATCGACTTTTCGCAGCACTGCGCTACGGTCGTCGAGAGCTGCGGCAGTCCGTCGAGATATGCACCGAAGTCCATACTCCGAACCGGCCCGCCGCCGCTCCCGAACACATCTGCTCGGGTTCGAGCAACATACGTCCGTTTTCATCAGGCCCATTGAACGGCTTTCGTCCCCTCATGTCCTAGAGCACGCGCTCTAGCTCTGACAACACAGCCTTCATGCTTTGCGTTGAAGAATTGGTCGAGTGCCAATCTTGCCGCAAACACATCGGTTGCGATGCCTGTCCTAAAAGCCTCTTTTAGCTTTCTAACTAACTCTCCCTCTACTCTATTTTCCTCTATCTTTACTCCTTTGCTAAACCTTATCGATCTACTCTAATAGCTCTTTTCAGGGTAAACCACCCCTGTTCTTGACGATCGCACCCGTCAACGCATGCTTAACTAATTCGCTAATCTGCTCTCTGTAAGCTTTACGCGCCGGGAACGACGCGTTCAGCTTCCAGTAGCCGAGTCCTTGCATATGGAGTCTACACTAACCTTATCTGTTTCCCTACAGAATACCCTATCTAAATACGATCTGGATGACCCGATGCGGTTTGCCCATGTCTGCATTGGCACATTCTGATAATTCAGTCTATACCTGTTAGACAATTCAAAACGTTTGAGCAGGTTGTTGGGGCTTTTACACCCTCCTGCCCTGTCTACTAGCCCCACATAATCTCAGCGTGCATCTAAGATACCGTTCCAGTCGCCCACTAACACTAAAGAGCGGGACGTTCCAAGAAAGGTCTTTAGACGTCTGAAGAAATCAGGCCGTCCTGCCCCTGTTGGGGCGCAGAGGGCTACTAGCCTGAAAGCATTGCCTTCGCTGCCGATCACGTCCAACACCACCGACTTACCTTCTGGGTCCAGGAAGATGGCCCGTATGGCGAGATCCAAGCCCGAAAAGGCACGGCACCCCCCACCCCCTGATCCTGGATGGCTGGGAGATGCGTATACATCGTAGCCGCCGAAGATCGGTGCAAGGGCTCATGCTTCGGAGATTCTGTTCTCGCTGATGGCCACCACATCTATGTTTAGTGACCTGAGGTCGTTGAGCGGGTGACCCTGCTTCCAAGATGATCCCAGGCCACGTACATTTATATTGCCTATTCTAAGTACGGCCATGTTGGATGAGAAATGGGGTAAGTGAGAAAGGATCACTTACCTTGATCCTGGTCATGGGTGTTTCCAAGAGGATGTCGGTGTATATCTTCTTGGCAACCGTCCATCTGAAGTCTCCAACTGCGTTGGGGAATTTTTCTTTTTAAAATTTGTAATGTTCTATTTTGATTTCAATGATGTTTATGTTTTTCGGGAGAGCTCTTGGTGTTGGCGGGTTGTAGTAATCTTTTTCTGTAATGGCTGTGTGCTGCTTTATATGTTGTAAGAGTTCTTTATTTGCCATGTTTATGGCTTTTACTTTTTGGGGGGAGGGGGGATTTTGTTGCTGTTTTCTTATTGTTGCTGTTGGGTGTGTGTGTTTTGTTGTATTTGCGATGTTGGTGTTTTTGGTGATGCTGGTGGTGGTGTGGTTGTTGTTGGTGGTGATTCTTGTGGTGGTGATGGTGATGGTGGAGGTGTTGCTGCAAGTCTCCTTGCAGCCTTTACCCCTCTTTGTTTGCCTTCGCTTTTGGAGGGGTTTTTCCTTTTTTTGTTTTTTGTGGCAGACCGTTTGCCACTTCCCTCCCGCCTCATACTCCATGTCGGATTCCATGACGTCTGGGAAGAGTATGAGCTCCACTGCTGTTGGTGGTGGTAGTGGAGCCCGCTCCGGCGATTTTGCCGCCGGTGTAGCTACTGCAACTGTTGGTGTTGCCACCACTGCTTCCGCTGCTTTAGTTGTCCGTGGCCTTGGTATGGGTGCCGCGGACGTTTCCCGCCTACTCACCATGGAAGGGTCTTCTGCCTCTGTTGCCTGCCCTGCTCTTGGTAGCAGCGGATCAGGCGTCGGAAGGAGCAGGGCCCTCTTCTTGGCTGTCTGCTGCGAGCATAAGACTCTGAGGTGACCCTTCTGGCCAAAGAGCTAGCACTTTGGGCGCCTTCCTTCCACGCTTATAGGGAGTTGGAGTCCTTCTTCGAGGTTAATGATGTATGGGATGGCCTCGATGCACTCCTGGTCAGTCTGTATTAGCATTTGCATGCCTATTCCTGACCAGTTCTCTCTTCCCATTCTCTGTATTTGCAGTATGGTGGTCTTCTCCTCGATTCCAGCCAGTACAGACGCGACCAGCCAAGGTATGGGCACGTCGGGCGGGACCTGGGTCACTTTGACCCTCACAATTTTCTTCCCGCAGTAGGAGGGCACCAAAACTATCTCCTCACTCTTTAGGGTTTCCTCCAGAGAGTGAGATTTCGCCTCTTGAGGGGTGGCGAAAAGTACGTCTACTGTGGCGTACTTTTTGCTTCGGGTGATCTGGGTTTTGCGCGCCCAGACGCACCCCAAGGATTTTTGGATTTGAGCCTCCGTGGCTCTCTCCACCCGATGTGACATTTTGCTTACGGTGCGGTAAGTCACCGTGTGCAGCTGCTGGTCTTTGAAGATATCGGGTGGAGGTTTCAGGGAAACTCTATTGTCGTTTCTTGTCACCATGGCCCTTGCGACCGTCATCTCCTCCTCCGTGACTAACACTGTCTCTATTTTTCGAGCCACATCTGCGAAAGAAGTGGCCCCTTTTTCAGCGGCACCATTATTGCTGCCGCTACTGCTGCTAGTGGTGTTGTTGGTGTTGTTGCTGTTGCTACTGCGACAAACTGTGTTGTTGGTATTGTTGCTGTTATCACTGTTGTAGTTGGTTGTGTTTTGGGTGCCACCGTTGTTGTTGGGGGGGGGGGGCTCAGCCATGTTTTTTTGTTTTTTTTTAAAGTTAAATGTTCAAATATTAATCAAATATTTCGGCCAAAAGGCCCAAATATTATATTTTCCTCTTCACAGGGCAAAGTTCAAGGGCTTATATCCCTTACACAACAAGAACAATTAAACAACAAATAATTATAACAGGTAAATAAAGCGACTTACTGGGAGTGAGCAAAATAATAATAATAATAATAATAATGGTTTCTTTATTGGCCACAAGGGCTAACATGAAGAAAAACATTACAGACGGCACAGAATGGTACAGGACGATAGGAAGTGGGTTTTGGCTGTGTAAAAAAAGGTTATAACAAGAAGATAGAAATATCAAAAGAATTCAAACAACAAAAATTCCCCAATAGGGAGGAAACTTCCGAGGTTCATTCGTGGCGATAACCACACAAAAAGATCACGGCCACTCTGACCACCAGGGCAAGCGCCCTCTCTCAGTTTTCCACTCCTCAGTCTACAGGCGCATACTCAGAGCGGGCCCGTTCACTCGGACCAGACTCGCCACTTTCACCCACCTTTCAACACACTAGAAGACAGCACTTGTCTCTCCACCCTGATTTTCCTCTTCAAGTGAAATTTGAAAAAGTTAATCAGGGATTCCTTTCAACCTTGTCCACCATACAATCTCTTTCGCCATGGCCACCAGGCAGATGAAAACTGCCTGCCCTTCCTCCTCCTTAAAGGAGGACGGCGGGGCTATCTGCACAATGGACTCAGTCGATAACCGGATCCATCCTACACGTGACAGCAAATGTTCGACATAGCTCCACAAGTCAGCAATGGTAGGACACTGAACGAGTGCGTGCACAGCAGTTCCGTCAATGTGTGCGCATTTCGGACAGGTACCGTGCTTGTTGAGCTTATCTCGAACTGGCAATGCTCCCCGGTAGCACTGCCAGGACAGGGATTTCTGGAAATTGTCCATAGGTCCCGGGCTGAAAGTTCTCTTGAAGAGGGCGAACAGCTTATCGTCTTCGACGCCCAGGGTCTACCCAAGAATGTCGTCACTCTTCCGCTCCACTAGTCCTCTATAGAACGTCGAGGTGGATGTTACACCGATACTAGTGCCCAGCTGGTAGAAGGCTGTGAGCGCTTGGAGACATTCCAGCTTCCAAGCGCTATCCCTCGGTCTTTTCCTGATCCAGGACTGCAGCTCCGTTAATGAGACGAGCTGAGGAAAAACACGTCCGGCAAACGGTGACCACACCTGTTCACCGTCAAGGAAGCACCAGAGATGTCGCAGCCTCAACGCGTGTTTGCGCATCATCAGTCACGGCATGCCCAGCCCTCCACGCAACGGGTGTTGACAGCAGATGGATCGTCTGATCATGGGAGCACTTCCCTTCCATAAAAAGCGGAAGAGAAGGCGCTCCATTTTTGTCAGGGTTGGGCCGGGGCAAAGCAGATGACGGATGCGATAAAAGCATTCGCCACCTCTGCCCGGCCTTTCAGGGACAGCTTCCTCTGGGCCCATTTCTGGGTGAGAAAGGCCACCCTGTTCGTCACCTCGCTCCAGTTTTTCTCACTCTGCTGGTCCGGACCGAACCAGACCCCAAGCAATTTAACCGGTCTTTCCGTCCAGCACGCCACGACGCTGTCGGGCGGCATGGACTTGCCACTCCAGGTGCCGAGCTGCAAGCTCACCGACTTTTCCTGGTTTAACTTTGCTTCTGTCACTGCTTCATATTCCTTGAGAGCGGTGCCAAGCTTCTGGACATGTCCGGTGCTTGACACCACCACGGATCTCCCACATCCCAGTTCGCATGGGACGTCTCTCATCGCCTCCAATTTGTGCAGTAACGGCTCTAGAGCCAATACATACACGAGAGGGGACAACCTTGACGGACCGAGCGCATGATGCTGAAGAGCTGTGACAGATGACCGTTCACCTTCACAACTGACCATATGTCGCTGTGCATCTCAAAATGGGCCCGAAACCAGCCGCCTCGAGGACCGCCGCCACGTACCGATGGTCGACGCTATCAAAAGCCTTAGATTGAACCAAGTTGATCAGGGCCACCCGTGCCAGGTTCCTTAACCACCCTTTCTATGATGTATTGCATGAGGTGGAGGTTGTCGTGGATGGATCTGTCTGGAATGGCGCATGTCTGCACCTCTCCTACCAGATTACCGACGACAAGCGCCAATCTCATTGCTAACACCTTGGCCAAAATCTTGAAATCTGTGTTTAACAGAGTTATGGGCCTGAAGTTGTCTATAACGTCCCCCTTGTTTGGGTCTTTTCTCAACAGCGCCACCGCTTCCCGGATCACAAAACTGTGAATGCTCCCGTTCTGCTGCCAGTTGCAGTAGACGTCCGCCAAGAGGTCGCCGAACAAGTCTGGCATGTACGCATAAAGCTCGTGGGGCAGACCATCCAAACCTGGCGATTTACCCTTCGTGCAGTCAGACATCGCTTCCCGTATTTCACCTGCTGTTATCGACTTTTTGCAATACTGCACTGTGGTTGTCGGGACCTGCGGCAGTTCCTCGAGGTATGCACTAAAGTTCATACTCCGATCTGGAAAGTGATCCACTGGCACTAGTGCAAATTGAACGATTCACCTCATGCTGAGAGGTGTATATGTGCATAAGTATATTTGTTCTTCTGTGGTTATGTATATTTGTTCTCTCTCTCTATATATATTATTTTTTCAAGGAAGTACGAAACATAGCTTTTTGTACTAGGTATTATAAAAAATTTACCGTATTTTGAGCTGTTTTAACTTCTCCACCTACTTCTTTCCAGTTTTGATATTGTTTTTTTTCATCCATACACACACACAGAAACACACACACACACACACACACACACACACACACACACACACACACACACACACACACACACACACACACACACACACACACACACACACATATTTATAAGAGATGTCAACATGAATGGACCTATTATTTTTATCTAAAGACATTTTTTTCCAATTCCATCCCGCCCGTCCCCTTAATCTATTTTATTTCTCATTCTTTCTTCTGATGAAGGACTAGCGTCCGAAACGTTAAGACCCTCTTCCTGCTATATCAAGCGTTAACCTAATATATACCTTCCATATACTGTACCGATTGTGTTGTTATTTCTGTTTACCTTTTACATACATATATATATATAAATCCATACATACGCACTAATTTCCTAAATATCGTGTACTTAGCTGAACAGTCTTACTCGTCTAAACTATTAATTCTCAATCTCTCTCTCCTTCTCTCTCTCTCTCTCTCTATATATATATATATATATATATATATATATATAAAGAAAAAGAGATGAAATCGAAAATGCAACTGGAGTCTTATTTTTTTTTTTAAATATATATATTTATTTGGTTCCTTTACCGGTTTCGCAGTTCTTCTGCTTTTCAAAAGGTGAGTTGAGATGGAGGGTCTGTGGTTTTTCTCACCCAGATGTGAGAAAAACCACAGACCCTCCATCTCAACTCACCTTTTGAAAAGTAGAAGAACTGCGAAACCGGTAAAGGAACCAAATAAATATATATATTTTTTTTTAAAATAAGACTCCAGTTGCATTTTTGATTTCATCTCTTTTTCTTTATACTTTCACTCGTGTAGGACACCTCGGTTATTTTTCATTTTGTAAAAAAAACCTCACTTTCTAATATATATATATATATATATATATATATATATATATATATATATATATAGAGAGAGAGAGAGAGAGAGAGAGAGAGAGAGAGAGAGAGAGAGAGAGAGAGAGAGAGAGAGAGTTTACGTTTAAATATATCATCATAGTTGGTCGGTCGATTATTGATATATATATACATATATATATATACAAGTGGAAGCTTTGGCTGTGGCCAAGTAAAGTCGACCTACAATAAGGAATGAGTAGCAAAGCACTCAATAAGGGTAGGTCCTCAGAGTAATAACATTACATTTAGGTAGCTTGACAAATTGAAAATTGCGGCAGGGGAAACCCAACCATACAATACCAAAACAACGAAAAAAACTAATCAGGTTAGACAACAGAATATATATCAATAATCAATGTCCTTTGATCCGAGGAATCGTCCAACTACGATGATATATTTAAACGTAAACACGCCACTTAATGGATATAATGAGGTATTACGTATATGGTATCAAGCAAAGTATCAATATTATGAATATCTGCTTCTGCTGCTTTCTGTCTAACGTGTGGAATATCGCCGGTAAGTTTTTTGTTAATTTCTATGCAAAAAACCGATCTAATTGTTTGAAAAAAATACAACACTTTGTAGATTAACCCCCAAGCTGAATTGTCAGCTGGGTGGTAATCCCATTTTTCGCCCCCGTAGGGGCGAAAATTTTATTTAAAAGTTTGTCTTAAAATATCCAATTTTACAAAGTAAAAAAAACTTGAGCAACACTAGAACGCTGGAGAACGTTAATAGTGAAAAGAGAGAGAAAGAGGCAGATATTAACGTTATATCTGCTTCTGCTGCTATGGACGTTGCCATAGATACTGTCACAAAAGAAAAAAATATATCAACATTTGAAAATGTTACAATTTCTACCGCCGAAGCGGAGAAAAATGACAATAACACACGGGAAAACACGGCAAAAAAACCCATTGACATACATACACATGAAAAAGACATCAACAACTCTACAGATACATCTACACATAAAATTTCCAACAACGATAACATCATTATTAACAACAACATCACACAAAAAAAGGAAATGTCTTTTGCTGACACAGTCAACAAGAAACAAGATTTTATAAATCTTGATATCTCCAACGCAAGAGATATGCTCCAGCAAGGGAGAAAATTTGTAACTTTCGAAGAAAGAGGTGGGTTTAGAATTAACTCACCCCTTGAAATAAAGGAAGACACAAACCGCTGATCAGTCACTTTTAGGACTGTGTCAAATTCGTCAAGAAAACCGACATTTGTTAATCAGTCAGATATAGAAGATTCTTTCAAGGAGATTCTAGCAAATGTCGATTTTCTCCAGCGAGGAAAACAGTACGGAAGCGTTTCCGTACTGTTTAAAAGCGAGACACTGGCCCAAAAAAACTCTGTGACACCAATAGTGTCAAAAGCATACACCTTTTTCCCTACATACATGGGGAAAAGGACACAAAAAATAAAAATAAAAAACATACCTCCAAGCATTAACATCTGGTGGATCTTGGCTGGCTTCGTAGAGCCAGAAACAGACATAATACTTTCGATACGAAAATCCATTCGACAAAGGTGGGCGGGCACCGATTTGGAGATTCTGTTGCAAATGAAACCGGAGAGAATCTCCAAAATACCCGAAAGAGTCGTTATTGATAATAACAACAAAATAAACATTTCGGTAGAAGGAAGAAAATTTCACTGCTTTCGCTGTGGTAGCACATCTCACCTAAAAGCCTCTTGTCCACAAACACACAACAGCAACATCATAAAAAAAACGCTATTACCAACACCAACACCAAAACAACCACCACCACCACAAGTACAACGACAGACGAAACGAGCAACCACACCAAAACAAACAGACACTCAACCAACAACAACAGAAAAAACAGAGACAACACCCCTGAAGAACACATCCCCACTCCATCCCACTCCATCAAACACTACCACAAACACACATACCGAAACACCACCACCACCACACAACATACCCTTACCCCACACACCTGACGATGATTATTCATCGACGGATGAAGCTGCTTCTCCTTCTTTAAGTGAAGAAGAGGGAGAACCGCGGAAATCCAAAAAACAAAAAAAGAGACACCACAAAACCCCCAAAACTCCAATCACCAACACCAACACACAACCACAGACACGAACAACAACACAAACAACACCACAGTCAAACACCCCCCTATCAGCAAAACCAGCACCAACACCACCCCAAACACAAGCACCCACCATAAAAAGAAAACTCCCAGATGAACAACAAACTAAAACAATACAACAAAAACACAAACAACAATACGCATACATCAACACAAACAACAAGAGTTTGATGGAGGTCATCTCCCAAAACCCCAAGGTGGAGACGGAGGGCAAAACTTTCGTCAAGGCAGAATCGTCTCCACACCTTAAACTTATAAGGGTTTCTATGGAAACCTATAAAGACCTGAAAATTAAATTTTCACAGGACGTGGGCAACCCCTGCCACAAACCCATCAACCGCGTCCTTTTGAAAGGTTTCCCCACCCCACCCAACACCCCATCCAGCACCCAAATGGAGATTGAACAACCCGATCTCCAGGAAACGAAAAGGTAAGTGCACCTTTCGTCCTTTTTCTCCAACTTTTCTTCACCAACATGGCTGGTTTACGAGTTGGAACCGTGAATGTGCGTGGCCTAGGGATGCCCTGGAAACAGGGCCAACTTTTAAACGACCTTAGGTCACACAGTATGGATGTGATAGCCATCACCGAGTCCAGAATCCACAACAGGCAGCAACTAACCCCCATCTTCGACGACTTTGAGATCTACGCATCTCTCTGTCAGCCAGGAGGTGGAGGTGGAGTGGCTGTTATGTTTCGGAAGAACCTGGACGTCGGAGTACAGCAAGTACACTTGGACCCGGAGGGTAGACTGGTAGTCCTAGACGTGAACAGTATCGGAGGTGGAGCCTTCAGACTGGTGGCCGTTTATGCCCCGACCGGGCAATCGCAATCACGGCCAGACTTCTTTAAGCGTCTAGAGTCTTTTCTGGGAACGTCTCGCTCCTTACTTTTAGTGGGGGACTGGAATGGTATCCTAGATGCACGATGGGACTATGTGGGAGCATGTCCCAGTAGAGCGGGGTGCAACAGCCTCAAAACTTTAATCGGCCAATTCCAACTGGCCGATAGGTATCGACTGGATTTCCCGACTGCACCACAGTGGACGTGGGTAAACCGCAGTGGGACATCTAGATCGTATTTAGATAGGTTCTTCATTAGAGAAAGGGACAAGGATATGTTAAGCTGTCTACGAATGCACATGGTTGCCTATTCAGATCACAAGTTAGTCGTCTGCTTCGTCAACCGTGATAGAATACATAGACAGGGTCCCGGATACTGGAAGCTGAATGTGTCGTTGCCGGCACGTAAAGCTTACAGTGAACGGATAAGTAAACTAGTCAAGCAACAGTTAACGGGAGCCATCGTCAACAATAGATGGTGGTACTCTCTCAAGAAAGCAATTAGAATAGAATCGATAGGGTATAGCAGAGAGTTAGCCTTAGAGAAAAACAGAATAGAAAGAGAACTAGTAGCCAAGGTAGAGGAGGCACTTAGAAGTGGCAACGCGGCTAGAGTGTTAGCGTCGAGAACGGCACTGGACCAGTTCTTCGATGCGAAACACGAAGGCTGCGTGGTCAGAAGCAAAACACGTGCTCTAGGAAACGAAGGAGCGAAAGCTGTCAGCTGGGCCCGAGTGGCGGAGGCAAAAAGTGGCAACAAGTCCACGATTCGGTCTTTGAAAGACCAAAACGGACGCGTGCTACTTGACCCCAAGCAAATGTGCGCGGCCTTTCAGCGGCACTTTGCGCGACTGTTTGAGCAGAACGACGGTGAGCCGAACGGGGCAATGGACTTTAGTTCATACCTCGACGGCCTGCCGAGTCTCTCGAACACGGACGCCGAGTTCTGCGAAAGACCGATCACGGACACTGAGATACGGGACGCTCTGGGCCGCTGCGGGAAACGCAAGTCACCCGGTCTAGATGGTCTACCCTACGAATTTTACATAGGCATGCCGGACTTGTTCTCTGGCGTCCTCGAAGCCGTCTACTGCAATTGGCAGCAGAACGGGAGAATTCCCAGTTCTGCAGGCAAGGGCGTAGTAACGCTGATCAGGAAAGACGAGAACAAGGGGGACGAAATTAACAACTTCAGGCCCATAACTCTGCTCAACACAGAGTTAAAGATTTTGGCCAAGGTGCTAGCGACGAGGTTGGCGCTTGTCGTCGAGAACCTGGTAGGGAAAGTGCAAACGTGTGCAATCCCGACCAGGTCCATACACGACAACCTCCACCTCATGCGATACATCATAGAGAGGGTGGGTAGTAAACCCGGCTTCGGTGGGGCTCTGATCAACTTGGATCAGTCTAAGGCATTCGATAGGGTCGACCATCGATACTTGGAAGCGGTTCTCAAGGCGGCCGGTTTCGGTCCCGTGTTCAGAGGATGGATCGAGGCGATGCACACCAGCATCTGCTCGAGGGTCAAGGTGAACGGCTACCTATCGGAGCCGTTCGCAATCACGCGTTCCATTCGACAGGGATGCCCTCTCTCCTCCATTCTGTATGTATTGACTCTAGAGCCACTACTGCGGAAATTGGAGCTGTTGCAGGGCATCCCCTTAGAACCGGGACTGCGCAAAGCGGCGTCGGCTTATGCCGACGACGTGACAGTAATGGTGTCGAGCACCTCGGAAATCGGGGTGATCGGCAACATACTGAAAGAATACGAAACGCTGACGGGAGCAAAACTAAACCCAGACAAGTCTGTCGGTTTGCAACTCGGTACGTGGAGAGGCAAACCGATGACATCCGACAGCGTCGTTGGACGCTGGACGGACGGACCGGTGAAATTGCTCGGGGTCTGGTTCGGTCCAGACCTCCAGGTGGAGAAAAACTGGAACGAGGTCACGGCCAAGGTGTTTGCACTCACTCAGAAGTGGGCAGAGTGCAAACTGTCCTTGAAAGGTCGAGCGGAGGTGGCGAACACTTTCATAGCGTCCGTCATCTACTACCGCTTGACTGTCGTGCCTTGTCCCCGTGAACACCTCGCCAAGATGGAACGCATGCTCTTCCAGTTTCTGTGGAAGAAGCAGGCTCCGCTGGTGAGGAGATCCGTCTGCTGTCAGCACCCTTCCAACGGAGGGCTGGGAATGCCGTGGCTGATGATGCGCAAACATGCGCTGAGGCTGCGGCATCTCCAGGTATTCCTCACCGACCCCCAACCGGTGTGGGAACCGTTTGTGAGACAGGCTTTCCCACAGCTCGTCTCGCTAACGGAGCTGCAGTCCTGGGTGAAGAAAAGACCGAAAACGATGGGCGCCTGGCACATTGAATGCGCTCAGGCGCTCACAGTCCTCTGGCAAGCGGGCGCAGCAATCAGTGGATACTCCACTTCGACATTCTATAGAGGGATTGTACGTTACAAGGGCGACGACGTGCTCGGAGAGACTCTGGGCGTCGAAGACGATGAGCTCACCAGTATGTTTGGTAGGACTTTCCGCCCGGGACCTATGGACAACTTCCAGCGGTCCCTGGCCTGGCAGTGCTACCGAGGAGCTCTACCGGTTCGTGACAAAATCTACAGGCACGGACGCCCTGGCAGGGATCCTTCCAAGAGGACGTGTCCAAGATGTGCGCAGGACATTGAAACAGTTCTGCACGCAATTGTACACTGCCCGGGCGTAAGCGACCTGTGGAACTATGCAGAACAACTGCTGTCGCGTATGGGACAAATACAGTTGACTGCCGAATCCATAGTAAGGATCAAACCGCCAGACTCTTTCAAAAACGAAAGAGAGGCGGTTTTCCTCTGTACGGTGGCTATGGTGAAAGAAGTTATATGGTGGACGAGGTTGAGAGGACTGAGGACAGATGCCTTTCTCTCCGGACAACAATTGATTCCATTCTTTAAGTATCACTTTAGAAGGAGAATCAGGGTGGAGAGAGAGGCACTGCACCCCAGTAAATTTACTGAAAGGTGGGTGAATGAAGCGAAAATGGCCCGAGTGATTGGGCCTTCTCTGTTTATAAGCCTGTAGGTTGAAGAAGAGAGCAAAAGGAAGAAAGAAGCACTTGCACAACACGCCCCTTGAGTTGAGGGTTGTTCTATCGACGGGGTATTAAACAACCCATTTGTGGCGCCTCCCCCCTATTGGGGATTTCGATTGTTGAAATTGTTTGTTTTTATATTTTTTTACACGACTGTATGTAAAATCCCCGGCATGTCTTTGTATTGTCCCCTTTCTTGTTGCGCCCTTGTGGCTAATAAAGAAATCAATATTATGAATAGCGAGACGGTTCTAATGACTGACTCGTTACGTACGTGTTTTTCTCTTCTCGTTTTTGTCCGTCCTTCCTCTTCTCACTCTTTATCCTTCTATTCCACCTTTTATCTGTAACTAATGTATTTCTTCAATGTACTGTGTCGTTTGCTTTCTTATTTTTGTTTACTTTTACACACACACACGCACACACACACACACACACACACACACACACACACACACATACATATATATATATATATATACATATATATAAGATCAAAAGATGGTTAAAAGAGTTCCAAGTATTTTATTATGCGCATTTCAAAAACAAATATCATCATCAGATAAAATAGGGAGACATGATATGAAGCTTAAAAAACACTTGTGAGCAGTGAAGTTTTAAATCAACATATGAAAAATAAACTAAGATGGATGTATGAGATTGGGAAAAAGTGAGAGGGGTAGGAAAAAGGTAAGGAAGAGGAAGAAATAAGAGTAAAGGATGGTGGGGGAGGAGTATAAGAAGGAAGGATGAGAGAGGAGGAGAGATGGGTGATAGAGAGAGAGAGAGAGAGAGAGAGGTAGCCTTTACAACTGAGAAAATATTGTCTCACAGAGAGAAATTAAAAAACCGTTGGAAGATAATAGATAATTTAAAAGATTTTGAAATTAAAAGTTAATGAGGTTTATGCATGAAGAAAAAGGAATTAAGAATAGTATTAAACTAAGGTTTGTATATTGAAGGGTTTAATAATATGTGCGAAAAAAAAGAATTGATTAATATGTATTATTAAAATAAAAATATTAAGGATATTAAGGATATAATGTGAAAGAAGGAGAAGAATAAATGAGTTATGAACTTAGAGGAATTAGTTAGGGTTTAAGTTTGTTTTTATGTATTGTAATATGTAAACGTAAATAGTAGGAAGGAGAGAAGAAAAAAGAAAGTTTAAGGAAGAAAATATCTAACGTCAAAAAGTATATATGTTTACGAAAAATGTTCTAATGGTAATATTATAATATATTAAAAAAGAAATTAGTTAGGGTTTAAGTTTGTTTTTATGTATTGTAATATGTAAAAGTAAAAGTAAATAGTAGGTTTAAAACGAGCATGGAAGGAGAGAAGAAAGAAGAAAAATTTAAGGAAGAAAAAAAAAATATCTAACGTCAAAAATTTTACATGTTTACGAAAATCTTCTAATGGTAATATTATAATGTATTAAAAAAATATAGTTTTAATGGCCAATAATATGAGGAAAGATGGGAAAATGGATAATGCTGTAGTGAGTAATAATATGTCTCCCTATTTTATCTGATGAGAACGCAGATATCATCCCATGATGATATTTTTGGAACTCTTTTAACCATCTTTTGATCTTATATTATTTATACTCCAGTCCTACAAACTGTAGAGTGCTACTTATCCGATATTTGCATTGCTTTATTATGCTACAATAAAACTCACCTCCTACATATATATATATATATATATATATACATATATATATATTTTTTTTTTTTTTAATTTATTTAGATTTGTTGGTTTACCACTGGATAGAACTGGTCATTCCGTATGATCAACCTCGATGTAATATTATGGAGAGCACTCAACGTAATGCAACTCACCCGTCTTCGTTTGTGTAGTTGGTGGTGCGAGTACGGAGTTAATTATTATAAAATAACAGGAGGCTGGACTGGTGTAATTCGTTGAAAGGTTTATTATACTATGATCATTTTAATGAACGGGTTCAGTATGAACCCGGTGACATCATCAGGTATTCAAAATATAACAAAGGAATACAATAGACAAACTCCATGGGGCTGAAAATCAGAGACATGAGGTCGACCGAACATTTAGCAGCTTCTACCCCCTGAGGGCGGCCGATCGGAGTAGAAGCTATTAAATGTTCGGTCGCCCTCATGTCTCTGATTTTCAGCCCCATGGATTTTGTCTATTATATTCCTTTATTATATTTTGAATACCTGATGATGTCACCGGATTCATACTGAACCCGGTCATTAAAATGATCATAGTATAATAAACCTTTCAAGGAATTACATCAGTCCAGCCTCCTGTTATTTTATAATATATATATATATATATATATATATATATATAAATTAATAAAATAATGAATAAACAAAGAAACAGTTCCTTATATTAAAAAAATTTCATCATTTTACGATCGTTTCTAGGATATATATGTGTTAGAGTTGGTATGCATATTCTATAGATCTATGTACAATATTTATACAAACTATCAGAGGGAATATACATACCTACACATATATATGCTGTCTTCAGAAATAATGATATTTGTTTATTGAAAAAAACAAAGATTCAATACAATAGGTCTGTTTGGGAACAGGTTTTGAATTGACCAATCAGGAGATAGTGAGGGTCAAGATAGTAATATAGTAGTAGAAGAACCTTAAATTATGGGTAGAGGAAGGTAGATTTCAGTTTTGGATGGAAAAGAATATTATGAATGAAGGATTATTTTAGGGAAGAAATAGGTCTTATGCTGACCTCAGAAATAATTTTATTTGTTCATTGAATAAAACCAACAAAGATCTAATATATTCTGTCTGTTTGGTAAGAGGTTTAGAATTAACCAATAGAAAGTTAATAATTGGCCAAATGGTAAAATAGTAGTAATTGAAGCTTATTTTAGGGGTGAAAGTATGTCAGGTGGTCAGTAAAAGGTATACAAGCAGTTGCTGTTATAAAATAGTAATGCCAATACAAATATCTAAGGTGACCAAGGTTTTAAGATAAGAATATTAGTGAAAAAAAATACATCTATGAAAAGAATATAAAATTAATTTAATTGATGGGTATATTTATATTGATCAAATTATACTAATACATATAGATATGATAAATAAGAGTTAGATGCAGTTGAAAAGTGCTGTTAAAGATGAGGGGAAATTAAAAGAATATAAAAATAATATATATATATATATACTTATATATATATATATATATATATATATATATATATATATATATATATATATATACATACATATACGCATACACACACATATACATATATATATATACACTTATATATATATATATATATATATGTACATATATATACACATACACACACACACATACACATATATATATATATATATATATATATATATATATATATATATATATATATATACACACATACATGCATATATACATACATACACATATATATACACACACATACACACTTATATATACATATAATTATTGGGCGGGGGGGAATTAAATTTATTATTGAGAAATAGTAAATATATATAGTTTTCAAGGAACATAGAGTCATAACCTGAATTTAAAGCATTATATATGTTTACTTAATGGTATCAGTTTTAGGAAATGATATTTG
>OZ024741.1:394347277-394382277 GCA_964016885.1 Eledone cirrhosa
TATTGACTCAACCGCAACGAGTTAACACTATGTAGATCTATTTTATTCCCTATTGTATAAATAATATTACAAATAAAAAAAAGAAAAGAAAAAACACACATCTAGGACCACATACAACACATAATCAGGTAATACACACATCTAGGACCACATACAACACATAATCAGGTAATACACACATCTTTGGAATATTGTTAATCAATTTTTTAGTAATCTACTGATATAAAAATCAGTAGTATATTGAAAAATGGAAAAATAGAGAGGGGGGGGGGCGTTTCGTGATTTCGAGGGACAAAAGGGTTGAGAACCTGTGTTCTCAACCCTTTTGGCCTAAATGGGTTGAGAACCTGCGTTCTAGGAGAAGGCAACTCAGGAAACTGGGATAACTCCGATATAAAACCTGCGGCTCAGTAGTTACCGATGATGTTGATCTTTTCTTCTTTTCGGGTTATAGCTACTGTCGCTCAGAGAGTGGGATTGGCTCAGTGCACAGTCTTTCCACACTTTAAAAAATATCGTGCAGGCATTGCACGATAGAATTAATTAATAATTATTAATAATGGTATATCGTGGAATGGCCATACCCGATAAACAGGGGGCAGCCATCATACGTATGTATATATATATATGTGTGTGTGTGTGTGTGTTTGCATGTATACATGTGTGTGTATATTTGCATGCTTCCATATGTTTATATTTTCACTGGACGCACAGTCGTATGTATCTGTATGTAGTTTTGCGTATGTGATTGTATTTATGTATAAGTTTATCTTTAGTGTGTGACACCGTGTATCGTTTTGTCCGACCGCTTATTTATATTTTTATTTTTCCCTATGTATTTGCGTATGTATATGTTTGCAGACTAGTGTGTTTATAGGCTTGTGTCTATGCCATGTGTATATATGTATGTGCACGCGTATTTGTTATAATTATATATGTATATTTATATACTTTTTTTCTTATAAGTTCGCAGTCTTCCCATATATATACATATATACATATATATTAAAATTTATAATATTTATAATATTTATATATTAAAATTTAATATATACATATATATTAAAATATACATATATACATATATATACATATATACATATATACATATATATTAAAATTCTTTGACATAATCATTGAATATTGTTTAACAATTTAATATATATACATATATATATATATATATAAATTCAATATATTAATAAATGGAAACTATATTTATAAAATCATAATTATTTTATTATATATATTTCAAGGGCAACCAAGGCAAATTATGGTGCGCTTTCATCAGATAAAATACAGATTTGTTTTATAAATAAATATTGATATACCCAGAAAAAAAGACAACCTTAACGGTTGAAGTTCCCTGGATGGTGGAGATAATATTTTATTGAGGGTGATACAAAGTTATGAGTAAGTATGCAAATGAGTGTCAGAAAAATTGAAAAAACAACGGTTTATTTAAATTAAACTGTTGGAAGAAAGGAGATGTAAAAGGGAGAGGGAAAAATATTGAGAGGGAGAGAGAAAAATGTTTAAGCTTGTTGAATTGAATCCCAACAAATTAAATATAACCTCTGCGCATATATATATATATATATATATATATATATATATATATATATATATATATATATATATAGGAACGAGTAGGACCCCGACGGCTGAGCTAGCTCCTATTCCCGTAGTAGAGCACTTTCCGACCCTATAACGCCGTATCCAGACTTTTCCGCTAAGCTCAAGTTCTTTCACCCGCACCATGCGAAAACACAACATCGACTTCTCCACCAAGAACATTCCAGTTCCACCGAAAAAACTTTACCTTCTCGAAACGGCTTGACCTCAGCCGTCGGGG
Organism: Eledone cirrhosa; assembly: GCA_964016885.1. NCBI lineage: Eukaryota > Metazoa > Mollusca > Cephalopoda > Octopoda > Eledonidae > Eledone > Eledone cirrhosa. Next base: position 394,349,133 of record OZ024741.1, read on the forward strand.
CCCTACTCGTTCCTATTACCCACTCTACTACCCTAAGTATTGAGTACTTTGGTGCGTTATGGTCCACCTAGTTCCTTACCACATTTCCTTCGTTATATATATATATATATATATATATATATATATATATATATATATATATATATATATATATATATGTGTGTGTGTGTGTGTGTGTGTATGTATGTGTTTGTGTATATATGTATATATCTATATATGTATGTATGTGTATGTGTATATATGTATATGTGTATATATGAGTATGTGCCTGTATATATATATGTTTGTGTATATATATATGCGTGTATATATATATATATATTTCACTTATATCTGAATGTGTGTATATGTATATGTATATACACATGCTTTTATATTTTTATATATATTTTTATATATTATTTTTCTTACTTTTTTGTATATTTTTTCTCATGTATATTTTCCGTTATTTTTCCAGCCTCACTTCCAATTTTTTCAGATTTTAACTCTCATTTCATATTTTCTGTTCATAACATCTCTGTCTGATGACATCTCTGTCTGATGACATCTCTGTCTGATGACCGATCCAGACGTATATTAATATTGCCTAGGGTCCTGAAACCTTTGGTAATGGAGTAGTTATATATTATGTTGTTCACTTTCTAATTAAATAGCTCTGTTCTATACATAGAGCACTCTTTTTTTTGTTTGTCCTTTCTTCGGAATTACCTAACACACACACACATATATATATATCTATATTACTAAAACAGCGAATATCTGTTTGTCTGTCTGTCTGTACAATCACTAAAACTCGAGAACCACCCAACCGATTGTTTTCAAACTTTACACATGTAATACTTACGGTCCTATTGAGTGTTCTGAGAAAAAAAAAATCAAATTTTCAATGCCCTAGGGACTGCATTAGGCGATTTAGCGATCTCTTTCTCTCTCTCTCTCTTGGTCTTTCTCTTTTTAGATAGATATAAAGGAAAGGGATGTTTCTCTTTGTCGAATAAATAAATGCACAATCAAGTCTAACAATCTTTTTATTTAATGCAATAATTTAGTAAATTTCCTACAACGTCAATATTTTGAGGAGCGGATCTTTCCACGTCTGTTCATGTCCGTGGTCCAAAAAGAGTCAGTGAACCTGTGGCTGTGTCCGGGTGTATTTTTGCCTCCGCTCCCTGAAGGGTTGTTAAGGGGAGGCAACTGCTAGTTGCCAAGCGACCATCTCAGCCACTACATTCACCTCGGAGCAGATATTTTGTCGAAAAATCGTTAACAATGAAGCGAAGGTAGTTTACAAAATGTAGAAGAATGTATCCACAAATTAAAAAAAATAATAATAAATAGGTTCATGTCTGCAAGCATTAACACAGAAAAAAAAAAAAGAAAAAAAAACGTACAGTAAAAGATGCGAAATGCATGAAAAGATAACACTCTTCGCAATAAAGGGGCCCCAGATGCGATAAACAAGAAAAAAAATGTTTTGCTAGGCAATGAAAATGCCATATGTAGCATAGTTATAAAAATGCACTAAAAAAAAAAATGGACTGTGTCAGAATTGACAACAGTCGTAATGTTACGCAAAATATAATATATTGACACTGCCGTAGGCAGTCAAGAATCAAAAAGTAACAAAATGTAATGTACAACAAAAACAATTGGAAGGAAAAAAACAAAAAAAAACAAAAATACAATTCAGTTTATATTACTGCATAGCTTACGGGGCCAATGCACCCTTCGCCCAGAACGGGTCGTAGTTCTGTGTGTTGATGGTGGGGGGGGGGGGAAGAAATAGGCCTGTGTGGCAAAGAAAAAGAGGGGGGCATTTGAGTTTCAAGTGTCATTGAGTCATTGTCCAGGTTTGCTCGTTTGAGACGATCAACGGAAACCGTTTCCCTGGGACCCCGAATGTCCAGTGTGAAATGTTTGTCTGTGCGAGCAAGCACACGATAGGGTCCAGAGTACGGCCGTTGAAGAGGGGGTCTCACGGCGTCGTCTCTAACGGACACATGGGTCCACAAGGCAATATCCCTTGGGACGGCAGTTTTTACAGTCTGCTTCCTAGTGCCCATCGGTGGTAGATCCTTGAAATAAGAGTGAAGCCGGGACACGTAGGAAGCGGGGTCCTGCGAAGTCAGGTCAAAAGGGGCCAGCATTTGCCCCGGTAACGCCAGAGGCGTACCATAAACTAATTCGGCAGAGGAGAACCCAAGGTCCACCTTTACTGTCGACCGAATACCCAACAATACAATGGGTAGGTACTCGCTCCAACGTGAAGAGTCCATGGAAGCCCTTAAGGAGGCTTTGAGCTGCCTGTGGAATCTTTCCACCATTCCGTTTGAGGCTGGGTGGTAAGCCGTGGTTCTTATTCGAGTAGCCCCCAGGATTTGGGTTAGTTCTCGGAAGAGGTTAGACTCAAATTGACGACCACGATCCGTTGTTATGGTGGATGGTACACCGAAACGAGCGATCCATGAAGATACGAGAGTACGGGCTGTGGTTTCAGCGGTGATATCTGTTATAGGGACGGCTTCAGGCCAACGCGAAAAACGGTCAACAATCGTCAAAAGATACGAAAAACCACGACTAACCGGCCACGGGCCGACGATGTCCACATGAATGTGACGAAATCTTGCATCGGGGCAGGTGAAGGTTCCGAGAGGAGCCTTAACATGTCTATGAACTTTCGCTTGTTGGCAAGCGACACAGGAACGACACCAAGCAGCAATGTCACGTCTCATACCAGGCCAGAAAAATCTGGCTGTTATGAGTTTTACTGAGGCTGATACTCCTGGGTGAGAAATGCCATGTAAAGCGAGAAACGCAGTTCGTCGATGTTTCACTGGGACTAGAGGTCGTGGTGAGTCCAACGAAACATCACACAGTATCTGTCCGTCAGCAGTTGAGATCGGAATGTATTTCAGTTTGCAATGTACAAACTCTGGCGATGTAACATCCAACGATTCGAGAGTGGGTTGGGCAGCTGCCATTCGATGTAAATCTATCTCCTCGGAAGACGAAATCGATGCGATCGGCAGGCGAGACAGCGCATCGGCCGCTGTATTCAAAGAACCCGGAATATGTTGAATGTCGTTCGTGAACTGTGAGATGAAGTCCAGATGTCTCGTTTCTCTGGGCGAGTATTTGTCTGCCTTAGTTCGAAGAGCAAACGTCAAGGGTTTATGATCAGTGAAAATGGTGAATGTTCTACCTTCAAGTACATGAGCAAAATGTTTCACTGATAAATAAATTGCTAATAGCTCCCTTCCAAAGGTGCTATAGCGAGTTTCGGCAGGCTTTAACTTCCTCGAAAAGAACTCGAGTGGTTGCTGTACCCCATCACACTTTTGCTGTAAGACTGCGCCCACGGCGCTATCCGAAGCATCAACACAGAGCGATAGCTCGGCGTTGGGTACTGGGTGGGCGAGCAAAGACGCGTTCGCTAACGCCTTTTTCACTTTTTTAAAATCATCAAGCTGCGTTTTATTTAAGGAAATGTCCATATTCTTACGCCGGCAACCCTTAAAAATCTCTGTCAACGAGAACAGCAATTTGGAACAACCAGGTACGAATCGCCTATAAAAATTTACAAGGCCCAGGAATTGACGCAATTGTCGCAGTGAACTTGGCGGAGGCAAACCCGATACTGCCTTAACCTTCTCAGGAAGAGGTCGAATACCATCGGCGTCAATCAGATGGCCTAAAAATGTTAGTGAAGTCGAGCCGAAAACACACTTGGAAGCATTAATACGAACATTATATCTCTGTAAACGACGAAATACGAGTTCCAGATGCTTTGAATGCTGCTGAGGGGAAGAACTAGCAATCAACACGTCATCGATATACGTGTACACAAAATCCAGGCCCCGAGTAATATCATCCATAAATCGTTGGAAGGTACTTGCAGCATTTCTAAGGCCGAAAGGCATAGTGAGGAACTCGAATGATCCGAAAGGAGTGGCAATAGCAGTCTTTGGGATATCCTCCTTGTTAACCGGAATTTGATTATAAGCGCGGATCAAATCAAGCTTAGAAAAGATTCTGCAACCCTGCAATGACGATGCAAAATCCTGCAAATGCGGGATTGGATAACGGTCAGGCACAGTAATCGCGTTTAAGCGTCGGTAGTCACCCGTCGGTCTCCAATCCCCAGAAGATCTAGGTACCATATGTAGAGGCGATGCCCAAGGACTTGTGGAGCGCCGAATTATTCCCAATTCCAGCATGTGGTCGAATTCAAGACGTGCAGCTTTCAACTTCTCTGTAGATAACCTTCGAGGACGTGAGAAAACAGGTGGACCTGTAGTGGATATGAAGTGTTCAATCGCATGATCCGGGCTAGTTATTCGTAACTTTCCCTGCGTCAACTGAGGGAATGAATGTAACAGGCTTTGATACTGGTTGCCCACTTCAGCCAAGAAAAAGGAAGGGCTGATAGTGGCGACGTCCGGCTCTGAACCCTCGAAAGAAAGGCCTGTTTCAGCATCAACAAGGCGTTATCTGCGAATGTCCACCAACAAGGAAAAATGGTGGAGAAAATCCGCTCCCAAAATGGCGTATGGCAAGTCGGCGATAGTAAACTTCCACTTCAAATCACGCCGCAAATTTTTTAACCGAAGAGGAAGCGAAATTTGCCCATACGTTCGAATGGCCGTGTGGTTGACTGCTCGTAGATTTATATTTGCTTCGGCTGGGCTTTTTTTGAGATAACTGACTGGCCAAATACTCAGCGACGCGCCAGTATCGACAAGGAAAAATTTTTTTGACCGCAGGTCGTATACGAAAAGATGGCGGTTCGGTCGGTTTTCCCAGAGTTCACTAGCCGCTCCTAGTGGCTGTGCTTTGCGTTTCCCGATCTCTTGTAATCACAGGGCGTGCGACAACGTTGCGCCCTACTGCCGAAGTTAGCATGATACCAACACAACGAAGAATTATTGTTGTCTGCGTTGTAGTGCTGGCGATGAATAGAGGACGGCGGCGAACGATACCTCAAACGTTGAGAAGGCTCTCTGTGATGTACCGTCAAATCTTCTACCTTTTTGGTGACAGCTTCAATCAACTCCAACAGTTTGCCGTCGGCCACAGAAGAACTGCGTGGAGGGACGCAAGCTGAAGCCACATAAGGATTATGCTGATTGCTGTTCGAGTCCACCTCAAGTATCTTATCCGCGGACGCGGCAAGTTGCTCTAGCGACTCCTTCTCTAAACTATTGACCAATATCCTTTGCGCACTTGGTGGTAGACGTGAGAAAAAAAGTTGCTTTATGAAGGGGGTGTCAATCCCCTGGGAGTCGCTCAACTCCCGCAAATGTCGCAAATAGGAGCTCGGCTTCCTGTCACCCATTTGAGCATCGTCCAACAACTCCCGAAAACGGCTCTCTACCGACTTGGTATTTCTGCGAAGAATTTCTTTTTTTAATGAGCCGTAGGTAACGTCGGCGTCTAAATCCGTCACAACGTCCTTCACCGAGAATGCCAAGGAAACAGGTAGGCCATTGATCAGGACCTTCAGCTTATGCTGTTCCTTTGTCTTCGTCAATTCAAAGAAACATTCCAGCTGCGCAAACCACAACTTGATGTCGCCTGCGAAGGACGGCAAATGATGTTGACTCATGGTGCCACGTATTTGATGACTTTTTGGTGTTGGTCAATAGTTAGCCAGGTGTTGCTGCTGATTGCTGGTAATTGGTGGTAGCCGTTTTGAAATACTGCTAATTTTTTTTCTTTAAAAAAAAAATATTCTAAAGAAAATTTTAATAATAAAAAAAATCATTTTCTATGAAAATTAATGGTAAGAAAATCCAAGATGGCTGATTTAAAAATGTGTCCGTGATGAAGAAGCCGTCATGTGGCACGATGCAGCCAATCAGATGGCTGGGATTGGAGAAGACAAGCTGAACGCGGGAAAACGAAATATCTCCATTTGTAATTTCCACAGAATGTTGGAAGCAAAATTCTATATCCAGAGAAATCCTTTATTTTTTTTTTTGTGTGTTGTATTTTTGTGTTTGTCTGTATGCGTGCTACAACAAATAGAATATAATGAATTTTATGGACTTACGCTAAGTGATTCGGACATTCCAAATGTTAAGCCATTCCACATTGCCGTTAAAAAGAATTTCGGACTCCAATAGGCTGCGTTTTCATTCTTTATCGTCAGGGTCGCCAATAAAGGAAAGGGATGTTTCTCTTTGTCGAATAAATAAATGAACAATCAAGTCTAACAATCATTTTATTTAATGCAATAATTTAGTAAATTTCCTACAACGTCAATATTTTGAGGAGCGGATCTTTCCACGTCTGTTCATGTCCGTGGTCCAAAAAGAGTCAGTGAACCTGTGGCTGTGTCCGGGTGTATTTTTGCCTCCGCTCCCTGGAGGGTTGTTAAGGGGAGGCAACTGCTAGTTGCCAAGCGACCATCTCAGCCACTACAGATACATAGATATGACGTTGCACCCTTATAATATCTGTCTGTATATAATTATATATTCGTGTACAGATATTTTTGCACACACAATAACAAAATATAAACAAACGTATTTATTTCACGAGGATCGATAAGGATAAATATATATCATTTTTGGATACACAATAACAAAATATAAACAAAAGTATTTATTTCGCGATAAAGTATTGATTTTCTTGGCACGGAAAAAACCCTGGTAATCTACGACGAATTTGTTTTATAAGCACAAAATGTAGACACCATCCCGAGGCCGAGGTATTCCGTACTTCTCTGTACTTTTATATATATATATATATATATATATATATTGTTATACTTGGGGAGGGTCATATTTGCGTAATATTGCCAGAATTAATAACAGAACACACTCACTGTTTGGTTGGTTTTCGCTTCTCGCTGTCTTTTATATCTGCGATCTAACTTACTCGGTCCTCAATGTTGCCATTGACTGACCGACGGTCAAAAATAATACAGATACAATATAGACACAAACACATATATATAGTTTACATAATTTACATAAATCTTTCGTTGCACATCTGCAACATCGTCAGTGGTGTTATATTCTTTTTTCCTCCTGTTGTGTTGTATGTCTACGCCAATTTTTTATTCAGTCTGTCTATATATTTATTTATTTATTTGCTTGTTTGTTTATTTTATTTTATTTTGTCTTCTTTGCGCATGCGTTTGCGTGTGTGTATAGTGTTATGTGTGCTGTGTGACTAGTGTGTATAGTGTTGTGTCTGCTGGGTGACTAGTGTGTGTTTATGTACTTGTTGTTATTGTGCTTGTGTATGTATTTATTTATCTTATTTTATTTTATTTTATTTTATTTACTTATTTATACTTCTCTTAGGTCAGTGTTGTTTGTTTGGGTGTTGTTGTTGTTCCATTCATTCTTTCTGTTTAGCTTTGGTCTTCTAATTTCTATTTCACTGGCCTCTCTGATTTGCCTATCTGCTGAGTCATTCCTATGTTTAGATATTATTCTAATTTCTATGTTGTCTATGTTACCGTCATGTTGTTGTCTAGCATGTTCGTATAGTACTGACCCGTTTTTTCGTCCTTTTAGTTCCCCCCAGTGTTGGTCTATCCTTTCACCTATGCTACGAGGTGTCTCACCTATGTATGTTGTTGTCATGTTTCTGCAAGTACCCTCTGTACATCTTATGCTATAGACTACGTTTCTAGTTTTACAGTTTATCCGGGGGTTCACCTTACATATGATACATTTCCTATTGGTACAGTGGGTTTTCTTAAAAGGGTAGGTTTTGCTGATCAGGGATTTTATGGTGGTTCCTGGCTTTTCTACCACCTTTATTTTTAAGTGGGTCTTTCTCAGGGCCTGTCTACACTGGTTAGCTAATTTCCCTCCAGGGGTGGCGTCCACAAACATGACACTCTGATATCTCTGGTTGTCGTACCATGATGTGGCCTTCCCTATCTTATGTCTAGCCCTATCTAAGCTATTCCATGATTTGCTCCTGTATAGTGGGCAAATTCCTTTCATGTCCAGTTCTATGAGGGTCTTATACTTTTCCATGGCTCCTTCGTATACTCTGACTCTGTCTCTTTGGTTGTAGCCAGAGAACTGCATGCGGTTGAGGAAGTGTTGGATGTGTCTTTCCATTTCTGTTGGGTCGCACATGCTGGACACATTCTTCATCACTCGTACCAAATCTGCGATCAGAATATTAAACTTAGCACTACTGGACATTGCTGAGTTTTTGAGTATCAGGTATTTGGAGGCCATGGCTTTAGCATAGTGTGAGTGGAGAATTTGGGCTCTCTCGTCTATAGTGTTAATCCAGAGTTCTGTGTCTAATACAGGTAGTCTATTGTTAGGGTGTTTGGAAGGGAAGTCGATAGTTACAGTTATACTCTGGTGTATGGAATTAGCTATCTGCTGGATGCTTTCCATCGTGCTACGTTCTAAATCAAACTTGTTAGTGCTCTCTAGTGGGGGTGTTCTTATAACTATATTGATATCGTCTACATAACGAGAGTACATGATGAGGTCTATGGAGCTTTCATTAAGGAGATCTTTAAGTCTCCTTTCCCACCATACCATGAAAAGGTTGGCAACATCACCAGCTATGCTGACGCCGATGGCTGCTCCCTCATTTTGGGTGTAGATTTTCTCATTGAACTTAAATATGACCTTAGATGTTTCTGCCCTAGTAGACCTATAAGAGGTAGACCCCCCACCATAACCTCAATGGCAAAAAAGACTCCCATAGGAAGGTGGATTGGGTGGACCAAAGCTATACGGACCCCCCAAAACACTGATCAGGTAAGAAAAATGGTCGCACATGCAATAGGGTCTAGTATCAAAACTACCCTAAAGGGCCACATATTTAAGTTCAATGAGAAAATCTACACCCAAAATGAGAGAGCAGCCATCGTAGCATAGGTGAAAGGATAGACCAACACTGGGGGGGAACTAAAAGGACGAAAAAACGGGTCAGTACTATACGAACATGCTAGACAACAACATGACGGTAACATAGACAACATAGAAATTAGAATAATATCTAAACATAGGAATGACCCAGCAGATAGGCAAATCAGAGAGAACAGTGAAATAGAAATTAGAAGACCAAAGCTAAACAGAAAGAATGAGTGGAACAACAACAACACCCAAACAAACAACACTGACCTAAGAGAAGTATAAATAAGTAAATAAAATAAAATAAAATAAGATAAATAAATACATACACAAGCACAATAACAACAAGCACATAAACACACACTAGTCACCCAGCAGACACAACACTATACACACTAGTCACACAGCACACATAACACTATACACACACGCAAACGCATGCGCAAAGAAGACAAAATAAAATAAAATAAACAAACAAGCAAATAAATAAATAAATATATAGACAGACTGAATAAAAAATGGCGTAGACATACAACACAACAGGAGGAAAAAAGAATATAACACCACTGACGATGTTGCAGATGTGCAACGAAAGATTTATGTAAATTATGTAAACTATATATATGTGTTTGTGTCTATATTGTATCTGTATTATTTTTGACCGTCGGCCAGTCAATGGCAACATTGAGGACCGAGTAAGTTAGATCGCAGATATAAAAGACAGCGAGAAGCAAAAACCAACCAAACAGTGAGTGTGTTCTGTTATTAATTATGGCAATATTACGCAAATATGACCCTCCCCAAATATAACAATATCTGTTTCGACACACGATTTCATATAAAAAACCTCGCTAAACTAATATATATATATATATATATACGTCAATACTCATCTTTTTCCATTTCTCCGAGGGTTCTTAACACCACTATCAGGCTAAATAATTTCTTTAATTTCTTTAGTCAAAATACGGCGATAGCTAACATTTCTAATAATATATATATATATATATATATATTTATATATATATATATATATATATATATATATATATATATTCGTGTACAGATATTTTGCATACACAATAATAAAATATAAACAAACGTATTTATTTCACGAGGCTCGATAAGGATAAATATATATCAAATATATAAGAACCCTAGAACAAATCCCGAACAACACCGGGCCATTCTGCTAGTATATATTAAAATAACAGATTAAAGTTTAAGCAAAGAATCCCTTAACGGGATCTTCAGAAGATCCCTTTAAGGGATTCTTTGCTTAAACTTTAATCTGTTATTTTAATAAATATTTGCTCTAGGGTTCTTATATATCTGATATATATTTATCCTTATCGAGCCCTCTTTGGATTTTAGTCTTCACATTTATTATTATTACTATATATATATATATATATATATATATATATATATATATATATATATATATTGAAAATTTCATGGAGAGACCAAGTTAGCAACGAGGAAGTGATGAGGAGGTCAGGATTGGAGAGGTTAAGGGACATTGTTCGCGGGCCACACCCTTCGTTTTCCGGCAGATCGAACTGCTCCTATTGCCATGGATTGGGTACCAGAAGGTGGCAGAAGAGAACGGGGAAGACCACGAAAAACATGGCGGAGCACATTCAGGGAGGACCTGCGGGAGATGGGAATTACCTGGAGAGGTGCTAGAAGGGCCGCCAGTGACAGGATCAAGTGGAGGAAGCTCGTCGCCTAATGTTCCACAAGGGACTGGAGGAACTAAGACTAAGACTAAGATATATATATATATATATATATATATATATTGTTGTTGTTGTTGTTGTTGTTAGCTTAAAACGATTTGTGCCCTCGCAACCCAACAAACGATGAGCTTCTCCACTGGTCGCCGTCTCTTTCTCGTCTCTCAACTGTGAGAAGCGCTACCCTGCGGTGTTATTCGTCCATCTCTTTAAATACCCTCCTCTCCGTCTTGAGTTTGTGAAATTTGACCTATAGCCGGCGTTGACCTTTAACTACATGACCAAACCAACTGAACCTTGCAATCACAGCATCCTTATTTGCCTCAGTCAGTCCCAGTCAGCTGCGTACATGCACATTGCTCATCATGCGTCCATTTGTTACACCATGCTCTCGAGGAACTTGAACTCTGTGGCTTTGGAAATGTGTAGGTTGTCTATTTTTTGCTCTTTGTTGGGATCTGTCAACATTATTGTACATTTCTGGGGGTTAATATTCAATTTTTATTTTTATTTTTTTCAATATCACATAAAGATTAATTTGGTTCTTTCCGAGTTTTGATACTCTATAAATAATTATTTTAAGTTATTCCCCCAGTTATTCTCTAAACAGCCCAGCATTCTCTGATTAAAATTTAATAAAATATGAAAGTAATCAGATGGATCACTTTTTCTAAGTCCGGAGAGATAAACTGGTGTAAAGGTTATTTATTTTTCACAGAGAAGATAAATTGTTTGTTGGCTAAAGATTCATCTTCTATTTCAAATCATTCGTTCAAACATCTGTGTCGTATACTATTAATTAATTAATTCCCGTGGCCATTTCGTGCACTGTTATGCAAATTAAGCTCTTTATGAGCTGGTGTACATTATAAAACAGAGAGAGGTATACACAAAGGATTAGATTAATTAGCATATATCGATTGGGAGCCAAAAAAAGAGAATAAAAAACTGAAGTTGTCAAATTAATGTGACAAATTAGAGCTGTAGCTGATATCTATATGTACATATAGATATATAACGGCTGTATATACATATATATATACATATATATATATAACGGCTGTAGCTGATATCTATATGTACATATAGATATATAACGGCTGTATATACATATATATATACATATATAGATATAGTGAAAACTGGAAGGGGAACAAAAACAGAGAGGCAGTACAAACAAAGGTTTATTAGTTTCACGCGCTTGAGAGTGGGGGGTGGGACGTTTCGGGCATAAGCCCTTCTTCAGGAGAAAAGTGGGTGGGAAGAGAGTTCCGAGGGTGTGTGGGGGAGTGGTGGAGAGACATTTAGAAAAGGGGGGGAAACGGTGGAAGGGGTACAAATAAAAATAAAAATAAACATAAAGATAAACAAGTGGTGGAAAGGTGTGGAGCGTGTAGGGGTGGTGGCGGGTGGAGTAGGGAGAGGGAGGCGGGGGTCCGAGCAGGGAGGGCTGAAGATGGTGTTTGCGTATGTGTGTAGGTGTACGTGTGTGTGTCTATGTGAATGTGAGAGTTGGGGGAAGAACGAGGTTCCATGTTCAGGAAAAGGTGTGTGTGTGGGTTGGGGTGTAGGTCTATGTGTGCGTGCATGTGGATGGGAGGGTTCAGATGGGTGGGGGAGGGAGGGGGGATTCCGGAGGCTGAGTGTGTATATGTGGGGGTACACACGTGTGTGTTGGTGTTTATACGTGGTGTGGATGTGGGTGGCGTGGTTCGAAAAAAAATTTGAGTGTATGTCCGTGGGTAAGTTCCTAAGGTAGTTCCGTGGAGTGTGCGAAAACATGGTGGATATTTTTCATGTTATGGAGTGGATAGCTGGAACAATGGTTGTGGTGGTCGGAAGTGGGAGATGTGGGGTGCGCGCGCAACAGGAAGTGGTCAGGGGGTCAAGGCAAGATGAAGGCATAGCAATAGAGGAGAATGACAGGTGGAGAAAGTCAGTATGTGGTGAGGACTGTGTGTCTGTGTGTGCGGAGGTGCGGTGGACAGGGGAGAGGAAGGGTAGGTGTGAAAGGTGGAGTGGGGAGGAGGTCATGTGGGGGGATGGGGTGTGTATTAATAGAGGTGTTAGTGGGATGTGTGTGTGTGAAGAGGTGTGGGTGGAGCGGGGAGAGGGAGAGAAAAGGTGTAGGGGACGGTGGAGGGAGTGTAGTGTACTGGTATGTGTGTGCGTGTTTGGATGAGTGTGTGTGGGGTAAAGGGGTGTTAGTGGGTGTTAGTATACTGATAGTGGAGAAAGGGTTGAATGCGGGTGTGTTAGTGGGGGTTGGTGGTGGTTGGGTGTGTAGAGTGGGTGGTGTATGTAGGTGTGGGTGGGTGGGTGTGGGAAGGTGTGTGTTCGTGTGCGTGGGGTCGGGGGGATGTTAGTGGTATTAGTTGTGGGGTGGTTGGAGTGGATGTGTAGGTGAGGGTTAGTGGTGGTAGTAAGGTGTGTGGATAGTGTGAGTGCGTGTATATATGTATAGGTGGGTGTGTGCCTGATAGGGGGAGGGTGGCTGTGGGTGGCATGGGGGTGTTAGTATTGTTAGTTGTGGGGTAGGCCAAGGGGGTGGGCGGTGAAAAGGAGGAGTGTGTTAGTGGTGTTAGTGGGTGATATGTGTGGGGGGGGGACAGGGCGGTCGAAGACTAAAGGGATAGGGGTGTGAAGTTCAGTCGGGGGTGTGTGGGTCTGTAGGGTGAAGATGGTGCGTTGTTCGACCGTGAGGCGGGTGGTGGGTGTCCGTGGCATTGGAGTAGGCCACAGACTGTGAGGTGGTGGGCGGAATGTCCAGGGGAGCCAAGGTGGCGGGCGATGGGGGAACTACCGCCGAGACGAATACCCCGGAGGTGTTCAGTGAAACGGTCCGCCAGGCGACAGTGTGTGTGTGTGTGTGTGTGTTGGTTCGTGGAGGTGTTGTTTCGATGCATGATATTTTTAATGCTGGTAAACACATACAATGCAAATAAGCACATAAATGCAGATGTTACGTTTCTGCCGTTATCCTATCGAGCTGCTCGATAAAATAACGGCAGAAACTACGTCGTAACAGCTGTATTAAATGTGCATACTTGCATCACATACCAGCATTAAAAATACCATGCATCGAAACAGCACCTCCACAAACCAACAAATACACAAACTGAAACCTATATTTATTTTTTAAAAAAACACAGTTGTCTTGACATCATTCAAACTCCACGTCCAAACATAGCTTGATAGATTTTTCTATAACAAAAACATAATAGATCAAAGATATTGACATTTTCTTCTTATATATATCAGTGGAAGTCATATAGTGCATTCCCTCAGGTTACAACTCTGTCAGGAAATCGTTTTCAATTGATTTATATATATTTATTGTTTTTATTTCATTTTATTTTTTGTTTAAATATTGATATGTTGGCGCTTAATTTTAGTGCCATCTGATACAAAAATGAAAGGGATTTGTGGCAGTGTAATGATTTATACCGCACATGCATAGATAACTATGTATGTCCGGTATACATCCCTATGAATTCCTATGTATGAATCCCTAAGGATTCTTCAACTCGTGTTTGGTTATAGTTAGAACGGATGTATCTATGAGCTGGCTGGATTCTGCACGGCAGATGTCGGTACTTCAATGACTATTGAAGTGGGGGGGGGGCAACTTTTGAAGAACGGTCGCTTGTGATAGTTCAATCTGGGTTAAACTTCTGGTTATCCTGGGTCCTTTCATTTGTGTATAAGAATTTCGCTGAATGGGGGAAGAGATTATCTGGAAGATATTGTGTTCAATTCCTCATATCGGCCGTTGGCAACTTTCTTTTCCGTCTTTTAAGGGTCTTCATCCTATTTTATAAGCTTTCGTTATAGTAGTTTTGTGCCTGAGCAATTTCTTTATACTTATATATATATACACCCAACAAATAAGGATCTCTATGGCAATATACCACCTATCAGCAGGTCAATACGTGGACAGAGACTCAGATTTTGCTGGCCACTGTTGGCGCAGCAAGGAAGAAATAGCAGGTGATGTATTGTTATGGAGTCCATCTCATGGAGCAAGAAACGCTGGTCGTCCCAAGAAGTCATACGTCAAGCAACTTGAGGACGATACTGGATACACTGCGGAAGAACTGGCAAACGCTATGAGAGACAGAGATGGATGGAGGAAACGTGTCGTAGAAATCCGAGCAAGCTCGACCTTATGATGATGATGACATTTATATTCTCAGCACTTCAAAAACCGAAAATTCAACTTCGTGCATTGTTTATGTATATATATATATATATATATATATATATATGTGTGTGTGTGTGTGTGTGTGTGTGTGTGTGTGTGTGTGTGTGTGTGTGTGTGTGTGTGCGTGCGCGTGCGCGCGTGTGTGTGTGTGTGTGTGTGTGTTTATATATATATTCAAATATATAATATACAAATGAAACAAAGCGTGTGACTATATATATATATATATATATATATATATATATATATATATGGTCACACGCTTTGTATATATATATAAAACGAAGGAGTTGTGGTAAGGAACCAGATGGACCATAACGCACCAGAGTACTCAATACTTAGGGTAGTAGAGTGGGTAATATGAAAATGTATGGCCCTGACGGCAGAGCTCAGCTCAAGCCGTTTCGACGGCTATTTCAGTCCAGAAATAACCGTCGAAACGGCTTGAGCTCTGCCGTCAGGGTCATACATTTTCATATATATATATATATATATATATATACATATATATACATTACTGTCAAATTTTCCTACTCCACTACCAAAAATATACAACAAAATATAAGTGCGTACACAAATATACCACCAACACATCAAACCAACCATAATACTAAAATAAACCGCAACAAACCACCATCTCCTTCACATATAACAAGTCGAGTAAATTCCACACCAAATTTGACTAACTCCCTTGATATAATATTCACGAATGGTAGTAACTGTAGAAACAAAAGAAATTGCCCATTAAGGGGAAATTGTCTTATTAATAACATAGTATATAAATGTAAAATTAGCACTAAGAACTCAACTTCTTCATATATATAGGAGCTACATCTAACCAATTTAAAGTAAGATTTAATACCCACAAACATAGTTTTTAAAATGCCGCATTAGCTAATACAACATCATTAGCTGAAACAATTAATAATTATAGAAAAAAGAATATCGATTACAACCTGACCTGGAGTGTGCTCAAAAGGGCCACCCCTTATTAAAATAACAGATATGAGTGTAGATTATGCTCCCGGGAACTTTTTGAAATAATGAAATCTAAGCATATCCTATTAAATAAGCGACAAGAATTAATTGTATCTTGCAATCATAGTATTAGAGGAACTTTCAAATATTATAAACCTAATTAATATACACCTTACACTTATATTTTACATATTATTATAATTAATTTTTTTAATTTAGTTAACCTAAAATTAGTACTTTACTACAGAGAACTTCATAATTTTATTTCCCTCTTACAGCTCTCTTTTCCTAAAATTAATACCTAAAAGTATACATATAAATTAATTTAATTTCCCGTTATGAATCTAGATTCCTTGTAGTCTATATAAGATTGCTATTTCTCACTACTACATTTATCCCAAAATTTTATTTTCCTTTGTTTTCAACAACATTCTTTAATAACATCTAATTCTTATTTATCCCATTCATATGAATTAATATAAATTTATCCCTATAAGTTGAAACAAAATGAAAACGAAATTTCATTTCTCACTCTTAGTATGGCACTTACTTAAATGTAAGTATGCATGTATACGTACATACATATATGTATACAGACGTACAGTAGCATGCACATATATATATATATATATACATATATACATACATATGCATACAGGTACACATACATATATGCACGTATCAGTTTAGCGGCGCTTATTATAACGTCGCTTTGTTCGTTTGTAAACAAACTGAACAGCTGAATTTATGCCATACGGTGTTAAGGCAACCACGTCACCTTTTTGTTCAACACTGACACAGGAACGATGTACTAGTTTCAAGCTTGTTAGCTATCATCAGCACCGTTTACCCATCTGCCAGATAGTTGAACGTTCGAAAGTATATACTTTCCTTATGAAAATTAACGGCTGAGCAGCCTAATTTGCATATTGAGTGAGTTAAATCGGCCAGCATACCGAAAACGATAAATTGAAACAAAATGAAAACGAAATTTCATTTCTCACTCTTAGTATGGCACTTACTTAAATGTAAGTATGCATGTATACGTACATACATATATGTATACAGACGTACAGTAGCATGCACATATATATATATATATATACATATATACATACATATGCATACAGGTACACATACATATATGCACGTATCAGTTTAGCGGCGCTTATTATAACGTCGCTTTGTTCGTTTGTAAACAAACTGAACAGCTGAATTTATGCCATACGGTGTTAAGGCAACCACGTCACCTTTTTGTTCAACACTGACACAGGAACGATGTACTAGTTTCAAGCTTGTTAGCTATCATCAGCACCGTTTACCCATCTGCCAGATAGTTGAACGTTCGAAAGTATATACTTTCCTTATGAAAATTAACGGCTGAGCAGCCTAATTTGCATATTGAGTGAGTTAAATCGGCCAGCATACCGAAAACGATAAATTGAAACAAAATGAAAACGAAATTTCATTTCTCACTCTTAGTATGGCACTTACTTAAATGTAAGTATGCATGTATACGTACATACATATATGTATACAGACGTGAACAAAGCGACGTTATAATAAGCGCCGCTAAACTGATACGTGCATATATGTATGTGTACCTGTATGCATATGTATGTATATATGTATATATATATATATATATGTGCATGCTACTGTACGTCTGTATACATATATGTATGTACGTATACATGCATACTTACATTTAAGTAAGTGCCATACTAAGAGTGAGAAATGAAATTTCGTTTTCATTTTGTTTCAATTTATCGTTTTCGGTATGCTGGCCGATTTAACTCACTCAATATGCAAATTAGGCTGCTCAGCCGTTAATTTTCATAAGGAAAGTATATACTTTCGAACGTTCAACTATCTGGCAGATGGGTAAACGGTGCTGATGATAGCTAACAAGCTTGAAACTAGTACATCGTTCCTGTGTCAGTGTTGAACAAAAAGGTGACGTGGTTGCCTTAACACCGTATGGCATAAATTCAGCTGTTCCGTTTGTTTACAAACGAACAAAGCGACGTTATAATAAGCGCCGCTAAACTGATACGTGCATATATGTATGTGTACCTGTATGCATATGTATGTATATATGTATATATATATATATATATGTGCATGCTACTGTACGTCTGTATACATATATGTATGTACGTATACATGCATACTTACATATCCCTATAAGTATACCTATCAATTAATTTAATTTCTTGTTATAGATCTAAATTCCTTGTATTTTAAATAAGATTGATATTTCTCACTAACACCTTTACCCTAAAATTCTATTCTCCTTCGGTTTTAACATTAACATTATTCTTTAATAGCATCAAATTTTCGTGTACCTTCCGCCGGCTTGACCTCCTTTCATCCCCAAAGTTTTCTTTTCATTCAAAGTAATCTTTCCATTCAAAACTGCATTCCTCTACCCCTAAATTAAATTTCTACTACTACTATTCTATCAACTTGACCTCTTACTACTTTTCTATTGGTCAATTCAAAACCTGTTCCCAAACAGACCTATTATATTAAATCTTTGTTGGTTTTTTCAATAAACAAATATCATTATTTCTGGTCGGACGCCATGCTTTCCAGCATAGTTACATTCCTTTACGATCTGAGTTCAAATCCCGCCGAGGTTGACTTTGCCTTTCATCCTTACGGGGTCGATAAAATAAAGTACCAGTAATGCACTGGTTAATTGCTGGCCTTGTGCCTAAAGTAGAAACAATTATTTCTGAAGACAGCATATATATGTGAAGGTATGTATATTTCCTCTAATAGTTTGTAAAATTTTTACATAGATCTATATGATATACATACCAACACACATATATATCCTAGAAACGATCGTAAAATGATGAATTTTTTAATATAAGTAACTTGTTATTTGTTTTTATTCATGGTTATAATTAATTTATCTTGACTCTGTTTTCCTATGATTTTCATCGATAATTTTTGAATGCATCTTCTCTTTTCATGATATTTGGATTACATTGAGTTCTTCATACGGATTGGACACTACCGTATATTTTGGTAGATTTATCTTCATACATATATATATACATATTTTTTCTGCGTTTCAAAACCCGAAAATTCGGCTTCTTACATTGTTTATATATATATATATATATATATATATATATATATATCATAAAACATGTCTATAGAATCACAAGATAAAATATATACTATTTCCTCTCCCAATTAGCATAATTAACTATATAAAAAATCGAATAGACCAGGCTATAAGAATGAGGCTTCTATGAAGAAATCTCCGACAAATAACCGAAACTAGCGCTTCGCGTCGGCCGTAGCGGAATATTTATCGAATATTTCGAATATTTATCGAATATTTATCGAATATTCGAATATTATCGAATATAGCTCTGATTGTTTGATTTATTAATTTTTCATTGAGCCACAAAGTGACCAGTTGCAAAACACGTATGTGTATATGTATGTATATATATATGTAAACTTTTATATGTAATAATCTCCCATTAGGTTGAGATACAAATTTGGCTGTATTGTGCTGTGCTTTCTAGCAAAAATGCCACCAGTCGTAAGCAACTACCACACCCCTTCTAACCTGACCACGACTACGTCACGATTTTTAGCCATTTTGAAATGAATTGTGTGCGCGATCACTTTGGAAAATTTAGTGTCTAGATAAGAGCGAGCTTCCTGATGAATCCGGCGCTCGAGTTTATATAATTATTACATAGTTATTGGAAAACTCAAAATACGGACGAAACCATGGTAGAGGTATTTAAATGTATTCTATTTTCTCCTAGTTTATTTTACACCTAATTCTGTTTAGTTGACTATATCTGGGCGATTACGCTGTCGAAATATTCGATAA
Organism: Eledone cirrhosa; assembly: GCA_964016885.1. Classification (NCBI taxonomy): domain Eukaryota; kingdom Metazoa; phylum Mollusca; class Cephalopoda; order Octopoda; family Eledonidae; genus Eledone; species Eledone cirrhosa. Next base: position 394,368,768 of record OZ024741.1, read on the forward strand.
ATATTCCGCTACGGCCGACGCGAAGCGCTAGTTTTGGTTATTTGTTGGAGATTCCTTCATAGAAGCCTCATTCTTATAGCCTGGTCTATTCGATTTTTTATATAGTTAATTATGCTAATTGGGAGAGGAAATAGTATATATTTTATCTTGTGATTCTATAGACATATTTTATGATATATATATATATGACAATTTATGGCAACATGACCCTCCCAAAGTATAACAATATATATATATATATATATATATATATATATATATATATATATATATATATATATATATATATATATATATCCGATTATGCATTGTTGCATAATATATGCAGACAGAGGGTACAGTGCACCCTACTGATGCATTAAGTGTGGCCTAAACTCGAGTCCGGGAACTATTATATCACCCGTTTTACGTGTGTTGTGTTGAAGTGAAGCGAATAACTATATGTATACTCTGGGAATGTATCCTACATTACCTATTAAGTACGCTGAGATACAACCGGTCCTGGCATTGATAAATATGCTGGGTCCGTCAACTCCTTATTATATATATATATATATGTGTGTGTGTGTGTGTGTGTGTGTGTGTGTGTGTGTGTGTGTGTGTGTGTGTGTGTGTGTGTGTGTGTGTATAATATTCAAATGAAACAAGAAAAAGAAAGCAAAGGAAGAAAAAGAAAAAAAAATAGCAACAAAGGGAAGGGGAGGGGAGGATAAAATCTAGACCCTGGTCTGAGTGGTGATTTGGTCGTGCCTAACTGACAGAATGGTGAAGGCATTGCCACGGAGAATACCCAGTGAGACACACTGCAACAGTCCTCCAGCCTCACAGAGTTGCTTGGTGGGCTGTTGTCTTTCCGATTTTGCGGAGGAAATCAACAGTGCGAGGACCAAGGACACCAGAGGTCCCGACGACCACCGATACGGAAAGGAAGCGGTCGAACAATTTGTTCATCTTAAAAAGTTTAGTAAAACCCCCTTAGTGTCAATCCAGTTCACGATTGAATCCCGATCTCGACATCCATTGACTCTACATACCTTACTATTAGGCCACAGGGAAATGGCTAGACAATTCTATCTAGGTCACTTTTAGCTGATAAAATAATGTAACAATCCAAGGAGGCCGATAGGCGGAATTATTAGAGCGCTCAATGATATGCCTTGCAATAGTCGCTTATTAGAGTAGCAGACTTAATCTGCTTCCCGGTTCAACATCACCACCTGGCCCTAATGCCTTTAGCAGAGTCCATTTGGTTGCAGGCTTGGAGTTATCTTTCTCCCTTCCTCTCTGCTACAAGTTTCAAGGATCCTGAAACGAGACATGAACACTCTCTTTTTCTTCATTAATATACAATAAAAACTTTAAAATCACAATTGTAAACACCTCTATCACTAAAAATACCCTACTCCCATTTTATATATATATATATATATAATCTGAGTTTTTCGAATATTAACAATAACATTCGATTCGTTTGCAATTATGCAGACAAGCCTCAATTTTATAGCCATGTCAGTAGAATGAACACTCCTCAGATATGTTCTCACATTTAGAAATAAATAAAAAGGATAAAGAAAATATGATAGTGAGATAAAGAATACAAAAATAAAACAAAAAATAAAGAAAATAAAAAATAAAACATATATATATGTAAAAGAAATAATACAAACATAATAAAGGACTACAATAAAATAATGATAAAATTTAAAACAAAACATAAATGGATAAGTAGGAACTAGAAGAGAGAAAGAGAAGAAGGAAAAGTAAAAGAAAAGGAAAAGGAAAAATAAATAGTGAATGTCTAGGCAGACTTCAGATCATTTCCAACGAACTGCTATTATCGTCCTGTGTAGAGAAGTCAAATACCTTAATAGTGAAAAAAAAATCATTTTTTTTTTTCGAAAACAGAAATGTATGATCAAGCTGGATATATGTCTATAGGATGCGTGTGTGTACATGCGTGTGAGTGTATGTGTTGTTACGCATATGTTTTAGGTTGTGTACGATATTATATGTGCGTGTGCATGTGTGGGTATGTCCTTATGTGTGCATGCGTTCTTAAATCTGCTAAGTTATACATGAACAGTGGGCCTAACCATTGGTTCGAGTGCTCAACAAAACGTAGGGCTACCCCGGTTCACTGGTAGCCTGCACTCCTGTGACCTGCGCGGATTTAAACACTCACCTAACTCCTATGTGGGAAAGTTAAACGCGGGAAAGGTGCATTTCCCGTGGTGCCTGCATGCCATGATAATCTCAGACTTCAAGTTAACCAAGTTTTGTTTTAATTTAACAATTTCCATGGCTTCCACCACACAGAGTTTGCAGTGGCCACCACCCATGGAATAAGCGGCTGCCTGTTGCACTATACTCCAGTTTAGTTTGAAGCTAGTGTTGTTGCCCGTTAACGTCCAGATTAGATCTGCTAGTCTTGAGTATCACAGTTGAAACTCTTAAAGAGTAGGCCAATAAACTAGCCCAAATGGAAGTCACCGGGCCCAGATGGTGTGCAAGGATATTGGACAAAAAAATATAACGCCCCTCCACCCAAAGCCATGTTCAGTGAAAGCAGGATACATACAAACTGGGAAGAGAAGAGCTTACCATCAACCTCCTCCCCTTCATGGGCCTTCTAAAACTCTTTGGGAAAAGCGAGAAGGAGTTTGATGTACTTGTTAACACTATTCGTATTTTCAGCAATGATATATGTATGGAATTTGGTGTTAGTAAGTGTGGGGTCCTAGTGGTGAAGAGGGGTAAATTGAACAGAAGCAACGGAATCCAGGTACCAACAGGTGAGATGATAAAGGAAATTAACACTGAAGAGTGATACAAATATTTAGGTGTTCTGAAGGCAGATGACATCAAGAACAAAAAAATGAAGGAATTGATAAGATCTGAATACATAAGAAGAGTAAGGAACATACTAAAATCACATCTAAATAGTAGGAATGTCATAAGTGCAGTAAATTCCCGAGCTGTATCTATTATTAGGTACAGTGCGGAAATTCTGAAATGGAATGTTACTGAACAAAAAGAAATGGATAGAAAGACTAGGAAGCTAATAACTATCTACAGTATGTTCCACAAGAAGAGTGATGTTGATGGATTCTACTTAAAGAGATTTGAAGGTGGAAGAGGTCTTATTAGCATAGAGGACTGTGTTAAGATAGAGAAAAACAGTCTGCACAAAAATGTATCTGACAGTAGGGAGCCAATGCTCAAAGTTGTGCTGAAGGAGAAGACAATAGACCAGGGGATGTCCAATGAGGAAATAACAACAAAGAGGAAGAGCAACCTTCATGAAAAATCCCTTCATAGCACCTTCTTTAAGAAAACGGGATTCAGAGATCCACAGACATGGGACTGGTTAAAAAGAGGAGACCTTAAAAAAGCTACAGAAGGAATGCTAATGGCTGCGCAAGAGCAGGCCTTCAGAACGAAGTGAGTGAAACACCATATTGATAAGGAGGAGGCTAGCTCACTGTGTAGGATCTGTGGATAGATAGAGGAGACTGTGGCTCACATTGTATCCGAGTGTAAACACCTAGCCCAGACTCACTATAAATGCTGAGACATGATGTGATAGGCAGGGTGATCCACTGGCATCTATGCAAAGTAAACAATTTACCACATTCTGAGAAGTGGTATGAGCATAAGCCAGAGTCGGTGATAGAAAACGATCAAGTGAAGGTGCTATGGAATTTCAGGATACAGACGGACAAGAAATTAGAACACAATAGGCCTGACCTGGTGGTTTTTTACAAGGAAAAAAGATCTTGCCTGTCCATTTGACACAAGAGTACAAGGAAAGGAGAAGGAGAAAATTAACTGATACCAGGATTTAAAGTGGGAGTTGAAAAGGATTTGGGACTGTCATGAGATCAGGTCGTCCCGATTGTCATAGGAACACTATGTACTATCTCAAGGAGTTTCAAGGATGGTTAAAGAAGATTAGTCCAACCCCGTTTCTTTTTTTTTTGGGGGGGGGGGGGGGGAACATTTCAAAAGGCATGCTTGTTGGGAACAGCAAGAACCCTCCGATACGTCCTGAATATCTGAGGCTGCAGGTAGCGGCTTGATGTTCATTTGAACAAACTTTCCAATTAAATAACATCAATGACTGAGGCTCAAAGAACAATAATAATAATAATAATAATTGTCTGCTAACACGCCAACATCATAAAAAATGGATGCAGCCCATTATGCCGTGTATGTAAAAAACAACCAGAGACCATTGATCATATAATTTCAATGTGCAGTCCTATAGCTCCAACCGAATACCTAAACAGGCACGACAGAGCTGCACAATACATACATTGGGTAATGTATAAGCATTTTGACCTGCCCCATCAAAAGAATTGGTAGGAGCATCAACCACCTCTCGTACTTGAAAAAGATCACATTTCAATCTTGTGGAACTTTAGCATCCAAACAGACCGAAAAATAGGTGCAAATAGCCCTGATATAATATTGAAGCGTTCGGTGAATTGGAAATGGGAGGGTAAAACAAGTATAACGTTTTATTTATTTATTAACAACACAGTTTAACTCTTTTTTTAAAAACTCATTTGCATAAAAATTTAATATTATGGTTACAGAACGAAAACACTAACAAATATGATATATGCAAAGGGGGAAACGAAAAAAAAGAAAGAGAAAAAATACACACGCAGGTAATACCCACATCTAAGACCTCATAGGCTGGATAATGTAGTTAGCTGACAGAACACCGTATTTTAGGATTTTGTTGCGTTCGGCTGTGGATGCTGTAGCTCTCACCCTTACCGTTGCATCCAGGATGTGGAAAGAAGCAAAAGAGTCACTACTCTTGACCAGGAGCACAGAGTAAGACCGTCAAGTCTTTTCCCATCAATTCTGGACAACCCAGACGGTTCCAAAATTGAGGGGATGTTTGCCCGGGCCAAAGCTTTTGAGTGGTAATAGGACAGTGTGTATGTGTGCGAGCGTGAGTTTATCGGCGTTCTTAAATTAGAGACGTATGTGTGTGTCACTGTTTTTAAGTTAGAGACGTACATATGTGTGTATCCCTTTCCTTCCTTTCACACACATACATTCACACACATATAATAGTGGGGATAGTAATAACATTAATAATAACTAGCTGACGTACCCAGCTTCGCCCGGGTAAACAGATGATAAGAGAAGACAGGTAAAAGAGAAAATGACTGTATTGGATGTTTGTCTGGTTACAGTATGAGGCGAGTCCGTGGTGTCTGTGTGATACCATAAACAGTAAAAAAAATCTTCCAGATATACCAGATTCTTCGTTGTACCGTTTGTGCATAGTATATGAACAATTCTAGGTGCTCCCACCTAGAATAGTGACCTCTAGGAGATGGTTCATCTTCTGCCTGACTGTAAAACGTGTATCATTGCATAGACGTGGTTGTTCCACGTTTCTCAAAAGGATGATGGAAGTTCCAATCTTTTATATTATATGTAGATATAGATATAGCTAATTAATATAAAAGATGTCCGTCAATGTAAAATAGATCCCTATTTACTTGAAATGGTTTATACAAATGCCAAATTAATATGGATATGGATAACATGCTTATCTATAAGTGGTCAGCTATAATAATAAAACAACAAATTATATGACATAAAAATTTATTCAGTAATTTCCAGGTCTTAGCCACTGAGTAATAGACAGTCAATGTTGCCCAGAGTTCAACTCGGGGAGGTGGCCTGGTTTGAACTCCAAATGGCGGATCCTTCTACTTCGAAAATAGAATCGTTTTTCAATATTATTCTAGCCCTGGCCGGCCATAGGCACCAAACTTTTTGCCAGACTCGGCATATGATGAGGTTTTATTACCACCGCTATCAGAAGCGATACATTTGAAGGCAATTTCTACCAATACTTGTTGGTTTTTATTGCTCATTATCGACAATAAATGACATTGAACAGAAATGATAACTCTGTCAAAGCTCACAATACTGATCAAAGGACACCAATGTCTGAATCATTTACGTCGCTTATTGATAGCATTAAAGATATGCATACATTAGCTCAAAGCTTCATTATAGACAATATTCAGGGTTGTTCCTCTGTTAGTGGTATCAATTGGAAATTTTACACCATCAGGATCGCACACTCGAGATGCAGCAACAGTTGCTCATGGCTGAATGCTGGATCATTCAAATAGACACCGACTCGCTTAAAAGTCTGTCCCTGTGCCTTGTTGACAGTCATGGAGAAGGCCAAATTGACGGGAAACTGTCTCCTTTGCCAAATAAATGGCAGCAGATCTTCACTTGGTCTCAGCATGATCCTCGGAATGAGAACCGAGTCCTCTCTGCCTTGGAGTTTAGCTTCTAAAACTCTTCCGTTAATCAATCTCTCAACAATCAATCTGGTAACATTGCAAAGACCCATTTTATGATTGATATTTCTAAGCAATATAATCGGCATACCCTTTTTCAACCTCAAAATATGTGGGGGGAATCCGGGTATTTGAAGTGAATTCAGATACTCAGTCGGAACATCCATATTGTTCTGCTGATTAGGCTCCATTGCATCCGCACTGACGGTCAACCATTCCTCTCCAGGAAACATTCCGGCTACTTGTGAATGTATTTCATCGACCGTTGCATTCGTATGAGTTAGAATAACGCGTTCCGATACCCAGGAGATATTCTGCCAAAAAGCATTCAAATTAGGGAACACCCAGTCAATCAATGCTTGGCGGTCCAGTGGCATGACCAAATGGTCTGGGATTCTTACAGTCTGATTATCACCAACATGTGGCAATTCATCGTTTCCCAACTGCATCAACCATCGGCCGTATGTCTCAGCCTCTTCGTTTTGCCCGAACATACGAAGTCACATATTATCGTGTAATCGCAAAACTCTGAAATGGCGCCACAACGAGGACTTTTTCACACATGCATCGACAATTTACGCTCTTTGAGCATTCCTAACAATTGGTAGCACCTGTCTGAAATCGCCACCAAGAACGATAGTCTTACCACCGAATGGCAGGTCACTACCGCAGATATCTCTCAAAGTTCTGTCCAATGCCTCCAGCAAATATCCGTGTGCCATTGGAGCCTCGTCCCAAATAATCAGAGACGTATTGCGTATAAGGCCCGCGAGTTCACTTTGTCCTGTAATGTTACAGACACTCAACTCATCCGGAGCCAATGGAGCCTTGAAGCATGAGTGGAAGGTCCTTCCACCACTCAGCAAAGTGGAAGCGATCCCACTGGTGGCCACAGGGAGAGCAATCTTCCTCTGAGCTCTGACTGACGATAACATAGTGTTGAAACAGAATGTCTTTCCGGTGCCTCCTGGAGCATCTATGAAAGCACAAAGTTGCTCATTAATGGAAATCGAGTGTAGAACGCCATCGACCAATTCTCTCTGAGATTGGGTCAACATTGGCATACATTCATCCACAATACGTTGCTGTTCCAGTGGATCAAACTGGAATAGTTCCCTCCGATCGAGTGGCAACCGTCTAAGCTGCAATCTCATGTTCAATGCTAAGACACGTTGCCGCATTTCTTCATCAGGAATTGGCAAATTGAAATCTGTTAAACATTTGAAATGAACTTCAAGCTGTTGCTCAATATTGAGCAAAACAATAGCTTTAATCAAATTTTCATCATCGACCTGAAGATGATGCCTAAAATCATCAGACATAATTCCCTAATGGCGTTCAAATAACTGTCTTGGATCGGCAGGATTGCAGAATCCTAGAATCGTGACAAACAACTGCTTATTTGAGCTGGCATCTGTGTTGTTCCTGCAGCTTCCATGGCGTTATTCCATTCAGCGTCATCCTGAAGGAGTCCCAGATGCTGACACACAGCCTGGTATGTTTCATATTCCACGCCATTGATTGTTTTCAAATCAGCGAAGCTCTGTTTACCTCTCGAAAAATCATTATGCAACAGAATTCAGAGCTAAAACACATCACCAGATGCTGGAAGGACATTATAAACACGTCCAATAGTCATGAATCTCAACTTTTGTTTTCTATCATTTCATTTCTATCATTCCATGCGAAGGGAAAACGCAGTAGAGTTGCCTTTGATCCGGGTTCAAAGCATGTTGCCTATTATGCTTGAACCACTCAGTCAATTCCGTCTTAGGAGGTGGTGCGTTAGCAATTCTTTCGACACCTCTTCTAGTGTCCTGAAAATAGACCCTTTGCCTATTCTCTAAGTGAACCGTCAGTTTCTGAACGCTGGGTTTGCGTTCATTGAGATGAAAATCGAACAATCTCCAGCAAGCTTCGCTAGATCCAATCGAGCGAACATCCTGAAACCTGCCAACTTCATCTCCTTGGTTCGCTTCCTCATTCCTGACATTGATCATTGCCCGATCATGACCTTTGTAAACATATTTGAATAGATATTTGCAAGCTTTCACTGAGCTACAAATTTCCACATTAATATGACAACGATATTTCATAATCAAATATGGATTGTATGGCACAACCCATTGATTTGTAACCTGTCGACCGTTTACATTTTCGACCAAACCGCCATCGGCAGGCGACCGTCTTCCGTATGAGGGATGAGCATCCTCATCGTTCCAGGAAGTGTTCGTGACAAAAGATTTCGGAAAGTGCTTACTGCATTGGCCATTTTTCATGCAAGGCGCTTTCCGATTTGCCACTCCGCATTGGTTGTGCTCCATTGACTTTGCCACCAAGTTGCGAAGTTCAGCATACACAATGCTGTCGACATCCTCAGCACATCTCAATTTGCAATCTCTATGTAAAATGATCAGCAAATGTACATGTGGCAATCCTCTTTTTTGGAATTCAATTACGTATGTAAAAGCAACTATACCTCCAAAGATTCCCTCTTTTTCCACATCATCCATTATCTTTTTCAGATATCCTTTGAATACTCTTGCCACAATATCAGGCCGGTCCTTTGGCTGTTGTCCTGGCAAAAGTGCATCCTTAATATCAGTCCATTCAGGATTGCATGTAACGGTTATAAACAAATCTGGCTTTCCAAACTTTCTGACAATAGCCATTGCATCCTGATAGCGAATGTTCATATATCCCGGGCCGCCGATGAACGACGATGGCAAAATGATGCGTCGACCAATTTGCTTGTAATTGGCATCATCGGCTGTTATCGCATCCTATATATTATTATACAATTCAGTTCTGATATGTTGCTGATGTGTAGTCATATAATTTAGCCTTTGATTTTCGATCTTTGCGAATGCCATACAACAGTATTCCTGGAACAATCTGCTGGCTTGAAATAGCGCATTTCTCTGTTGATTCCTCTCGTTCAAATGGAACGCGTAAAAGTCGCGAATCAAATTATTGTGTCTATTGCCACCTCCCTGTTGATGCTGATTCTCATGATCATCTAAATGAACAGACATGTTCCATCCATTTTCACCTTTTGGGAATAAAAGAACATAATGCAATGGATCGTATGCCCTATTTGACTCATTGATAGTCTTGAGACCACCATCTCTGCGATTGAGGACGATATCTCTCGATCCAGGCTTATCGTCCATCAACACAGCAACTTCACGAAATCCTTGAGGGGCATTATATCGCCATTCGTGTTGATTCCTTGGCATTGCGTCAGCCTTAATCTCCAATGTTTGCTGCTGAACATTTTGCAGTTCAGCCACCAACATGAAATCCATAACATAAAGATTACACTGTCTAAGCCATGATTGCAAATCACGGATCAAATCACTTAACCTTTGCCGTTCAAGTTCACTTATATTTCCCGGCAACTTCATCCAACCGATCCTGATATCCCCCTCCGATTGACTATAATCTGGATCGTTAACATAAATTTGAGTGAATCGAGGCCTCTCTCCTGGGATAACTTCTAAATTACCGATACAATGATACAAACGGCCTTGAATGACTACATTCGTTGCCATGCTCCACTCTCAAACATCTCACTAACTCTCTGCGATGCTAAAGCTAATGAATTGTTAATTTGCCGCGAATATTTGCACAGTAATCTACCTCGGTCTCCTTGATCACCCCACATACTTAGTATTTTAAACTCCGGTGACTCCACATCATCCGGCATTCGGAAGGGTTCTAGTTGAACTGCTCCTTTATGACAGCACATTGTGGTCCACGTCTTTTCGTGTCTCCAAAGCAATGCTCCACAATGTGGACACTTTGCTCGTCCACCAATCTGAAAATGACACGTTGCCATGATCCATTTTTAATATCATTCATTCGCCTTCTAACCTCTTCACTGGAATGAGGAGCACTTTGGCGACACATTCTCGGGATTTCTATATTGCGCTGGCGCTGTTCAGCCAGCTCCTCTTCATCGATCGCTGCACGCTGTTGCTGCTGAATTCTGGCCATCTGCTGATGATGCTCAGCCAGTTCGTCTTCAACCATCACAGCACGCCGTCGCTGCTTGGCTCCAGTGTTTCGTTGGCATTGTTCAGCCAGCTCCTCTTCATTCATGGCGGCACGTCTTTGCCTCTGAAGTTCGGCGTTTCGATGGCGCTGTTCGGCCCGTTTTTCTGCATTGCTGGCTGCACGCCGTCGCCGCTGTAGTTCACTGTTTGATAAAGTCGAATTGCTTTTATTATCAGTATTCATTTCGAGCAATTGTCAAAAAATTACACAATAATAAATATAAAAGATGTCTGTCAATTTAAAGAAAGGTCCCTATTTACTCCCTTTACAACTCTGTGTATGTTAGACTGACAGACAGGCACACAGACAGATAAACTGCATGGCGATTGTGGAACGCCACACATATACACGCATGGAAACGCGCAGACGCACGCAAACTTTCACACGCACACACTCACACATGTTGATAGTTTTTACTTTCTGTGGAACGCTGCACGCACGCACACACACATAAACATACGTGCAAGTACATACACACGCACACATGCTAATAGTTATTGAACACAGCGTTCACACTCTCCCCTCTCACTCCCTCATTGGCATTATGCATATTATGCATATTATCAGTTTGGCGTCGTTGAGGTGGGCGGAGTCGTTTGAATCCTATGAATCAATGATAATCGAGAATTATGACACACGGAATACTGACGTTCTTCAAATTAATAAATAGATTATATTGACAGTCATAGTAGCAATAATAATTACAACTACAACAATCGTTCGAAAATATGAAATGTAATTGCAGCAATCCTAATTACCCACTTTGTGGTGAATGTCATAGAGCCAATAGCTATATATAATACTAGCAGTGTATCCCGGCGTTGCACGGGTAAGAACATTGGTCATAGCACCTCCAATGAGAAACGTTTATTTGTGGGTGCCTGTTAAAAACTCACGAAAATATACCGACAGGAAACTTGTTTTATTTGGATAAAATTAAGAAGTTGAAAGTACAGTTTAGCTGTCTATGTGCATTGTTCATAGAAATATTGTTGAGCCCCTTCGTTTCATACTCCTCTGTTCTGGCCTGTTGGAGTAAATGTGAAAGAGAAAGTCACAGGTTAGGTTGGCAGAAGGTTCCAGTGTTATAGCAGTAAGGCGTAGGGTACTTACCTCAAAAGTCCATTTGCACTATTTCCACTAAGTTACTCTTTCTCTCTATCCCTCTCGGTGAAGTCCCTTGCGAATTTCTCGCGTAGGCCTGGTGTAGATTTGCACCCGATGCACATGACCGCTTTGTACGGCTTTTGGAGGAAGGAGTGACCAGCAGTATGTTGTTCGGTATTATTACGAAAAGGTGTAGCAGAGAATCCGGCGTGAACTAACAGCTTGGGAGGAAACTGCATACCTCGAAGATTCATTCGCCATCATTCTTGTCAACGCTCCGTTTACTTGGTATTTGTTGGTCTACAGTTAGATGAATGGCGCACAAAGGGTTAATGTTTATTGGCAAGAAGTTTTTTGAATAATAAAAGACGGGTTAAAGCGACCTACTATGTATCTGTGTATATATATATATATATATATATATATATATATATATATATATATATATATATATATATATATAAATGAAATAACAGAAGGCTGGACTGGTGTAAATCCTTGAAAGGTTTATTATACTATGATCATTTCAATGACCGGGTTCCATATTAATCCGGTGATATCATCAGGTATTGGAATATAACAAAGGAATATGTAAAAAGCCATGGGTCCGAAAAACCATGGGTCCGAGAAACCAGAGACAGAGAGGGCGGCTGACCAACTAGCTTCACAGCCAGCCGCCCTCAAAGTGTTGGCAACCGAAAACTACCAGTGAATATCTGGTAAGGGGGCACAGGCCTATCATGTACTACCACCACTCCGTCAAAGAAGGGGAAGAAAGAAAGGGAGAAAGAAGTGTAGTGTGAGGGTCAAACTACATTCATGTAGTTTGACCCTTACACTACCCCAAAAATGCTACCCAAAGAATCTATAGTGGGTGTCTGTATGGTCTAATGTGTGAACCGAAGTTTGGAACGCGAAACTTATGTTGCGAGTTATAGGATGAAATAAATTAAATTAAAAATATTATATTGAAAAATGGTAAATTGAAAAATAGAGGTAGCGAGATTTATTTATTTAACGAACTTACGGAGAGAGTCTTATATGAACAACTTTTTATTTATTTAACTCGATAAGATATTAGGATGGGATATAGAGTAAAGATTTCGATTGGGAGTCCCAGCCAGCACACCCATCTAGCCAGTGGTGAACCAACAAACCTTAAGAAATATATATATATATATATATATATAAAAGACGTCAAATAAGAAAATTATAGTAATTAACTTACTTACTTAAATTTCACTCCAACTAATTAGTTTCTGAAATGGGATATACATAGTCTTCAAATGGAGACCATGGAGAATCCTTTCTTCATCAGGGAGACATTCTCGGCTAAGATTCCTGGCAATAGGCGGACACGGGGAACTTATACAAAAATAATTCAGTGGATGGAAAAAAGCAAGCGCGGACTAAATTCCAAGGCATTGAAAATTTCACTGCCTTCCTGGTCAGTGGCAAATTCAAAAAAATCAATCACGTGACATCGAGATTAATCAGTGAGGAGTGGGGTGTTAAAAAGACAGTAGCCAAACTAATACTATGAACCATAATAGTAATTCAGGCAAATTTTTGCTCAACAAAATAATTTGGAGATAATTATAAAGAATTAGTATATCTACCAACATATTTATACAGATGTATACTTACGCTAGCAAAGATATAGGTTTTGTCTTAGTAACTTTGTGGTTCAATACCTCAATTTTATACATTCTCCAATCTATGTAGAGAAAAAATTCGTTGTTGCTTACTGCTATTTTTTTAGCAGCCAAGCCATCAACATGTCTGTAATATTCCCGCTTGCACTAGCGGCCGGGTCACGTGTGGGTCACTTTAACGGCCATAACTCATACGATCTGGTAGTTGGCATTATATTTGTGGACCGTGGGACGTATGTCCTATAGAAAGGAAATAGCTATCTGATGAAATCTACTTTCCGTTGGAAATTCTCTGAATTTCAAATCTTTTGTGGATGGAAACCGCCGGTAATAGCATTATGA
>OZ024741.1:394384777-394509777 GCA_964016885.1 Eledone cirrhosa
GGGAGCTTCTGAGTCTGAGTCTGAGTGTGTGTGTGTGTGTGTGTGTGTGTGTGTGTGTGTGTGTGTGTGTGTGTGTGTGTGTGTGTGTGTGTGTGTGTGTGTGTGTGTGTGTGAATGTATCGATGATAATACGTCAGCAATGGCGCGTTCGTCAGAATGTCATTATGCAGACAGCCAGACATACAGACAGATATTATAAGGGCTCGACGGAGATCGATAACCGGCGCCTAACACCCCTTTAACAACAGAAAATTGAAAAATAAAAGCTGCAGTTAATATCTTTAGACCGCAAGGAATATATAAATGCAAGTTTGAAGTCAATCGAAGTAGAAATGTGGATGTGTATAGACTGCAGGGACACACACACACACACACACACACACACACACACACACACACACACATACACACAACTACAGTTTTATATATATGTATAGATAAAAGAGATATTTCTTGGTGGCTGGATAGTTGCTTTAATCGCACGAAAATTACACACACACACACACACACAATTATATATATATATATATATATATATATATATTACCAGATGTCGGTGCATAATGCCAATGAGGGAGTGAGAGGTGGGAGAAAGGAACGGAGAGGCAAAATGAGGAAGTGGCTCCTTTTGCATGTAGTACGTGGTCCCAAATCATTCCAAGATTTGAGGAGGGTAAATGGTCATGTGTGTGAAACTTATAGGGAAGCATGCTATCAACAAGGGCTTTTTAGAAAATGATAAGCATTGGGACCTTGCATTGACTGAAGCATGAGTGTCACATTCTTCAAGGAAACTCCGTAACCTTTGTAATCATGCTGAACATGTGTCAACTTGGCAGTCCCCTATAACTTTGGATGAAACATCGTGAGGACATGGCTGGGGACTTAAAGTATGCAGTTCAACAGGCAAACCAAGGTATCAATATTCAGTTCTCTGAAAAAACTTTTAGCCAAGCACTGATCGAAATTGGGGGTCAAGTTTTGGCCATGGGAGGCAAAGATTTGCAAGAGTCTGGCTCTGGACTGCCAAAAACAAACCGTCAAATTAGTTATTTAACTTCAAGAGACATAGCAAGAGAGACAAATTATGACATCACAGAGTTGGCTGCATTTGTGAACATGGACCTAAACTTCTTCCAGAACAACGCTGTGCATATGATAAAATTATTTCGTCAGTCAGAGAAAAAAGTGGAGGAATTTTCGTTCTTGATGTTCCTGGTAGTTCAGGTAAAACATTGGTAACAACATTGCTTCTCTCCAAGGTAAGGCAACAAAACAAATTGCAGTTGTTGTAGCATCGTCTGGCATTGCTGCCACCCTTCTCTCAGGAGGACAAACAGCTCATTCTGCTTTTAAATTACCGCTAAACCATGTCACAAATGACAGTCCAATTTGTAACATAAGCAAAGGCTCAGTTCAGCAGAAGTATTTCGCCAATGCCATCTGATGTGATGAATGCACCATGTCACATAGAGGTGTAATGGAAGCTCTTGATAAGACCTTACAGGACATAAGAGGCAACAATAAATCTATGGGAGGAGATACATTAGTTTTATCAGGAGATTTCAGACAGACATTACCAGTCATTCCGAGAGGAACAAGAGCTGATGAAATAAAAGGGACAAGGTTGATTGTGAAGACATTATCACCTAATGTGATAGAAGCTGCCATCATCACTGGATGTGCTTCTGGGGAAGAGGTTTTAATTCCAAGAATTCCAATCAAATCAACAGACATGCTATTTGAGTTCAAACGAACACAATTCCCAGTGCGACTTTGCTTCGCAATGTCTATTAATAAAGCTCAAGGTTAGACTTTGAAATCTACTGGCTTGCACTTAATTGAGCCTTGTTTTTCTCATAGTCAACTTTATGTTGGTTGCTCCAGGGTGGGTAGTTTACAAGACCTATTTGTCTATGCTCCAAACCAGCAAACAAAGAATGTTGTTTACCCAGAAGCTCTTACGTAATTTCCTTCAACATGTGATAGAATTTATCTCGCTTCTTGAAAGTGGTAAATTTTGTATTTTGTTTTTTTATTTTATTTATTTATTTATTTATTTATTTATTTATTTATTGTATTATTTATTGTATTATGAATTCAGAATTGATTTCATCATGTATCCCAATAGAAGAATAAATTGAATTTAGAATAACAAATTTCTATACAACATATTTTGCTTTTTTTTTCCTAACATATAAGGAACAATTTTATTCCCGGGCAACGCCGGGTGCCTCTGCTAGTTATATATAAATGTGAAGTGATAACCAACGGTAAGAAATTCAACTATATTAGGGTTACAGCTAATAAATTTATAACTAAGTTTTACGTCCACATATATTCGTTTAAAAACAAGAAACTGCGGAATACTACTTCCTTAACTAAATTAATTTTGACCCTAAAAATGACAACATTAAATGCCATACTAACTAGGCGATTATTAATACAGCTAAACCGTATAGGGGTAATAGAACTGGTTGTGATATTTGCTTAACAGAGGCATATAAGATACTTACTTCTAAATTTAACCTAAATGCAAAGAATCAGGTAATTCCTTCCTGTCAACATAGAATCTTTCACTCCTTTTGTTATAAACTTTAAGAGCTTGATTAGCGTAAAATGTTAACTTTAGATAGTTAAACTTTTGTTTTATGCCATTATTTCCATTATCTTCTAGTGTATATATACATATATTATACGTAAGTATATACGTAAATAAATTTTGTATCAAGCAAGCAGTTAATTTAAGATATTCTACATACGTTAGTCAGAATTCAATAATTTCTTGTAAATTAATGTATGTCTATATGGAGAGATATACTAATATCATTGCACATTTTCTATATAAATACTTCTTTCTAATACCACCTTTCTAGTCTTACTTAAACCTATAGGAACTGTATATTAAGAACCTTACTAACATAACTAACCCGGCATAAGAAATTGGTCCTCATATGTACACGCATATATGTTTGTGTAGACATCATAGTTGTTGTAAATATAGATGTGTTTAGACAGTGAATAAATCTGTATGGTTATGTATTAATAGTATATTATTGTAGCATATACATATATGAATGTGTGTGTGTACATGTAGGTAGATTTGTGTATGTATATGTGTAGAGATGTCAACATTAATGGACCTGTTATTTTTTTATCTAAAGACATTTTTCAAATTCCAGCCCGCCAGTCCCTTCAATCTATCTTATTTCCCATTCTTTCTCCCGATGAAGGACTAGCGTCCGAACTGTTCTTTCAAGCGTTAACTAAATATATTCCTACCGATCATGTTGTTATTTCTGTTTAACTTTTACATTATATATATATATATAGTAATAATAATAAATTTGAAGACTAAAATCCAAAGAGGGCGCGATAAGGATAAATATATATTTTACTTCTGCGTTCACAGATTGACTTTCTTTTAGTTTCAGAAGATCTCGTTAAGGGTGAAAGCAGCGATTCTTTGCTTAAACTTTAATCTGTTATTTTAATATATATATATATATATATATATATATATATATATATATATATATATATATATATATATATATATATATATATGTATATATATATATATATGTATATATATATATATATATATATATATGTATATATATATATATATATGTATATATATACATATATATATATATATGTATATATATATGTATATATATATATATGTATATATATATATATGTATATATATATATATATATATATGTATATATATATATATATATATGTATATATATATATATATATATGTATATATATATATATATATATATATATATATATGTATATATATATATATATATATATATGTATATATATATGTATATATATGTATATATATATACACATATATATATATATATATATATATATACATATATATATATATATATGTGTATATATATATATGTATATATATATATATATATATATATATATATATATGTATATATATATATATATATATATATATATATATATATATATATATATATATATATATATATTATATTAGTAAAAAGGAAAAGAAAATGCTGACAAATTTTCCCCTCTACAAATGCGACCCACACCCACCGCATCAGCAAGGAATCTGTGTGTCGCAAAGTGGTTCATTATTGTTATAATGGAAATGAATTCGTCAGCAGGAATGTGTGTGTGTGTGGGGGGGGGGGGTTATTTTAACATGTTGAAACATATTTTTCAGCTCTTGTCTTATACGGAGAAGTGTGTGTGTGTGTGTGTGTGTGTGTGTGTGTGTGTGTGTGTGTGTGTGTGTGTCTGTCTGTCTGTATGTTAGTGTTCGCGTGTGCATGCGTGTGTGTGGATGGACCAGTATTTTTGTGGTACTGGTAAAAATGGTGTACATTATTCGATATTTTCAGTCATTTGCAAAAACGATTCTCTCAAAAGAACATCAATAACATCAATAATAAAAGAGGTGAAATGATGTATAGTATTGTCATAACAACAAGGTGTGTGTGAGTGTCTAGATTGTACGTACTGCAAGGGATACTTGTGTACAAATATGTATTCACCCATCAATGTGCAATACATGTGTGCGTATGTGTATGTGTGCGTGTCGGCACGTGTATATCTATAAACATCAAAAGGTATGCGAATTTGTGTATATTTGTGTTTCACCATAGAACATGTGTGTTTACGTATGTTATTGTGTTTATATGTGGATTGAAATGTATGTAGGGTGTATGCTGATGTAGGTATGTATGTCAACGTGTGTATGTTGTGGGTTCGTCTTAGGAAGAAGTGTTTAGACGGGGTCCGTATTTCTTAATAAAGTGAGATTCCTTGCTGATGCGCTAGGCGTGGGTGACATTATCTTTAACTTTGTAGAGAGGAACATTTGTCTCCTGTCCTGGGAATAATATTCTTGTACCTGTTGGCCTTTCTTTCTAGTGCAAACTTGGAGCATATGGCTTGTATTATTTCCATGAATTGATCAAGTTGTATGTTGACATCTTCCACAGAGATACTGTCAGTCCAGTTCTGCTTCAGGAGCTCCTTGTGAATCCTTTTCTAGTTAGCTTTGTGGAAGTTTAAGCTGAATAGAGACTGAGTGCTTCTTGTCAGCTGTATATTTGTGGTCTTCCTTGAACTATACATTATTCCTAGTTCTACTATGTCATGGTCCAAGAAAATCGTTGATGTCACTTTCACATTGTGGATGAGCTCTGTGTTATTTGTGAAACAGAGATCCAGGGTATTCTCCCCCTCTTGTTGGGTGAAGTACCATTTGTTCCATGAAATGTCTGTAAGGTCCAACAAGGATCCTGTCTGATTATGTTTAGGTGTTGTCATTCCTGAGAGGGGCTGGTCTTCAGACCATTTCACCTTGGGAAGGTTGAAATCTCCCAGCAGTAGGATATTGAGACTATGATCCAAATTATATCAGCACTTCATCAATCCTGAGGCTATCTTGAAACTTGTCCTCATGTCTAGGGGCATCAGGTGGTCTATATGTGATACATATTACCATTTTGAGTTTATTATGTGTACTATTAGTGTGTCACAGACCGAGTTGGAATGTGACAACAGTACTAATGAGGTGACATCTTCACAGATGGACAAAGCAATTCCACCATGAATTCTCCCCCACCTGTCAATGCGAAATACAACATACTGCTAAGCTAGCTGTCAGGTGAATTTCAGTTAGTGCCATGGATATTGCTTGATTGCTTGTGGCTAGGTATCTTAGGTAGGTGATCTTACACATGTTTACTGGGACTTCGAGATTTAGTAGTAGCACTGGTGTGACATTTGGGGTGTCAGTGATGGCTGTTGATATGGCATTTGCATGGATATTAGTGGTGGCCATCCTGGGTCCTTTATTTGTGGTGGTCGCGAGTGTTGATGTGACTGACTTTGGCTTTGTATTTGATGAAGCCAAGTCGGCTGTCTCACAACCTTTTCCGCAATTTAAAAAAAAACTGTTGTTCTGCAGCTACAGTCTGTACTGCTGCCGCATACTTTCTTCTCTTCACTGGGACAGTATGTGCAACCTAAGCATACTTCCTGGGCAGTGACCCTGTGAAGTGTGCTGTTTGCACGTGTTGGTTTTGGCTTGGGTAGTTGGTACGAGCAGATTGGGCGCAACTTTCATGGAGTCTGGTGTGTGCAAACCCACAATTTGTCCCAGCCTTCCTATGGCAACAGGTCCATTTCTTGTAGAACTTACAGAGTACTTGGGCTTTCTTTTTCGCAGGGTCTCTGTTTTTCTTAGTTCTAGTCTTCTTCATCTTATCATTTATCCACTGGTCATCTCTTGTCTGTTTATTTACATGTTTCTTCTTAGTGGGGTCCGTCTGGTGGTTCTTTAGTTTATCTTTGCTGCATTTCAGAGTTTCATTTTCTTTTTCAATGTCTTAACTGATGTTGTCTGAGCCGCAGGTCATCTCACTCTCCGAGCTTTTAGATCCTTCCGGCTTCCATGGGTCCTTTTTTCACCCTTTTTGTTTTCTTTCATTTCCTCTGTGAAAATATGACTCAGTTGATCCATGTGAGACAACAAGCGCGGCACGAAAGAATTCGTTCTTTTTCGACTGTACTGTGCCAAGGTTCTCAGATAGCCACAGCTTTGCAGGGTCTTCTTAATTAACTTGTTTGGAAGAGAGCCATTAGTTGAACTCCATGCACTGAGCATGAGTTGTAGTTCCATTAGTTTCTAATTTCGGTGAGTTCGGTTCTCATCTACCTGAGCACTTTTATGTGTATTGTTTTTCAAATTTCAATTATATTAACTATATTGTCAATCAATTAAAATGAATTAAATAAAAAATAAAAAACAAAATTAAATTTCCTGTCTAAGTTCAAATCCCGCCGAAGTTAACCTTTCATCCGATAAAATAAAGTACCAGTAATACACTGGGATAACTGCTGGCCTTGTGCCAAAAGTAGAAACAATTATTATTATGAGTTTTTACTTTACGATGTTTTGAAAGTTTTAAAACTGGTTTTTAAACAAAACAAGATTTTTTCACCACACATTTATATATAAATTACATTCATATATATATTTATACTTTATTGATAAGTTTACATTAATACACGCACACATACAAATATCCTGGTATTTAGGGTTTGGCTATGTGTATACGGGAGTTTTGCGTCCGCGTGAGTGTGCAGGTTCGTACGTATGGTGGGTGTGTGTATATGTGTACTTCTTGTTTTAGTTGACTTACATCTCCGAACATTCGGGTATTTATATGTAGGTATGCGTGTGCGCTTGTTATATACGTATTTATTTACTTATATACGTTTATATAATTATTTATTTATTTGTACACAAGCATACACACACACACACATTTATATGTGCGTGGTTTTGTATACCTATGGTAAGGTTTTGCGTATGCTTGTGTATGTACGTATCTGTTTGCGTGTATGTATTTATTTGTTTCTATTACTTCTGTATTGTATTTATTTACTTTGTTCTTAACTCTGTAGCGGAGATTCATTTGGTCTCATAGTTAGAATTTTAGTCTACGATTTCTGCTATTTACGTGGTTTTGTCTTTGCGTGCTATTGTTCTCCACGCTCCACATATGACTTATTATCTTCGTTTTTTCGTTCATTGCCAGAGAACGTCTCTATGCACCACCTAAGAGAACATTAGTCTACGACCTCTTTTATACCATAAACGTGGTTTTGTCTTTGCGCGAAATTGTTTTTCACCGCTCCTATTAATGACGTATTATTCGTTTTTTCCCGTTCTTTGCCAGCGAACGTTACCACGAACCAAAGTATCGTCTTCCTGTCTTCCTCCGGTTGCAACGTTTTTTGAAATATCCAGTTCTGCGTTTACAGATTGACTTTGTTAGTTTCAGAAGATCCCGTTAAGGTTGAAAGCAGCGATTCTTTGCTTAAACTTTAATCTGTTATTTTAATAAATATATATATATATATATATATATGCTAGCTGACGTACCCAGCTTCGCCCGGGTAAACAGATGATAAGAGAAGACAGGTGAAAGAGAAAATGACTGTATTCGATGTTTGTCTGGTTACAGTATGAGGCGAGTCCGTGGTGTCTGTGTGATACAAAAAAACAGTAAAAAAATCTTCCAGATATACCAGATTCTTCGTTGTACCGTTTGTGCATAGTATATGAACAATTCTAGGTGCTCCCGCTTAGAATAGTGACCTCTAGGAGATGGTTCATCTTCTGCCTTACTGTAAAACGTGTACCATTGCATAGACGTAGTTGTTCCACGTTTCTCAAAAGGATGATGGAAGTTCCAATCTTTTATATTATATGTAGATATAGATATAGATAATTAATATAAAAGATGATGCTCAGCCAGTTCGTCTTCAACCATCGCAGCACGCTGTCACTGCTTGGCTCCGGTGTTTCGTTGGCGTTGTTCAGCCAGCTCCTCTTCATTCATGGCGGCACGTCTTTGCTTCTGAAGTTCAGCGTTCCGATAGCGCTATTCGGCCCGTTTTTCTTCATTCCTGGCTGCACGCCGTCGCCGCTGTAGTTCACTGTTTGATAAAGTCGAATTGCTTTTATTATCAGTATTCATTTCGAGCAATTGTCAAAAAATGACACAATAATATATATAAGAGATGTCCGTCAATGTAAAAAAAAGGGTCCCTTCACAACTCTGTGTATGTTAGACTGACAGACAAGCACACAGACAGATAAACTGCGTGGCGATTGTGGAACGCCGCACGTACACACACATACACGCATGGAAACGCGCACACGCACGCAAACTTACACACGGACCCGTGCACTTACACACACGCACACACTCACACATGTTGATAGTTTTTACTTTCTGTGGAACGCTGCACGCACGCACACACACATAAACATACGCACACATGTTAATAGTTATTGCTTTCCTTCCCCTCTTATTTCCACACACATCACACACACACACACGTCTCTACACTGACACATTTACATAGTGTATCCAACACAGCGTTCACTTTGCCTCTCTGTTTCTTACTCTCCCCTCTCATTCCCTCATTGGCATTATGCATATTAATTTAAGTTTGGCGTCGTTGAGGTGGGCGGAGTCGTTTGAAACCTATGAACCAATGATAATCGAGAATTATGACACACGGAATAATGACATTGTTGAAATTAATATATAGATATATATATAATAGAATTAGGATTTAGCTTCAGGCATAGCTGTATACAGATATGTATAGAGATTTCGTATTTCTAAAGAAATTGTTGGCTTCGACAGTCGAAAGTGTTATACTAAAAAAATCCCTGTAGCATTTCTACTGTATTTTTTTCCTTTTTACTATTTGTTTATATATATATATGTGTGTATGTGTGTGTGTGTGTGTGTGTGTGTGTGTGTGTGTGTGTGTGTGTGTGTGTGTGTGTGTGTGTGTGTGTGTGTGTGTGTGTGTGTGTGTGTGTGTGTGATGCATATGCATATTTTTGTATATATACATATGTTAACCTATGGCATGTGTGTTGAGGATCATGAAAATATGTATTTTCTGTTCGGGCTATATTTAACAGTTTTTTTGGGGGAAAATATGTGAATATCAAAAATTAATTTATTGAAAAAATAGAAAGTGTAAAGATTAAAGCATTCAAATTAGAAAATTCACTGAAAGAAGCCACCTTCAGCATCCACCACAGCCTCGATCATGCTCCGAAAAATGGCACTTGCGATTTTCACAGTGTTCCTAGAGTGAGAGAGCCTCAAACGCCTCCTTAATCCTGTTGATCAGCTTGGTGTTACAGACAGTGCGGATGGTGTCTTTCTCAATCGCACACCACACATAATAATCCATAGGATTGCAATCAGGGAAGTTATGGGACAAACGGTGGGGCTGGCGACGTCGTAAACATTCTCTGATGACCACACAGAGCTGTGACAAGGAATTGAATATTGCTGCTACACACATGGTCTTCCAGAAGCCACCTTCTCCAACCATGCTTTACCCACGGTACTTCCACATAGCCAGCCGAATTGAGCCTGATACCCTGTTCAATGATGTAAGGCGGCATGATATCACTCTCACTGGAGACACATCCAGAAACCATTACAGTTTGGGGAAACTTGGTCTTCATGACACGAGGAACGTCATATGGATTGTAGGTAAGCCATCTGTTGTTCTGGGTGTTGTGTACCTGGTCCTGGCAAATATTCTTTTCACCAGATTATTCCTGGTTCAATAGGATGGTTTCACTTTGTTTAGGAGTTTTATTGCCTTTGTCAGACAGTTTTCTCGAACCTTTTCTGTAAGAAGTTGGCCTTTACACCTCCTGTATGAATGGTAGCGAAAGTCCTCATTTAAGGTCAGCTTCATGGTAGAAGCTGCAACACCCATTTCCCGCGCTAGAGTTCGCATTCTCTTGCCTGGGTGTTCCATCACTTTCTCCTGTAGTTGTGGGATAATTTCTGGTGTACAAAGACAATCAGTACGTCTGTTGTATTATTTTCTACAAGCCACAGCCTCATATTCTCAATTGCAGCTCTTCATTTGACGTCTTATTGCTTTCAAAGAGCAGCTGTCATGATTGCGGAATTTTGATGTCCGACACAAATCATCATGGTCCATGTTACCCTTTTCCAAATTTAGGTGGTTTCCACTTGTCCATTTCAGTTAATTTTGACATCTTTAAAACTGTAGTGATTAAGTTTCACTTTTCACATGGTATATACAAAGGTATATCTGAAAAATGAATTAAAAAATTAGACTATCAAATTTATCCTGTATATAAACCAACCTGTCCACGTATGACGTTTACATTTCTCTAATTGACAACGAGAAATAATGTTACACTCCAATGACTTCTTTCATCAGTACAAAGTCATAAATTGCACAAAGGATTGAGTCAACCTAGATTTTTATAACGATATGGACTTTTAAAGTTATATAAATATTCATGTACTTCTTTTTCATTACTGATATTACTGCGGTTGTATCTGTTGTTACCGCTCTCACTTATTGTCGTTGTTACCTGAAAACAATCTTTACTGTTTCGTCTTTTTATGTTCTGAGTTCAAATCACGCGGAATTCAACTTTACCTTTCATCCTTCCAGAGTTGATAAAATACCAGTAAATTACTGGGGTCGATTTAATCGACTCCCCACTCAATTTGTTGGCTTTGTGCCTAAATCAGAAACCATTATTATAAAGAAATAGAGAGAAGGCGAGAGAGGAGAGAGAGAAACTAAGAGAACAAGAGACTGAGAGAGAGACATTTCGAGCGCTTCCGTGAAAAAGAATGCCAACAGCCGGATCCGCCGTACACGCGGAGACATCTATAATAATTCTTTCTACATTTGGCACAAGACTAGCAATTAGAAGGGGAGGGGCAAGTCGATTAAATCGACCCCAGTGCTTGACTGGTACTTTATTATATCGACGTAGTAAGGATGAAAAGCAAAGCTAACCTTGGCGGGATTTGAACTCAGAATGTTTTATTTTAAACACTGTTTCGTCAGTAAGAAAGACAAGTTACTAAGGAACTGTTTCTTTCTTTTATTTCGTGTAATTCGGGTTTAAATTTTGAAAAGAATTGTTAAGATGTCGTCACTGTTGTCGTCATCACTGCAAGCCAGTCGGCAAGCGAGGTCATTGGGATGATTCAAGGTGCGAAAATATTTTTGCCACCCTGAACTTTAATTTTCTACTCCTACCACATCGCCACAAACTCCACCACAGCAGGTGGCAGCTGTGGAAGCAGCAGCAGCAGTAACAACAACAACAATATCATCAATAACAAAAACAGGGAGAGCATCGCCAACACCACTACCACTTCCGTAGCCGGCATCACGCGTTTACCAACACATGCAACACCACCACCACTTTCACTACAGCTGCCAGTTCAATCTCCACTGAAGTCAGTAGCAGTAGAATATACAGCTATGCAGCTGCTACAAATTTATCTTTTGCAAGGGGTACAATATTTTTTGAAAAATACATCTTCAAGGTCAAGGAAATTAGATATCTATCTATCTAGGGCGGGTAAAATTCCCGAGATCCATGGACGAGTTCTCTCCAGCGGTCTCTGTCCCTCATTATCGCTGCCATGTCCTGCGTCTCCAACAGACCAGTGTCTGTCCTTAGGGCATCAACATATGTTAACCTCGGTCTTCCTCTTCTAGTGTGTCCATGCAGGGACTCCCACAGGAGCACTGAGTGCAGTGTCAACTCTGGATGTCGGTGAGCATGTCCAGCTAACCTCAGTCCCCTCTGTGTCACTTTTGAAGTCGGACCTACGTAAAGACCTGAAGATCCGCCTCTTCGTTGCTGTAGTGGAGTCTGTGCTGCTGTACGGGTCTGAGATTTGGACACTGACCAAGAAACTTACTCAGATGGTGGATGGGTGCTACACGAGAATGCTGATGGTGGCTCTGAACATTAATCAGTATACACTGAGGATGAAGAAATTAGATATAAAGCTTTAAAATGAGCAACAATTTAGTCAGAACAACCAGATATACGTACGAGAGGGAAAAAAACAATATACTGTTACATACCATTATGTTGGTGTCGAAACATGAAAAGTGGAAAGAGCGAGCCAAGCTCAAATTCTCAAAAAAATGCTTAAAGTCCCTGTTGGAAAAAAAAGACTCACATCACTCACTGAAGCAAAATAATACAGTGGATCTTAGTTTTCCAACCGAAGTGGAAGTGAGTGAACGCTCCATAACACAGCGAACTTATCTCGGTTAGTATTTCCCAATGGTATATATGCCGCCTAAAATAACCATTCCCTGGTTGGTGACGGACATCTTGGTTGAGATAGAAGAGCGGGTTAGAATCCTGGAAGTACACAGGATGTACAGGGAAAACTGGTCATGAATAGACATAGAGTTCCTACTCCAAACTAATCAAGAGTGGCCCAAATTCATGTCTGACTTAATTAACTTGCAGGAGGACAAATTATCCCATATGTAGTGCCATGGGTCACATAAGGAACTTTTACCAATGGTGGGTGGCCAAAGAGAATGTTCCCTTCTTCGTCAACGTCACAAATAGCAAAAGTAGCAAGATCAACAACAGTGTGCGACCACAACAACCGTAGCTACAATAGCAGCAGCACCAATAGAAGCATCAGCAATAGCAGCAGTAAGACAAACAGAAATACCAGCAGCAGCAATAGCAGCAGTAAGACAAACAGAAATACCAGCAGCAGCAATAGCAGCAGTAAGACAAACAGAAATACCAGCAGCAGCAATAGCAGCAGTAAGACAAACAGAAATACCAGCAGCAGCAATAGCAGCAGTAAGACAAACCGAAATACCAGCAGCAACAATAGCAGCAGTAAAACAAACAGAAATACCAGCAGCAGCAATAGCAGCAGTAAGACAAACAGAAATACCAGCAGCAGCAATAGCAGCAGTAAGACAAACAGAAATACCAGCAGCAGCAATAGCAGCAGTAAGACAAACAGAAATACCAGCAGCAGCAATAGCAGCAGTAAGACAAACAAAAATACCAGCAGCAGCAATAGCAGCAGTAAGACAAACAGAAATACCAGCAGCAGCAATAGCAGCAGTAAGACAAACAGAAATACCAGCAGCAGCAATAGCAGCAGTAAGACAAACAAAAATACCAGCAGCAGCAATAGCAGCAGTAAGACAAACAAAAATACCAGCAGCAGCAATAGCAGCAGTAAGACAAACAGAAATACCAGCAGCAGCAATAACAGCAGTAAGACAAACAGAAATACCAGCAGCACCAATAGCAGCAGTAAGACAAACAGAAATACCAGCAGCAGCAATAACAGCAGTAAGACAAACAAACAAAAACAAACAAGATATAAACATGCATGTACAGACATACGTCTCCCCTCATCTACTTTGTTGAAATATCAACGTCCGGGGTCCTTGCAAGAAAGAAAAAGGTGGGGTACAAAAGAGGCCTCACAGGGTTATGTGGGTTAACGGAATGGCAATTTTCCATTGTCAGCCACACATCCACACCCCAACTGAGCAAACGAACACAAAGATCACCATAACAACCAAACTATGCCAGAAACAAAAAAACAAACACCCCCACAAAACCTATATCAACAAACAGAACGGCTACTGGAAGCTGAAAGTGTCTTTCTCGGCACACAAAGCCTACGGAAACTGGATTAGTGACAGTTGTCGGGGAAGGGGGATCCTTGACAACTAATGCTAGGGCACTCCGAAGGGAGTGATTAGATTAGAATCAATAAAGTTTAGTAAAATAAAATAACAATAGAGAAAATAGAACGTTGTTTTTGTCAGAGATAAAGCGCAGCATAATATAAGTCACGAAAAAACTAATACCGTTCAAGTGAGATTGTGTGGAAAATTGTAGATTTGCATAATCCCGAACAGATCTATTTACGACAATCTCCATCTAGCTTCGGTGGAGCTCTGATTAACTTGGATCAATCAAAAGCTTTCCATAAGGACGGCCGGTAATAATTACCGACTGTGTCCTCAAGGTAACCGTCTTCGGTCTCGTTTTCAAAGGCTGGATCGCTTCAATGCACGGTAGCATCCGCTCAGTGGTTAAAGTAAATGGCCACTTTTCGCAACTGTTTCGAATTACGCGCTCTCATCTTTTTTGTATGTCCTGGCTCTCGACCCCACTTCAACGGAAATGGGAGGTGTCGGAGGTATCCCGCTCAGACTAAAAGAGTCATGTCGGCATATTCTGACGACGTCACCTAAAGGTATCGGATTCGATGGTAATCGAGGTAATCGACTTACCTTCTGGGTCTATGAAAACGATTCGAATCTTGATATCTAAAACAACACAGCACCTTCGTCTTTTGAATCCCGTGCGACATAGAGATATGTACACCCCATAGCGAACCAGTTAAACTCATCAACAAAAAAATGGTTCTTCGCCCTGAAAAGGGCGACTAGAGTGGAATCGATAAGGTTTAGTAAGGGAGTTGCGATAGAAAAAAACTAAATTAGAGAAATGGCTAGTTAGAAACATAGAAGAGGCTATTAGGAAAGGCATCGCAATCGACGTGCTTGCGCTGAAATTGGCCTTGGACCAATCCTTTAACACCAAGAACAAAGGCTGCATAGAAGCCGTTGATTGAGTCCGAGTGGAAAAAGCACAACATTGCAACAAGAACATAAAACCGAACCGTTGCATGTGGTTTCTCAGTACCACTTTTCTCAATTGTTCGGGTAGAGTGGCTGCCTGGGTGGTAGGATTGATATCATTGTCTTTCTCTGTGTCCTGCCGCGACTCTCGGCAATGGAAGGAGGGTGAGTGTTCCGAAAATTTGATAACAGCCACTAATTTTCGACCCATAACGCAAAATTTATGATTTTGGCTAATATGCTAGCAAATAGGTTAACTCTTGCCGGCAATGCTCTGATTGGGAAAGTGCAGATATGCGCCATCCCATACAGATTCATCCATGACAACCTCCATCGCATGTGTTACGCCGTAGAGAGTGTGGTTAAGGAACCTGACACGAGTGGAACCCTGATCAAATTAGATCAATCGAAAGCTTTCGATTGAGTCAACCATTACTACTTGGCAGCTATCACAAGACAGCCAGTTTCGGTTACGTCTTCAGGAGATGGATTGCTGCAATGCACGGCGACATCTGCTCAATGGTCAGAATAAATAGCCACCTATTGGAACCATTTAGTATCATGCGGTAGATCCGTCAAAGTTGTTCCCTCTCGTTTCTTCTCTATGTACTGACTCTGGAGCCACTAGATACGTTAGGGGTATCCCGCGAGAACTTGGAATGTGAAAAATCCATGTCGGCATATGCGGATGACATCACCGTTGTTGTGTCAGACACCTCGCACATACCGCTCTAAGGAAGTACCGGGTGGTGAGAGGAGCGAAAATTAATCAGGAAAAGTCAATGGGCCTGCAGCTCGGCATCTGAAGAAACAGGGCTATGCTGTCCAGTAGCGTCGTGAGGCGCTGGACGAATCGGTTAAATTGCTCATGGTCTAGCTTCGCCCTGATCTCCAGATAGGCAAAAACTGGGATAAGGTGATAAGCAGACTGACCAGTTTTACCCCAAAATAGACTAAGAGGAAGCTACTTTGGAATGGTCGGGCTGAAATAGTGAATGCCTACAACGTCTCTGTAAACTATTATCATCTGAAGGTCGTGCTTTGTACCAGTTCCCGTCTTACCTAACTGCAATTTCTGCTCTTTCACTTTTTGTGGAACAGACACGTTCTACTGATCAAGCGACCTATTAGGACGACCAGACATACTGTAACTGATGATGCGCAGGCACGCGTTAAGGCTGCAACATCTCCAGAATATTGCCAAGTGCTCACAGCCCTATATCAGTCTAGCAATGCGGTCGGTGGAAACTTCACTTTGGCGCTCTATTGAGGATTACTGGAAGACGTTTGGTCTAGGACCTATGGATAATTTCCAGAAATTTATGGCCTGGCAGTGCTACCGAGGGGCATTGCCGATTTGAGATAAACAGCAGGGCCCGACAAAGATAGTCCGGGGTGACTAAACCGTTCTTCACGCACACGTCCAGTACCGGAATCTGGCTAAATCAACTAAATCCATTGTAAAGATTACCCTACCACCTCCTTCACCAGGAAGCACAAGCAGTTTCTATTTGTCTGGTGGCCATGGCGAAAGAAGTTATGTAGTGGACAAGATTAAAAAGACTGAAGGAAAATGCTTTCCTCTTTGGCCAAGCACTCACAGGGCTTTTTAGGTCCACTTGAAAAGGAAATATAAATAGGGAGCGTTGAGCTGTTATTCAGCAAATTTATTGAAAAGTGGATGAGAGTGGCGAACACTATCCGAGTGAATGGGCCTGTTCTGAGTTTTCTCCTGTAGAGTGGGAGAAGGCACTTACTGGTCATTAAATTCGTCATAACTAACTATTGATAGATGTTAATTTCGTTTTTTTATCGTCTCTGCCACCAACCACCAATCTCTATTTATATATCTATCCGTAGGCTGTTTTACTCCTGATGGAGTAGCAGCGCACTATCATACGGTGTGATTTCGACATTAAACCTGGTGGAACCCATTCTTCTCCAAGTCGGAACACAGCCGATTTTTATATTAGATAGTAAGAAAGAGAACAACAAAAGTGAGAAAGAGATATAGAGTAAGAATCGACCCCAGGACTCGACTTCGAAAGGATAAAAAGCAAAGTTAACGAGACGGTCACCACCGGGACCTCGGGTGTCCTTGATCCCTGAACTGCTGTTTTCCTTCGCAAAATCGGGAAGACTGAAACCCACCCGAGGAAGGGGCCCCGTGATCTTACTACCACAGATGTAACTACCAGTCTAGTCGCTTTTGTTTCTGCACTCACAACAGGGAACAGCTCCAGAATAGCCTTGTCACTCTCATGGGTCATTAGAAGTTTGAATTTTATACTGACCCCTCCCGACCACATAAGCAGGCATGTGTCACACTATCTCTCTTGGTCACCTCACTTCACTCTTGATGTTGGCAGACATATGGTTCAAGCCGCTTGATAAACAATACAATGGTGGTCCACATATCTAAATAACTAACAAAGGCACAAAACCAGAATTTTGGAAGAATGAAACTATTAATTCCAGTGACGCCAGTACTTAACTACTACTTTATTTTATTGATTCTAGAAATATGAAAATCAAAGTTCACTGCAGAATACATTCTACAGAGTGGGCCACAATTAGATTACGAGCTTACTGTTACGAAATGTGAATAAAAAAAGTAAACAGCTATATTAAACTTTATTCCAAAAGTAATACATGGGCAATTTACGTAAAATTATATAGCACCAATAAAGGAAACAAAAAAGATAGAGAAGAAAATAAAAAAAAAAGAAATTAGGCAACAAAAGAAAGGGAAAGGGCTGCTGCGACAAACTCTACACTCGATTCTGAATGAATCATGTTTCAACTGCGCCCCACAGACAAAATGCAAAGTCATTGCCGTGACGAATAACTAGCGATGCCCACTACAATAACTACCATATCTCATGGGGTTCCTTCCTCCTGTGGACTGCAGTCTTCCAGATTTTGCGGGGTAAAACAACAATTCGAGATACGAAGACACCTGAGGATTCGACGGCGTCCCGTAAGAAAAGGAAGCAGTTAGTCAAACCCCGGCATCGTGTTATTTTCCTCTACTTTGGCATTGGGGGCGGTGGTGCCCGGGGTTGCGGCCAAAGCGGACAATGAGGTGCTGCACGTAGCGTCCCAGATTAGGGATTCACTTCTCTTAAATGGGAAGAGAGTTATCACGGCTAGGCTCTTACCATCACCGCGGTCGAGGTCAGCTGGTTCCAGTTGTGACGGGAAGCCGGCCATGTCGAGGCACCTTCTGATTATGTCATTTAGAGCGGCATGACCGAACTCATCAACAATTGTTTCATAACGGAATTTGTGCGTCCCACACACGTGGAGGCCGAGGTTTGGGCCACTCTGATGCGAGTGCACTCATCACCAAGAAGGAAACTGATTGACGAAGAGGGCACCGAATTGAGCCACACGCTACTTTTTGGTTGGGAGACAGAACGGAGACAAGGGAGGCTCAATTCGCCTGAATGTCACCCCAGTTGCATCGAACATCTGCATATTGAGGGACGAGGAGGCCTTCGTCAAGCCAATCGGCCAGAGCTGACTCCAGTTCTCAGTCCCCGTCAGGTTCTACCGTTTTGCAGAATACCTCGCTAATGAGGTGCGGCTAGGCCATTGAAGTTTATGAGGAGTTTCTACTGTTGCCAGCCGGTGCTGAGTTCAGCACAGTGCCTGATGGTAATGTCAACTCGACGAGACGAGGCGATTCGCGCGAGTAGGAGCATCACGCGCAGCGTGGGGGAGTTTAGGAAGGGAAAAACAGCTCCTCAGAAGGAAGAGCACTGGTTGCGCGTCAATGAGGTGCAATATTTTCGTCAGCGATCAGGCTGGGATGATTTTGCTGAAGGTTGACTAAAAAGGCAGGCTCAACCAAACCTTCCTGTGTCACATCGTCCAGTTATCAAACATTAAAGAGATAGCGGACTGATGGGCAATGCCATTGACAACCAACGAGGAGCGAGCCGAGTGAATCAACTTGCTGGACACCTGTCGCGGAACTGAACTTGTTACCAGCAGCAATACATGTACCATAAGAGAGATGTGCCAGTGGTAATATAGAGGGAAGCCGTCTTAGACAGGTCTCTAAGATGTGATCTTGCCTAACAGTTAAAAGCGTGTCGCTAGTCCAGCTTCACTTAACCCCTACTCCGAGCTAAACAGGGCATAGTTCCTCGCTTAGGTTTTACATGACTGACCAGCTATCTTGGCCACAAGTCGTCAAAAGATGTTGCCTACTGCAATGGGTCGGATGCCTCAGTCATTCTTCTTCAACGCAGTCAGATTGGCTAAGAAGAAAAGGTCCGCTCGGAGAAGACTGTTCATTAGAGCAGTAATCGACATTAAATGTTCAATATGCTTCCCGTTTTCAAGCGCACCATTATTACGTTTCTTTGTTATCACTAATGCTCAACCCTGTATTTTGTCGGCTAACCACTAATCTTTGTAATTACTTAAATAATAATTGTTTCTACTTTTGGCACAAGGCCAGCAATTACCCAGTGTATTACTGGTACTTTATTTTATCGACCCCATAAGGATGAAAGACAAAGTTAACCTCGGCGGGATTTGAACTCAGAATTATTTAAATAATAATGGTCCTCTTTGTATTTTGTCTGCTAACACTTATTTTTATGCAATACAACAATCTTCATCCCTAAAGAACTATATTACTTTTTCTACAGAGAAAAAGAAAAAGAAAAAAAAACAGTGTAAGGAAATCTTTACCATTCATTAATTGTTGTATCTAAACTATAATAAAGTAAGGAGTGCGGGACTGCGTACGGTTTATAATTTTTTATCCCCTTAGTAAAATAAGTTGGATTACTTTGAATAAATAATTGTTTCTACTTTAGGCACAAGGCCAACAATTACCCAGTTCATTACTGGTACTTTATTTTATCGACCTCGTAAGGATGAAAGGCAACGTCAACCTCGGCGGGATTTGAACTCAGATCGTAAAGGGACGTAACTATGCTGAAAAGCATGGCGCCCAACCCTCTACCGATACTGCCAATCCACCGCCCTTACTTTGAATAAATAATGAATGAATATTACATAATTTATCTACTAAATTTCGAGGTTGTTGATTAAATATATTTTATTGTTAATTTAAATTTTAAATTTTTCAAATGTCAACACTTCCGGTTAGCGATCGCTTAATTAAACATTCATATATTTCCGTCATAAATTTTCTCCTAATGCAGTTTATATATAATATCGTATTTTTTTAAATGTATCATGGATTACTTTACTGATTACATAAGACAGTGTAACGCAGTCTTCGTTCAATGTCTGTGTATATTGTCAATTACGATGTTATTTGATGTATCATATCTACATGCATATATACTTGTGTATAATATCAATATACACACTACACATGCTAGCAGAAAACCACCCGAACGGTGGTTTTTCTACTAGTATAAATAATTATACTGATTGATGGCTTACTTTCTGAGTCTTTGGTTATATTAAGGAACTGTAATTGAAACCAAATTTCTTGTTTAGAAAGCAGTATGTGTCAGGGAATATTATTTGTAAAGTAAACCGCTGGTATTTAAGAGAAAGGGAGCTAACAGCAACTAACAGAAACTATTTATGAGAATAGCTCAAATTTCTGGGGAAGGGGGTGCTTTCACACGAAAATATGCACGTCAGTAGATTTTAATATTTTCTTTTCAGTGGTTGTTTAAAATAGCCATGGAACATTGTAAAAGAAATGCTAAATCAACATTGCCAATTAGCAAACTGCAAAACATTAGTTATTAGAGTACTGAACAGAGTGGATTATTTTGATATTAATTTCTGACGTAGGAATAAAGCCATAAATAGTGAAAGGTGTGGCCGATTATATCGACCCGCGAAACTTATATATATATATATATATATATATATATATATATATATATATATATATATATAAATAGATTAACGGAGTCATAGACTCGCGTTAGTCCCTGTAAATTATGTGCTCAAAGGAAAAGGAATCCTGGGCTCTTCAAAATACAATATGTAGAAAAAATAACACACTAGAGAGACAGTGTGTGTGCTATTAATAAACAGGGAAACCACCAGTGTATGGAATCTATAAACTACGAAAGGTGAGGTAGATACATAATAATAAAAAATATAAATCAAAATTAGTATACCCACCTCTATAACTATATATCACACACGTACAAATCCAAAGAGATTTGTTTCGCCAAAAAATTACTAAATGAAATGGAAATACCTATGGTTCATCAGCGTGTGTTAAGTATATACATTCCAGACAACTCTAAGAAAATTTAAGATAACCGCCTTGCAACACGTGGTAGAGAGAAGTGAATGCGTGCAAAGGACAGTGAGCCAGTGGTATTTGTGGAATGAGCGGCTAAAAATGGCAGCCCACTGGTGGATTTATTGAATGAGTTGGCCTTACAAATTAGCACCACCAATCTCACTAAACAACACAATGCCCCCTTTGACCTTTTGACTCACGCGCGTACAATCACATTTTAACTGAAGCCAATCCTCGGAAACAAGCGCTATTACGTAACGACGACGATCTTCTCGGATTTTAAAGTTACTTTCGACTTTCTTTTCTTAAAATTAAAGTGGTATTTACTTCATCTTAAAAACGGAAATGCTTTACGTGTGTTCGCGCGCTTATGCGTGATAACTGAAGAAAATTTAAAGAAATTTCAAAACTTAAATAGCTTTTCAAAAAAAGTTGTTTATTTCCACATAGATATGAACTTTTAAGTTCAGATGTGTATCATAACACAACCTTACTGAAAAGCATTATTAAGGGTTTATATGATTAATTTTGCAAGTGTAAAATCGCTTCATTACTTCATCATCTTTCATGCAAAGACGTAATACATGCCACTAAAAGGCCTCAGGTGACGTATTCTTAAAATGGATTTAGTTTGCAGTCCTTTTTTTGCAGCTTACGTGTTTATGAAACTCCCGTAAATGTAACAATAATTTCAAAGCTCCGTTAAATATAGAGTAGTTATGAAAAGTCGTCAGTTTTCATGTTTAACCTTTAAACATATCATTGTTAACATATAAAGATATTGTTGTTTCCCAAAACCGGTTGAGTCTGCTCGACGAGTCACACCTTAAAAAACACGTCAACTAAACTCTCTGCGTGTCATTACGGTGAATTGGCAGTATCGGTAGAGGGTAGGATATGCTTTCCAGCATAGTTACGTCCCTTTACGATCTGAGTTCAATTCCCGCCGAGGTTTACTTTGCCTTTCATCCTTACGGGGTCGATAAAATAAAGTACCAGTAATGTACTGGGATAATTGCTGGCCTTGTGCCAAAAGTAGAAACAATTATGTTACGACTTACGTTGATCTAATGCAGATCTCTATCTATTAGTATTTCGCTCAACCTTGCCTGACTCTCGAGGGCCGAACAAAAAACATTGTGTACTCTGAGGCTCTAACAATGAAATTTATGTATTTTCTGTTACTTGGAATTTCCATTATGGTTGTACAAATTATTGTAAAGTTTGTTAAAAATGTTGTTCTCTGTTCAGCCTTTATTGTTGTAACTATCAATTTTCTTTAACGTACTGGCTGCTGAACTGGGGAATCCTAAAAACTATTCAAACCCAACATCAGACCACGTTAACCCACCCCCACTCCTCGTGCGTATTTGATGGGATTGTCTATTTTGTGTGTGTGTGTGTGTGTGTGTGTGTGTGTGTGTGTGTGTGTGTGTGTGACAGAGGATTACATAGGGCGGCCAGGCGAATATCAAAGATAATTGGGTTCAAAGGGTCAGGGGAAGGAGTTAAATACGCGCCCAAGGGGTCAGGCAAGCTGGCGCTAACTTTCGGGGGAGATTGATGACACGTGCGTGAGGTGGAATCTGCACGCCGCAGTGAACTATAATTATAAACACACTAAGATTGAGTCACCACAATAGCGTTCCCCCCTTAGCCCCGTAGTCAGAAGATAGTGCAAGAACGTACCTCTTATTGAAAACCACACACTTGCCACTAGCATTTCATCCAGACTTACATAGAAAGAAGAGATGGGCAAGTTTACTGGAGGGGTAAATATAGGTCAGTGAGGGTCAGGCTGGTAACAACGGGGAGCATGAAGCAGCGTGTTGACGCATTCAGCCGAAATAACCACTATATTCCTTGCTACGTTAATTGCCAGTACATTAAACTAGCAGGCCCTGCCGGATAGCGCCTGGCGGTAGGCCTACATCAGATCTTTTAGAAAGCCCTCACAACCAGTGCGACAATAGCAGGATTGTGACAAAACTAATGGTCCAACACCACAGTTGTAACTTTTACCACGGAATCGAGTGATTATGTTCGTTGAGCATTCCAGTGGTGGTGGTGGCATTTTTCACACGTCAGAAATGAGCCACCACAATAGCTCCCCCCCCCCCTGATACGTACTCGAAACGACAATGTGA
This sequence comes from Eledone cirrhosa, assembly GCA_964016885.1. NCBI lineage: Eukaryota > Metazoa > Mollusca > Cephalopoda > Octopoda > Eledonidae > Eledone > Eledone cirrhosa. The sequence goes on from OZ024741.1 coordinate 394,408,256, forward strand.
CTTGAAAGGGCGTGCGGTATCTTTGCACTGGAATGGAGGGGGTTTCCTGAAAAGATAAAATGTCGGTATACCTAGCCGAGCGCCAGCCGGACGGGCCAGATGGTGTATATATATATATGAGCCTATCCTTACCCGCTCCTCTCGCCAGTTCATGCGGGCGACTATTATATTTACTCTCGCCTAAATCCGTTCTCTCGACCGAGATTTCCCCAAGGCCTACCTCCATCTTTCCTCCACTTGCCTACCCCTCCTCGCCCAATCCCTTATCCAATTCATCCTTTACCTCAATCGCCTCCTCTTCAATTTCCTCACTTCCATCAAAAACAATAAACTTCATTCACTCCGCTACTCCACCTGCCGTCACCACCCATACTCATTTCACCTCCAGCCCTAACTCTCCTATCCCGTCACCTGCCACCCCTTTCCTCTCCCCACCACTGAATCTGCATACGCTTTGCCTAACCACCTTAACCCCGTCGCCTCCGCCTCTTTCACCCCCTCACGTCCCTGCACTGTAGTCACCATACCCCAGGACCTACCACTCTCCAAAGCTGAGCGCTTCTTCCTTGCCTGGGGTTTGCGTTTTGTACCAACCACATCTACTTGCGACGAGTTCCACACCCGTGCCGAGATTGAAGGGTTCTTACGTCGACTAAAGCTCAGCGCCATCATCGACACAGACGGATGAATTCACTCGTCTCAGTCGCCGGCAATCACATTGGACGCCGAGTTCTGGCCAGTTCAGCACCCTCGACTCCTTTGTCGATACTTGCCGACGTACTATGAACCGGTTCCGTTTCCACCAGCATTCTCGTCGCTCTAACATTACGTGAGCTGAGCTCTTCGGTGTTGCGATGACATTGTCATCAAACCTGCTGACAAAGGTGGCGCTGTGGTGGTTTGGAGCGTTGACCTTTATAAGGCTGAGGCCCTCCGCCAATTCACGATACCTTTTTTTACCGCCCTTTATCCTCCGATCCCACTCTTGACTACCAACAACTCGTGTCCTTCATCATTCATAAGCTCATCTCCTCATCTCTCGTACCCCCCACAGCCACCAACCTTATAGTACGCACCCCTCGCACATCCACCATCTACTTCCTCCCCAAAATACATAAACAAAATAATCCCGGTCGTCCTATCGTTTCCGTTTGCAATTTCCCCACCGAGATCATTTCCGAATACTTAGATACCATCCTCACCCCGTTAGTCGTCAACCTCCCCTCCCACATCCACGATACCAATCATGTCCATAGACTCTTTAACTCCTTCTCCTTCCCTCCTGGCCCTTCTCGCCTTCTCTTTACCCTGGACATCACCTCTCTCTATACCGTCATCCCTCATGATGACGGCCTCTGTGCTCTCCGACACTTTTTAGACTTTGCCCTACCCCTTACCCAGCACTACCATACTTCTCCGTCTGGTTAAGCTTGTTTTGACCCTCAATGGGTTTTTTTCCGGTGAATTCTATCAGCAGGTCTCTGGGGTAGCGATGGGAACCAGAATGGGTCCAAACAATACCAACTTGTTTGCTGGCTACGTCGAAGCCCAGATCTTCTCCCAGTACGCTGGACCTACTCCTGAGCTATACGGTCGTTATATCGACGACTGTATCAGCGCCACCTCTCTATCACAAGAACAGCTAGACTGCTTTCTATCTTTTGTCCTATCTTTCCATCCTGCTCTCAATTTCACCGCCTCTGTCTCCGATTCTTCTCTCGTTTTCTAGATATCTCTCTATTAATCACTCTCACCATACCCTCTCTACTTCCATCTTCTATAAACCAACCGACTCATACTCTTACCTCGATTTCACCTCCTCCCATCCAACCTACACCAAACACTCTATACCCTATTCCCAATTCCTCCGTCTTCATCGGCTCTATAGCCAGGACGACGATTTCGAAACCCATTCCCTTCATATGGCTTCCCGCTTCATCCAGCGTGGATATACCCTCCCCCCCAATGATCCAAGTTGCTCTCACCCGCGCCCGTGAAACCGACCAGACCACAGCCCTCACACCCCACCAGCACCCTCCCAACACTTACCTTCCTTTCCCTCTCACCTACCACTCCATGACATATCCTCCGTTCTTTCTGCACCCTCTCTTCTGACCCCGTCACTTCTTGCTTTTTCCCCAACCCACATATTAACACATTTAAGCGCCCCCGTAACCTCCGCGACCTCCTGGTACGCAGTTCCTTCTCGTCCTCTCCTACGACTCCACCTGGCTCTCATCCTTGTTCTTGTCCTCGCTGCAACACTTGTCCCTCCATTTCCACCCTCACCACTCTCACAGGCCCTAACGGGTCATTCCGTATCCGCCACTCCTTCACCTGCACCTCCACCCACGTTGTCTATGCCCTCCCCTTGTGGGTCCTTATACATCGGACAAACGGGACGCCGTTTGGCGGACCGTTTTGCTGAGCATTTGAGGGACATACGACTCGGTATAGATACTCCCGTCACCCGTCATTTTCGTTCTCCTGGTCACTCTTCCCTACATGTCTCAGTTCTGGGTGTCACTTTACATCACGGATCACAGGCCTCGTGCACCAGGACTGAACAGAGTCTGATTCACCGCCTTGGGTCTTGTTTCCTTCATGGACTTAACTCCCCTCCCCAATTTCTTTAATACCCGTCCGTTATCACACACGTGCTAATACATTCACCCCTAGATTCCTATGGCTCTCTTATGGTCAGACTCATATACTCTTACAGCAAATACAGACCAACAAAATATGCACACTCCACTCCTTCACAGCCCTGTATACACACACACACTCTTTTACTTACATATACACACATATCCTCTTAGCTTCGTACGCACGTATAATAACACATACGCGCGCGCGCATACGCACGCGCCCAAGTATAGCTCTTTATACAAAATGGGTTTTTTTCTATTTCAGGTAGACGCGCTCCATCATCCACTTTTGTAAAAAAAATATATCATACTCAAAACGCCAGCATCAACAGTTTTCCAAGAGATGTCAACATGAATGGACGTGTTATTTTTATCTAAAGACTTTTTTCCAATTCCATCCCGCCCGTCCCTTCCATCTATCTAATTTCTCATTCTTTCATCAGTCTTTCGCTAGTCCGAAAGATCCTCTTTCTGCTATTTCAAGCGTTAACTTAATATATTCCTTCCATATACTGTACCGATTGTGTTGTTATTTCTGTTTACCTTTTGCATACATATATATATATATATATATATATATATATATATAAAGAAAAAGGGATGAAATCGAAAATGCAACTGAAGTCTTATTTTTTTTTTAAATATATATATTTATTTGGTTCCTTTACCGGTTTCGCAGTTCTTCTGCTTTTCAAAAGGTGAGTTGAGATGGAGGGTCTGTCGTTTTTCTCACATGTGAGAAAAACCACAGACCCTCCATCTCAACTCACCTTTTGAAAAGCAGAAGAACTGCGAAACCGGTAAAGGAACCAAATAAATATATATATTTTTAAAAAAAATAAGACTTCAGTTGCATTTTCGATTTCATCCCTTTTTCTTTATACTTCCACTCGTGTAGGACACCTCGGTTATTTTTCATTTTGTAAAAAAAACCTCTCTTTCTAATATATATATATATATATATATATATATATATATATATATAAGGGATAACAAAATATCGTTATAGGTAATCCAGTTAGTGGTTGTGAATACTCCGTATTGTTGATAGTTTTAGCGTACGACGTTGTTTGACTCAACAAGAGGTTTCCGTAGGTGGCGAGTTTGTGAGTTCTCTTGAATTCCTATGTAAGTTTATCTTGGAGTAATAATATTGAAAGAGTGAAGAATAACATGGTCAACAGTACAAAAAGGGTTTTATTTACAGTATTAACAATTGTTTCACTGATTAAGTTGTCTAAACATTTCTGAACACTTGAAGCTGTGCCATTCAATTTTAAATATGATGTTAAGGACTTTCTGATGATCTGGTTAAGCTAACATCGTATTTAAAATTGAGTGGCACAGCTTCAAGTGTTCAGCAATTTTTAGACAACTTAATCAGTGAAACAATTGTTAATACTGTAAATAAAACCATTTTTGTACTGTTGACCATGTTATTCTTCACTCTTTCAATATATATATATATATATATGTACAGCCACCGAAAATAACATCTGTGAAATAAACAGCTCCATCTATCTGCTTAGCTAGCTACCTCACCGTGAAACAAACAACCCTTAAGCCACCAAATTAAAACGCCTACGCAGAGGCTAAACATCAAACGATTATTTTTGTATAAATAGAGTGATTCCAAACACTTTCGCCAGTCGACCTTTGGCAGAGTCAGCTCGCGTATTGTTGTTCCTCTCCTCTGCCACGCTTGTCATTCACACACGCCTTGTACCTCTGTATCGTCGCTTCATGTATGAAAATAAATAGCTGACCGAAACTACGTCTCTCGCCTTGCTCGTCTTTTCAACTTCTTCCTTCGTCTGTTCATCCTTACCGTATGTGACAACAGTCCTTTTAAGGGCTATTCTCAGATCCGATCAGAAGTAGTGACCAGACCGACTAACCACGTCGCTACAATTGGTGACCCCGATGTGATTCGAACACGCAACCAGACAGCAGCCTAACAAGAAACCAACATGGACATGACCCAACCAATGACAGAGGCCGAGATACCAACCACACAAGCGGCTTTAACGTTGAAGGTCCCTGTTTTTGGTCCAACGACCCAACCCTGTGGTTCGCTCACATAGAAGCACAATTCACCGCTAACAGAATTAAGAGCGATTCTGCAAAGCTCACCTACATCATTGGGTCTGTCCCGCCAGAAGTCTTGGCTGAGGTGAGGTACCTCGTCATGGCACCGCCGGGCACGGTGTCATATGAATCATTCCGCAAGGAATTGATCAAGCGAACGACCGCGTCATAGCAGAGACGACTCAACCAACTCGTGTCTGGAGAAGAATTAGGGGACAGAAAACCGTCCCAACTACTGCGAAAGATGAGACAGCTGATGGACGACCAGCCGCTTTCAGAAGATGTGCTGAAACGGCTGTTTATACAGTGCTTGCCCTTATCAATGCAGGGCATTCTAGAGTCGACCAACGAGTCAGCAACCCCGGAAGAACTGGCGAGTGTCGCGGATAAGATCGCTGAGGTGTCAAACCCTTTTGCCTCAGTGGCACAAGTTAATCATCGGACGAACCCTTACGTAGCGTCCTCGGACTCCACCTCCGAGATTTCAGAGAGCAGGCTGGTCAAATTAAAGCCCTCTCAAATCAATTCGAGAACTTGACCTTTCAAACACACCGACGACGCAGCAACAGTCGATCCAGACCCTTTCACCGTCGAAGATCCAGAAGTCCCAGTCAAAATCGTGTGTCTGGCAACCTTTGCTGGTATCACGCAGAATTCGGCGCACAGGCATCTAAGTGTAGGTCCCCGTGCTCTTTCCAGAATACCACCCAGGGAAACGGGCAGACCAAGGCCTAGCGACGACGTTCACCCTGATACTGAGAAGAAAAGTCGTCTATTTTTTATGAACGACCAAGCGACAGGCATCCGTTACCTCGTGGATACAGGAGCCCAGGTTAGTGTTATTCCTGTTTCACTAATCTCAGGCAAAAGACATCCAACACCGTCCTTTCTGCAGGCAGTGAACCGATCGTCAATTCCGACTTTCGGAGAGAAATCACTGACCCTCAATTTAGGCCTGAGGCGTCGTTTTCAATGGGTGTTCGTCGTGGCAGACCTGCCGATCCCTATCTTAGGAGCCGATTTTCTCCACCACTTCAACCTTCTGGTGGACATGAAGAACCGGAGGCTTATTGACACTACCACAAACCTCACTGCGAGAGGTATATTTACCACGCAATCCACAGTGAGCCCTGTAATTTGCCAGTCAGAGCCTTTGCGTTACAACTGCATTCTCCAGAAATACCCAGACATCACTCGTCCGGTATTTAAGGATGGACCTATTAAACATAGTGTCACACATTATATCGAGACGAGAGGACCACCCACATCTGCCCGACCAAGGAGACTGCCTCCAGACCGATTGAGAATCGCCAAACAGGAGTTTCAACACATGCTGGACCTTGGAATCATTCGCCCTTCCTCTAGCAACTGGTCTGCACCCCTACACCTTGTTCCTAAGGAAACAGAGAATGTTTGGCGACCATGTGGGGATTATCATGCACTCAACAATTCCACAGTACCCGATAATTACCCTGTACCTCACTTGCACGACGTTTCTGCTTCTCTACGAGGCGCACGCATCTTTTCCAAGATAGATTTGGTACGAGCATATAACCAGATACCTATGGAGCCTGCTGATGTTCCGAAGACCGCAATCACGACACTATTCGGTTTATTTGAATTCCTGCGAATGCCGTTCGGTCTGCGCAACACTGCACAACTTTTTCAGCGGTTTATTGATACCTGGTTACGTGATCTACCCTTTGTATACGCGTATATCGACGACGTGCTGGTAGCAAGTACTTCCGAGCAAGAACACGAGAAGCACTTAGATCTTCTTTTCCAACGTTTGGCCGAGTACGGTATTATCATCAACCCCAGCAAGTGCCTTCTCGGCGTTCCTTCACTGTCCTTTCTCGGGCACATCATTGACAAAGACGGCATTCGTCCACTTCCTGAGAAAGTAGAAGCTATCCGCAATTTTCAAACACCTACATCACTTCGGAAACTGCGTGAATTCCTCGGTTTGGTGAATTTCTATAGGCGTTTCATCCCTCATTGTGCCGACGCAGCCAGACTCCTCACGGACCTTCTTCGCAACCTGACTCGGAAAAACGAAGACATTACTCTGAACGAGGAAGAACTGACATCTTTCAACGGCCTGAAGGAAATGTTGACAAACACTTCCATGCTCGTTTTCCCCAGATCTGGCGCTCCCCTTTCGCTGCTAGTGGATGCATCAGACACGGGGGTTGGAGGCGTTTTACAACAATATGTCGACGGCGTTTGGCAACCCTTATCCTTCTTTTCTAAGCGGTTGCAACCGGCAGAAACCAAATACAGTACGTTTGGCCGTGAACTCTTGGCAACCTACCTTTCAGTTAAAACTTTTCGTCACATGCTCGAAGGATCGGATTTCGTGATCTACACGGACCATAAACCACTAGTTTATGCGTTCCGTACCAAACCTGATCGACATTCACCAAGAGAACTCCGCCACCTGGATTTTGTCTCCCAATATTCAACTGATATTCGGCATATCAAGGGATCAGACAACGTAGCAGCCGACGCTCTGTCCCGAATCCAGCTGAACGCAATACATGTACATTCAGGCATCGACCTTCAACAGATCGCAGCTGACGAAGAGACTGACGAAGAGTTTATCAAGCTTCGAAATTCGCCATCCCTCAAGTTTCAGCAAGTTCCCATTCCTTCTTCTCCGGGACAAATTTGGTGAGACCTTTCTACCGGTCATGAACGACCGTACGTACCACAGATGCATCGTCGACAAGTTTTTTTCTGCTTTACACTGCTTGTCTCACCCGGGAATCCGGGCTACACAGAAACTCATCTCTGCTCGTTTTGTGTGGACTAACATTAACAAGGACGTGCGCGACTGGTCCAGGAGCTGCATTGCCTGCCAGAAAGCCAAAGTCCACAGACACATCAAAACTCCACTCGGCACATTCGCGCAACCTGATGCACGTTTTCATCATGTGCATATCGACATCGTTGGACCTCTACCACCATCACAGAACTGCACACACTTGCTCACCTGCATAGATCGATTTTCCCGTTGGCCTGAGGCTTTTCCCATAAGTGATACCTCAGCGGAAACAGTCGCTAAAACTTTGGTTTTACACTGGGTATCACGTTATGGCGTCCCAGCGAAGATAACAACGGACAGAGGACGCCAGTTTGACTCCCACCTCTTCAGGGAACTGACTCGCCTGTTAGGATGTAAACACATCCGCACGACAGCTTATCACCCGCAAGCTAATGGTCTCGTGGAAAGATTCCATCGCCAATTGAAAGCTGCAATAAAAGCATATCCAGACAAGACCCACTGGTTTGAATACCTACCACTCATCCTTCTGGGCATTTGATCCACCGTTAAGGAGGAATTCGGACACACACCTGCAGAATTAGTGTACGGCACCACCCTGGTTCTACCTGGTCAGATGGTTGCTCCCATCTCTCCTCGGGATGTTCCAGACCCAGGATCATACGTACACCGTCTTCGACAATATATGTCTCACCTTGCTCCTGCAAGCACCCGTCAACAGAACACGGCCACACACGTACCTTCAGACATTAAAGATTGAACACACATTTTCGTTCGCAATGACACCATCTCAGCTCATCTTCGACCTCCATATTCTGGCCCTTACCGTATTCTAAAAAAATATCCGAAATATTTTATTCTCGATCTAGATGGTAAACAGAATTCTGTCAGCCTGGACAGATTAAAAAAAGCCATCATGGATACTGTTACAGTCTCTACACCAGAAACTCCAACAGATTACTGTCCCAGCGAGCCACCTGTTTCATCTCCAGTCACGAGAAGTGGATGACGCGTCCATTGGCCCGCCAAGTTGGCTCAATATGTGAATTACCGTTAACCTCAAGTGAGTTTCTCAATCATTCTTCTTGCAAAACATTTCCATTTTCCTTGTGTTTACTATTTCCAGTTTCAAATACAATGAACTTTCTGCTTGAACAATTGCAATTTTTAGTGACCATGTGCTCATGTCACGAAGAACATTATTTATTATGAACATTATTTATTACAAACACTATTTAAGTACAAACATGTGTATAACATTGTGTATAGCATTTTTTTATTGTCTCTCTTGTTTTGCAAAAATCTTTTTTTATTTTCCATGTTCTGCAATATTAATTGTGTAATTGCCATAATTTTTATATACATACATGGCGTGTACATATTCTATTTTTCATGCACACTACACAACCACGTTTATTTCACCTTTCGTTCATACACTGAGCAATAGATATTTTGTCCCTCTAACTCTTACACTACAAAATGTTTTCTCTTTGCTCACGCATTTTCACAAATCGCACCCTCAAAACACTGGCCTTCTTTTTTACGTACACATTCACTCAATAGCTCGAGAATGCCTCGCTATTTTTTTACCACATGCATTCGCTCAAGTCATACGCTTTGGAGCAAACTGTTACTTTTAAGCAACATCTTTACGGCTATTCAGTTCACATATTACGGTTATTTTCACTGCCCTGTTAGACTTTTTGTCACGCAATTCACAGGCAGCTCAACCCAAATTGCAACAGGCTCATTCATCACGCCTGCATAAATCTGGTCAAAGTCATTTTATAGTCTATTTTTTTTCTTCCTGACACACACATCTTGCCATATCATCTCTACATCGACTCTGTCCTATACTCGATGATCACCAAATTTCACAACGTGCTGGACACTCCTTGGACTATTGTCATGACAATAGAGTGATTCCAAACACTTTCGCCAGTCGACCTTTGGCAGAGTCAGCTCGCGTATCGTTGTTCCTCTCCTCTGCCACGCTTGTCACTCACACACGCCTTGTACCTCTGTATCGTCGCTTCATGTATGAAAATAAATAGCTGACCGAAACTACGTCTCTCGCCTTGCTCGTCTTTTCAACTTCCTCCTTCGTCTGTTCATCCTAACCGTATGCGATAACAGTCCTTTTAAGGGCTATCCTCATATCCGATCAGACCATATGCGATAACAGTCCTTTTAAGGGCTATCCTCATATCCGATCAGAAGTAGTGACCAGACCGACTAACCACGTCGCTACATTATATATATATATATATATATATATATATATAGAGAGAGAGAGAGAGAGAGAGAGAGAGAGAGAGAGAGAGAGAGAGAGAGAGAGAGAGGGTTGAAATAGCACGGAAAATATATTTTAGGGTCTGTTTTTCTTTTTTTTTTCTTTCTTTGATTCGTGAAAATGACATTATTGAAAAAATAAGACGGACAATTCTTTTTAAAAGAGTTTTATAAAGTATACAAAGGATTACCGGTTTCGATGTATTAGTAAAATTCATCTTATCAAATGTTGAGTATTACAATTAAAAAGAATTAATAAGAATTGAAAACTAAAAATTAAAGATTTAAAATTAAGTGTTGAGGTAAGTTTTCTTCATCTTTCTTGTTAAGAAGGAGACTGGAAAATGAACTCTTCTGTATATATAGAGAGAGGTGTAATCATAAAGTAGCAGCAGCAGTGGTAGTAGGTGTGTTTTTGCATAGAACAAAATGTTTTTTAGGGATAAAGGAAATATTCTGTAAGTATGTGTGCGTGTATCTCAATTGTGTTAATGGACTGGTCAAGAGTTCAGATGGGGGTGGCGAGGGGGAGTTGTAAGCTAGAGACAAATTCTATGGGATTGGCAACAGTAGGGTTGTAAAAGAAATTCTATATTTGGATTTTTGGAATATGATTTTAGAGTGTGTGTTTAGTGTGAGAGTGGAAATATAAAAATACACACATGTGTGTGGGGTGTGGGTGAGTGGTGCGCGCGTGTGTGTGTGTGTATGTGTGTGTGTGTGTGTGTGTGTGTGATTCGAGCCAGCAATCCTAAAATTAGAACTGAACCACCTAGATTTAGCATATAGAATACACACCATCACACTGCTATTAGCTGTCAAACGGCCAACTGGTCACTGGATCATAAATCTCTTAACATCTCTTTCACCCTCTCTCCCTGAAACAGCATCAACCCCATTAAGACAAGACAATCAGCAAAACATTTACCACACACATTTGTCAAACCTCCCTTCACCATCCACCATAAGCCCTCAAATCTCATGCTAGTATCTCCCAATTAATCTCTAATTTATTGCTTTTTCTTTTATCTGTCACTACATCAGACTCTACACGTATCTATGTATGTTTCGAATATGACTTTTCATATTAGCACTAAACCCACCCCAGAATCCTTATAAGAACACTTACTCACCACCACCACTAGCATATTCTGTACTTACATGCTCTCACTTATCCTTATTTATTTATTTATATTTTTCCATTTTCTTACTTTTTTAATGTATCCTATCTTATCTTTTACTTTTTACATCTGTAACTTCTCTACCTATTTACCATATATATTTTATTGATGTTATTGTTTTGATTATACGCTATTTTTCTATATATATCTTGCCTCGAGCAAATTATTTTTGTATCCTGATGAGTTGGTTAGAGGTAAATAATGTAATGGAGATCGAGTGACGCAACTTCGAACGATTAGCGACCTCTAGACTCACCTGATCAATGAAACAATTGTCAATACCTGAAATAAAGCCCCTTGTTGTACAGCCAACCATGTTACTCTTCATTCTTTCACTATATATATATATATATATATATATATATATATATATATATATATATATATATATATATATATATAAAGTGGGAGGAGTAATAGTGTTGGTACTAAATCAAGCACTATGCACAGGCAAAATGGAAATAATAGAAGAAAAAACGAGGGAGTTTCGTTTACATATAAAAAATATTTATTGTGTTTCGGCCTGTTACGCGCGTTTCGCAGAGGATTGGATCAAGGTAGCCCATGGGAGTTGTGGACCCGACTGCAGTATCGAACTCCTCATCAGACTAGTGATGTGACAAAAAATATTTTTTTATTGGGGTATGTGAGCTGAGAAGGTATATATATATATATATATATATAGGCTTCGGGCTTTTTATTTATTTATTTTGTGTGTGTGTGTGTGGACGTATGTGTGTATTGTGGTGTAATTGGCGGGGCAGCTATGTAGGTGTGTGTGTTTGCGTGTACACGCGAGCATTTAGAGATTCGTGAGGGTGCGTATGGACACGTTTTAGAATGTGTTTTGGTCATTTAAAAACTGGCTTTGGTGTAAACAGGAAGCTGAAAGTGGGGCTGACCCTGTTTTTCGACAGTTCAAGTTTTCGTCAAAGAATGAAACAAATTTTTAAAAAAAGGGATTTAACACAGTGGGTGTGGATAGGAAGTAATAATAATAATTGTTTCTACTTTATGCACAAGGCCAGCAATTACCCAGTACAAATGGTTTCTTATATAGGCACAAGGCCATCAATTTTGGGGGAGGGGAAAGTTGATTAAATCGACCCCAGTACATTACTGGTACTTTATTTTATCGACCCCGTAAGGATGAAAGCCAAAGTTAACCTGGGCGTGATCTAAACTCAGATCATAATGGGCAGTAACTCTATGCTGTAAAGCATGGCGTCCGATTTACAGCATAGAGTTACGGCCTTAACAATAATACAAATAATAATAGGATATAGAAATTCAACAGATATAGACCGGCACGCATAGACGTACAGACGCGCACGGACATGTATATATCCATACATACACACAGACACAGGAACCCACACACGCACATAAGTGTGTACACACACACACACACACACATATATATCAACATCATCATCATCATCATCATCATCATCACCGTTTTACGTCCATTCTTCCACGCTAGCATGGGTTAGATGGGTTGTCCTGTTGTGGACAATGCCAGGTCAGGTAACCATATCTTGCTCACACAGAGCTGTTTCTGGCTTGATTTCTACAGCTGGGTGCCCTTCCTAACACCAACCTCATTTACAGTGAGTGCTGGGTGCTTTTTTACCGTGGCGCCTACATGGCCACTTTACAGTGTGGGCTGGGTGTTTTTTTTGTGTTGACACCCCCACGACTACTTTGCAGTGGGGGGTGGGGGCATATTGTCTATATGCTTCAGCTTCAGTTTGTACCCGTGGGAAGTCGGTTCTTCTGCATTACTGTGTGACACCAGAGGTCTCGGTCCTGTGTCATCACCTTTGAGAGTTGCAATTGAGCAAGGTCAGCTTTTATCGCCTCATCCCAGGTATTCTTGGGTCTCCCCACTCCAAGGCTTCCATCAACTTCTAGTGCTCTGTACCTTTTTATGCAGCTGTCATCCTTCATACGCATCACATGTCCATACCAACGCAACCGCCTCTCCTGCACGCAGCATTTGATTCCTCTTATGCTCAGTCGCTCTCTCATTTCGTTTATGCTTTGCCGTTCGCATATATTACTATTACACATCCATCGGAGCATGCAAGCTTCGTTTCTTTCTAATCTATGCAAGTTTTCTACACACATCACCCAGGTCTCACTGCCATGCAACATTGCTGTTCGTATGCACGCATTATAGTCTGCCTTTCATTTTGAGGGAAAAGCCTTTTGCAGCCAGCAGTGTTAGTAGCTCCCTGAACTTCTTCCATCCCGTTCTTACCCTGGTTACTGTACTTTCAGAACACGCACCTCCGCTGCTAATTTGGTCACCTAGGTTGCAGAAGCTTTCTACTGTTTCTACGGAGCCCTCCCAGAGTTTTCTAGTGCTTGTTTCCTGTGGCCGTTTGCTGCTTACTGTCCCGGTGCAACTGCTGAATGTAAAGGCTACATTCTTAACTAAACTTCCTGAGATCCCGAACCCAGTTTGTATTTGGGGCAGAGGATGGAATTCCTACCTACACCTTTCCTACATACTGAGCAAGGCCATTTCCCTGGGGGCATCTGAGTTCTGTTTTCTCGTCTATTTACGAGGACCTTAATATATATACAGACATACACATGTACACATACACGCTTACATGCACACATGTACACACACACACACACACACACACACACACATATATATTTAAAATAACAGATTAAAGTTTAAGCAAAGAATCGCTGCTTTCATCCTTAACGGGATCTTCTGAAACTAAAAAAATCAGTCTGTGAACGCAGAAGTAAATATTTCGAAAAACGTTGCAACCGAACGAAAACAGGAAGACGATACTTTGGTTCAGGAAGACGTTCCCTGGCAATGAGCGGGGAAAAGTGAAGATAATACGTCGTTATGTGGAGCGGTGAGAACAATTACACGCAAAAACAAAACCACGTTTATGGTATAAATGGAGTCGTAGACTAATATTCTATTTAGGAAACCGAATGATTCTCGGCTTCAGAGTTAAGAATAATTGTTTCTACACTTGGCACAAGGCCAGCAATTACCCAGTGCATTACTGGTACTTTATTTTATCGACCCCGTAAGGATGAAAGGCAAAGTTAACCTCGGCGGGATTTGAACTCAGATCATAAAGGGACGTAACTCTATGCTTCAAAGCATGGTGTCCGACTCTCTACCGATACTGCCAATCCACCGCCCTTCAGAGTTAAGAATAATGTAAATAAATTAGTTGAACGAAAATGACAGAGGTTATTAAAGTAATAAAAATAATAATTAAATATATACATAAACGCATCTATATACGTAAATACGGGTGCATACGCGAAAACACCCGCCATACATTCATATACATGCATGTACACATAAACACGCGCATACATACATAAAACCGCGCGACACATACGAACGTATATACCAAATACACATAAAAAATATACATACATATGTGTGTATAATTATATAAACGTATATAAATATACACGCATAAATACGTATATAACGCACGCACACACATACGTACAGGTAAATACACATATGCTCACCAAACGTACGTCAACCAAAACATAAAGTACACATATACACCCTTACATACGTGCAAACACGCATACACACACACACAAAATACACATATACACATAACCATATACACATATACCACTATATATAATATAATAAATATTATTATTATTATTATTAAAGACAAAGTTAATCCCGCTGATGTTAACTTTGCCTTTCATCCTTGCGGGGTCGAAAAAATAAAGTACCAGTAATGCACTGGGAAATTGCTGGCCTTGTGCAAAAAGTAAAAACAATTATTATTATTATTATTATTATATATATATATATATACACGTGTAAACAGACATACACCTGAATATATATAGCAGAAATAATAATAACAGCAGTAATATTTAAGAGATGGTGTATAGATACATATACAGAGTTATAAGTAGCAGAAGAGCTAGATCCCGCCCTCAATGCTAGCTGCCGCCTCACCACAGACTGTCTGAAATCTACCCCTACGGACCCGAGCGTATGGGGAAATCTGCATTCGAGCGAAACTTTCAACACTCTCTTTAGTCATTCTGATCAATTTTCTAGGTACCGCTTACTTTTTGCAAGCGCAAAGTTCTTGGGGGACTGGTCTGGTGCCCCGACTATGGCCAACATTGGTAGTCTTCTCAGTCAGGATGAGTTTCGCATCTCCATTGCACTTTGAGTGGGTCTAGAATGTCGCTGTGGGAGATCCCTTGAGTTCACAGGCCGCCATTTTTTTGTCCTACCACCTGAATGCTGGTTGTTGTGCTTTCCACACCGAGCTAAACCTGATCATTAAACAGGCCCTGGCTCGGTAAATATCTCCTCAGCTTTGGAGTCTGCTGGATTATCCAGAAGTGATGGGAAGAAACCAGACAGCCTTACCCTTCGTCCCAGGGCAAGAGATAGAATACGATCCCGACGTTTCGTAATCTGATATAAGCAGAAATGTATGTATGTACACGTAATTCCTGATGGAGTCACATGGACGTCATTGTGACATACTTATCTTGGGCATATATTAAGCTTTACGGAGCCCATCCCATTCCCAGTTTTAACGGAGCCAATTTCTTCTAAAGAAGGGGACATAGAATGACAGAGAGGATGTGAGAAATAGATATAATAGAAGAATTGACACTAACAGTGGACTGGTATTTTTTTCATCGATCTTGAAAAGATGAAAGGCAAATAAGGCCTCGGTGGGTTTTGAACTTAAGACGGAGGGGGCAGGAATGAATACTGCAAAATATTCTATCCGACGTTCTAACCATTTTTCCAACTTGCTGCCTTGTAAAACAGAAATAATTGATTTGCTGCTGCTGTTTCAGGTTGTTTTCGTTCGCCTGGTCAAGCAAGATCAGAGATGAGTGATCAGTTTCCAGGTCCTACCACGAGGAGGTTGATAAACTTGGGCCCTAGAAATAATGCCGTTCTCGAGCCTAGAATCAAACCCAATCCACCTGAGTGAAAAACAGGAATCCTCCCCTGCTTGGTGCATGATCTCCCACACTAAGAAGCTAGATACAGCCCAGAATGACACATTAACGTTTATTACCGGATGTCTCCATCCTTCACCAACTGCGTATCTACTTGTACTCTCAGGCATTGCTCCTGCACCCCTTCGTAAAGAGCATCACTCACATAGGCTGGTAACCAACGCTTCACTAGACCCAAATTATGCGTTCCATGACATGGTTGAAGATTCTCTGGGCCAACATCGCTTGAAGTGACACCACTCTTTTCATGTCACGCAGCAAAGCTGTGACACTCAGATTTCAATATGCTTCAGACGTGCAGAGCTAGCTGGCAACAGACATCTCGACATATCCCACAGAAAGTCAACCCCAAAATGCGACCCTTCCCCTAGGCACTAACCTTTCTCTCGGGGGGGGGGGGGGCTTGAATTGGTTACGCACAGGTGTCGGCCGATTCAATGCAGTCATGCACCACTGGGGGATGCGTCCATCAGCATCTTGCCAGTGTGGCTCACGAGAATATACTGAACATATACTGCCCGGACCTCCGTCTACCAAAGAATATGGACCTCACACACCATTATCCTGTAGCAGTGAATGAAATGTATTTTCCTTCTGCGGCGGAATGGTGTTACGGAGGTAAGTTGGCTGAAGTGTGAGCCAATCGAAACCTTCGGTGCACTAATTGGACTGTCCAGAACTACGTCACCAGGTGAGCGGAGGTAACCAAGAGAGACATTAGTCTACACGCACCTCTCTTATCGACAAGACCAGGCTACACTCATCGCTGCTAACAACATCTCCATCTTGCAATGAAGCGGACCAAACTACATCCTACACATGTAGATACTACCTGTACCTAATGTATCCGTTCAACATGTACAACTAATAAATAGAGTTACAACATCGATAATGGATTTAGTCAATGTTCTAAATGCCTTCTGATTTCTATTATGTATACCAAGAATTGACCCTAAAACCCGTTATAAATGGTGACCCCGACGTGATACGATACAACAAATCACATTATAAATGGTGACCCGAACGTTTAAGGACATCAACACAGAAGAAACCACATCTTTCCGTTGCAACGAACACATCAACATTTCGCATCCCCCCCCCCCCCCCAAAAAAAAAAAAAAAGCCACTCGCCTTTTCTCGGGGTATGTACGCGATTAGCTTGAGTCCTAATATGTATTTGATATATTGTCTTATTGTTACTAAATCTGCACATCACACCTTCACTTTCTAACATCACCGAACACATGCGTTAATACAAAAATCTTATTTTTTCCTCTCAATTTCTGATTGGGCGACGCTATAAAAAAAACAAAAAAAAAAAAAAACTGTTGGCGCCGATCCCAGTCAGAGCAAGATGGCCGACTTCCGTCTTCTTCAGCTGTTTTCCCGCCAAAATGACGGAGGCAACGCCATTTTGAAAAGTACACAAAAAGAAAAAAAAAAATAAATAAAATAATAGGACAAAGATAAATCATAATTTTTTTTTTAAAGCTTGACGTTTTCCCCTCCAACATTGTTTTTGATATATTTTTCTTTTTCTGTCTTTCACTCGGATTATATTTTTTCTTGGCCTGAATTTTCACTTTTGTCTCGGTGACAAGTGCAGAGTTGTCCTTTCTTTGCCCTTTGCTTTTACATCAGTATACACAATGGGTAGCACTTCATTGCCACCGTTTACCGGTGACGTCACTGTCTGGTTCGCCCAGATAGAAGCACATTTCACAGCGAATAACATCACCAGTGACCACAGACAGTTAAATCTCCTGTTAAGCGCTTTTCCAGCGTCATTGACGTCGGTCGTCAAAGACTTAATTACAGATCCTCGCCCTGGGGCCACCTATGAGAGCGTGAAGCTCGAAGTGTTGCGGCGGACCACATTGTCCGCAGAAAAAAAATTTCAGACGCTCGTCAATGACGAACATTTGGGTGATCGGACGCCCACACAACTACTGCGTCGGATGAGAGAGCTGGCGGAAGATGCCCCAGCTGACAGTGCCCTCCTTAGACAGCTTTTTGTCTCAAGGCTACCCCCCGGAGTTCAGGCGATCTTAGCGCCCATGATGGAGGCTGCTCCTGTCGACCAGCTAGCGGCTTCGGCCGACAGGGTTATGAGTGTCATCGGACACCCAGCCTCATTTGCCCCCTTCCAGGCACCTCAGCCACCGGCTGCGGTCAATCCGTTCTCTCCTGCCTCCTTCCAGGCACCCCAGCCACCGGCTGCGGTCAATCCGTTCGCTCCTGTCTCCTTCAATGCATCCCAGCCGCCGACTGCGGTCGCTTCCTTCACTCCAGCGGCTGCCAGTTATACCGACCAGTCACTTGCAAATGCAGCAATGCTGCAAGCAATAGAGCAGCTAACCAAGGAAGTGAGAAAACTAAGCACTCACAGGGCTCATTCGCCCAGACGCCGTTTCCAGAGCCGTTCACCCTCGCCACGACGCCGTCACACAAGCAGTTCAGGTTTGTGTTACTACCACAGCCGTTTTGGCGCAGCAGCACGCTCCTGTAAACAGCCTTGTACATTTTCGGACCAGGGAAACAGATTTCAGGAGACCTGAGCACGGCACAGTCTCCTCTGACCCTCCCTAATAACCGTGTGTTTTTCATCACAGACACTGAGTCGCAGGCACGTTGTCTGATCGACACCGGCGCGGCTTGTAGCATTTGGCCGCTAAAACTTCTCAAAGAGAAGCCCCAACTCTCAACCGTCTCTCTGCAAGCAGTAAACCAGTCACCGATCCCCACGTACGGTCAGATTTCTCGTTCTTTGAACCTGGAATTGCGTAGAGATTTCACGTGGATCTTCACTGTTGCTGATCTGCCTTACCCCATCCTAGGCTCAGATTTCCTGCACCACTATAACTTGATAGTGGATATGCGCAGACGCCGGTTGTTGGATGCCAACACAGAACTGTCTGTGCCGGGTACCAGATCGACTGTCTCGTCGGTCAGCCCGGTCTTCTTTATCGCTGCTACAGAAGATCCTTACCAATCACTTTTGCATTCCTTCCCGGAATTAACAAATTTGAATTTTGTGATGAGTGAGCCTACTCACTCCACCAAGCACCACATTGAAACATCCGGAGCTCCTGTGTTTTCGCGCCCTCGCCGTCTCTCTGCTGAGAAACTGAAGGCCGCAAGGGCTGAATTCAATCACATGCTGCAGCTCGGGATCATTCGCCCATCCTCAAGCCCGTGGGCCGCACCCTTGCATTTGGTACCAAAGCGTTCCGGTGATTGGCGTCCCACTGGGGACTTTCGCCGGTTAAATGCAATGACGGTACCCGACCGCTACCCGATACCACACATACAGGATTTTGCATCTTCGCTGCATGGATGCAACATATTCTCCAAATTGGATTTGGTCAAAGCATACCACCAAATCCCGGTGAACCCGGCAGACATACCTAAAACTGCAGTAACAACTCCATTTGGAGCGTTTGAATTTTTGACCATGCCTTTCGGTTTGCGAAACGCAGCCAGCACGTTCCAACGATTTATGGATGAAGTTGTGCGCGATTTAGACTTCGTGTACAACTACATCGACGACATTCTTGTGGCAAGTGCCTCACCTGAGGAACATGTCAATCACCTCCGTCTCCTGTTCGAGAGATTTCAAAAATACCAAGTGAGAATTAATCCGGCAAAATGTGTTTTCGGTGCTTCCTCACTTGTCTTCTTGGGCCATGTCATCAGCCCAGAAGGAATTTCACCACTACCTGATAAAGTGAAAGCGGTACAAGACCTCCAACCACCCACTTCACTTCGTCAACTACGACATTTTCTTGGGCTACTGAACTATTACAGGCGCTTTATCCCACACTGTGCGGATCTCCTGTCTCCTCTGTCCGACCTGTTACGTAACAGGAAAAAGAAGAACGATTCCATTTCATTGGACACGAATCAGCTAAAAGCCTTCGACGAAGTGAAGCGGAAGCTTGCGGAGACATCACTGCTTGCACATCCTGTGTCTGGTGCCCAGTTTTCACTGGTTGTTGACGCATCAGGCACAGCTGTAGGTGCAGTACTGCAACAACATCACCAACAACAGTTACAACCTCTTGCCTACTTTTCTAAACAGCTGAAGCCTGCAGAAACACGGTATAGCACATTCGGCCGTGAACTCTTGGCTATGTACCTTGCAGTGAAACACTTTCGGCATTCACTGGAGGGTCGCCAATTTGTTATATACACTGACCACCGTCCGCTTACGTTCGCACTGCGTTCTAAGCCGGACAAATATTCACCTCGCGAAACTCGCCACTTGGACTTCGTTTCGCAATTTACCAGCGATATCCGACACATCTCTGGTGAACAGAATGCGGCGGCAGATGCACTGTCTCGCCTCCCAATTAATTCCCTGTCATCGCCAGCGGAAATCGACCTCCAACGAATGGCCACAGAACAACCACCTCTGGATACTTTGGACCTCTCGTCTTCTGAATTTGCAACTGGCAAATTTGCATATCTGCCTGTGCCCACTTCGGACACACAGATTATCTGCGACACCTCGACAGATGCACCTCGCCCTCTAGTGCCAGTGACTCATCGTCGAGCAGTTTTCGACACCTTGCACGGTCTGGCACACCCTGGAATATCGACCACAGTGAAGCTCATTTCGGCTAGATTCTTCTGGCCTAATATGAGGCGTGACATCACTGCCTGGACACGTTCCTGCCTATCCTGCCAAAAGTCAAAGGTGCACAAACACATCCGCGCACCCCTTGGAACTTTCAGCACTCCAGACGCTAGGTTCAGCCATGTCCATATAGATCTTGTCGGACCATGGCCGGTCAGCCGAGGATTTACATACCTCCTGACCTGCATAGATCGCTTCACACGTTGGCCTGAGGCCATTCCTTTAAGTGACATTTCGGCGGAATCTGTGGCGCGAGCTCTAGTATCGGGTTGGATATCGCGTTACGGAGTTCCAGCCACTATCACCACTGACCGCGGTGGACAATTTGAGTCACACCTTTTCCGAGAGCTTTCAAGGATCCTGGGAATGCAACGCATTCGAACGACCAGCTACCATCCAGCTTCTAACGGAATGATTGAACGCTTCCACCGCCAATTGAAAGCCGCACTGCGCGCTTATCCGGATCAGCAGCGGTGGAGCGAATATGTACCAATTGTCCTCCTGGGCTGTCGTGCAGCCATCAAGGAAGATCTAGGCTACTCCCCCGCCGAGTTGGTTTACGGAGTGCCTATATCTCTGCCTGGTCAGATGTTAGCTCCATTGGACCTACCAGCAACAGACCCAGCTCTGTATGTGAGCAGACTGCAATCATATTTCAGCAATCTTCCGCCTATGCACCCTCGCCAACAGACAATCAAATCTTCGGTCCCGAAAGACATTGCTTCATGGACCCACGTCTTTTTACGAAAGGACGCCGTGAGAGCTCCTCTCATGCCACCTTATACCGGTCCCTATCGCGTGCTTGAGCGCACAGATAAGCTATTCACCCTAGACATTGGGGGTAAAAAAGAGACTGTGTCCATTGACAGGGTAAAACGGGCCTATACAGACACTCTCACACAAGAGCCCCATTTTCCCCCCACATACACCTGGCATCAGCCAAGCCACAATACACATATAACATCGCACACACCTACACCTACATATGTCACCACCACACGTAGCGGTCGGCGAGTACATTGGCCCAAGAAGCTTTGCAAGACTCTTTATATATGAACTATGTTATTTACAGCAATCTTCTTGGAGTTTGCTCCGCCCTTGTATTTGTATTAAATGTATGAACTAAGGTGAACATTACACTATTTCTGACTTTCCTGTAATATGAACATTTCTTTATCAGTGATATATTTTATTGTGTTTACTATTATATAGTACTTTTTCTTTCATTCAACTGCTACCCTTATTTCTCTGTCGGCTGTAAGCCTAAGCAGGGGGTGATGTAGCAGTGAATGAAATGTATTTTCCTTCTGCGGCGGAATGGTGTTACGGAGGTAAGTTGGCTGAAGTGTGAGCCAATCGAAACCTTCGGTGCACTAATTGGACTGTCCAGAACTACGTCACCAGGTGAGCGGAGGTAACCAAGAGAGACATTAGTCTACACGCACCTCTCTTATCGACAAGACCAGGCTACACTCATCGCTGCTAACAACATCTCCATCTTGCAATGAAGCGGACCAAACTACATCCTACACATGTAGATACTACCTGTACCTAATGTATCCGTTCAACATGTACAACTAATAAATAGAGTTACAACATCGATAATGGATTTAGTCAATGTTCTAAATGCCTTCTGATTTCTATTATGTATACCAAGAATTGACCCTAAAACCCGTTATAATCCCACTATCGTGAGCTAGTTTCAACGCCTGGTGGGGACATCATACACGCAAGAAGAAGAAGAAGAAGAAGAAGTAACGATTTTAAAAAAATTACTGTTTGTTATACTTCCAACGTCATTACTGTAAGTAGCAACAAAGGTGGTGCATTTGGATACAATTTACATCATTTCCCTTACATTCTGAGTTCAAATCTTGCTACTGGTGATTTTATTTTGATCCTTAAAATTAATAGCAGCCATGTAGAGGCATCGATTAAATTAATTATACCCCTCTCCAACAAATTTATGACCATATGTCAACGTTCTACTAGCTAACACAAATATATAACAAAACAAAAAAAACACTGTATCTGAAGTGTATGAGCTAAAAGTATATTTATACATTAAATGAGGAAGTTGTTGACATACTACCAGTGACGAATTAGTTATTTTCTTATTGGATAGCAATTAAGAAGCAACATACATCACATGATAAATGCTGAAGTAGTTAATCCTCAAGTGAGCGACTGGTTGTTAAGAAGAAGAAGATTTCACTGAGCAGCCTGCTTGATAGTTGTTTACTAGTACAGTGACAATAAAACAATAAACCAGTATTCTAAGTAACAGCCGGCTTCTCAACACCAACAGCTAATCGACCTGTTTGCAGAGTCCTTCCCTTCTATCGCGGTCCCTCCCCCGTCGGCTTCGCCTTCGAGTCAATCTTCCAATCGAAGATGGTTGGCCTTGAGCAGCTGCTGAGGAATATCGAAGTTATCGAACCCCATCAAGGTTTCTTCATACTCAGGAACTACCTGTCTATTCCTAAACTTCTGTATCTGCTCAGGGTCAGCCCCTCTCACAGATTTCCGTCCTGCCTCCAATGCTTCAACGACCTAATCTTCGAGAGACTCGAGTGCCTGGTCAATGTTAGACTCTCTCCAGAGTCCCGCGAACAGGCTGCGTTGCCCAAGCGATTTGGGGTCTTGGTCTTCGTAAGTGTTCGTCCCTCTCTCTCCCCTGCTTCCTTTCCTCCACCCTGGTGAGCAGCATCCTCTCCTCTCCAACATGGACTAGTTCCAACAGGGAGTTGGGTGAAGCTCTCTGGCAATGGAGTGAGTGGGGCTTGTCTCTTTCTGAGAAGGTGGAGGACAGTCGAAGTCAGAGAAATTGGGACAGCATAAGTTCGAAGGCCACCTTCGACTTCCTCTTCGTCCACATCAGATCAGTTTGCAAGGTGCCGCTTACTGTCTGCCAGCGCCAAATACTCAGGTGATTGGATTGATGCCCTACCCGTGGCCAAGGTTGGTGGCCTACTCAGCCTGGACGAACTTCGTGTCTCCATCGCCTTCAGAGTGGGAGCTGATGTCTGCATGGGTTTGAGGTGCCGATGCGGCAAACTCCTCGACTCCACAGGCCTCCACGGTCTTTTTTGCCGCCTGAATGCCGGCCGCTTCGCGCGTCACACGGAGCTAAACATCATTCTGAAGAGAGCTTTGGCCCGGGCCAATATCCGCTCAGTCTTGGAACCATCTGGGTTGTCCAGAAGTGCCGGCAAAAGACCTGACGGTCTTACCCTTTTCCCCTGGTCGAGAGGCAGGTGCCTTGTCTGGGACGTCACTGTTAGTGACTCTTTTGCTCTTTCCCACATCTTGGATGCTGCGGTTAGGACGAGAGCTACAGCTTCCGCAGCCGAGCGGAGTAAGACCCTCAAATACTCTGATCTGTTGGCCAGCTACATTTTTCAGCCTGTGGCTTTCGAGAAGTTTGGGGGAGTCGGGCCGCTGACTGCGAGGTTCCTCTCTTCACTGGCGGCTCGCCTAATAGAGTAACTGGCGAATCTAGCTAGGGCGCTTGGCTGTTTCAGCGCATCAGCCTCGCCATCACCCGAGGCAACGCTGCGAGTGTGCTGGCTTGCCTCAAAAATCATTATAGAGGTTGCCCAGTACTCCTCGCGACGTTGCTGTCTTTTGCTCTGGTGTTGACACCGTTGTTCATCCCTTCCTTTACATTTTCTTTAATATTGTAACATTAAAAGAATATATCCTTCTGAAAGAATCGCGAGCTATTTATAATGTTGTCTAAGCATTTGTAATGTTATTTATGTATATATTTAAAACATATTTGTTATGTTATTCTACTGTAAATTTATTTATATGCTCTCTTTATATTTTCATTCTGAAAGAATTGCAAAAGATTTGTAATGTTATTTATACAACTATGAATAAAATTGATAACGAGAAAGGATTATGAACCCTTAGCTTGTAAACATCATATTCTACGTTTGTTAATCAGAACAAGCTAAATATAGCAGGCACTCAAATATTTATGCACAGTTCAATCTCTGTTTATGACCACATTCTAAGTGATAGTCTCAAGAAAGCAGCACACTCTAAATTTATAAATTGTGATTGGTTTCATGTAGTATACTTCTAGCTATGAAAATATCTTTCAAAGGCAGGCGACACAGACAAGTATCTTCTTTTTCTTAGGTGCCCAAGCCTGACCAGCCAAGCTCATGGTTGCTATTCAACCATCATGCTCGTGGTCTACCCCTGGGTCTGCTACCGGTTGGTTTTGTTCATAAAATCTGTTCAGTAATTCTTTCCTGAGACATTCTAAACCCATGTCCATAATAGCAGAGCTATGATCTCTCAATTCGGAGAAGTAGCAGCATTAACTGGAGCAAGTCTCTGATCTTCAAGCCTCGCACACTATCGAGTAACTATACTCCATAGACCCTTTGGAGGAACACCATTTTGACCACTTGTATTCATGATCGTATTATTTCGCTCATTACCCAAAATCCATGACCATTGCTTTCTTGTTACTTACAGCGGTGAAATGTTTTGCTTTACATGCCACTTTATATCTAGATCTACATGACAATCTGAAAGTTGCTCTGACCATAAATACAAAGTATGCTGCTGACACATGTGGGTCTCGAATAACCACCCCCCTCGCTTATTAATTTTTCAGATCCCCCTCAGATCTCCCCACCCGCTTATTAAATTTTGTTACTCTATCTCTGGTGAAATTTTATTTTAAATGGTAGCATACCTGTGACAGTTAATTTTCTTTATACATTAAAAAACATTATACATGACAAAAAAGTACATTGGAAATCCCATATGTTATAAAATAAATAGGATGGGTTGTGGTCTCAATATGTACAATTCTTCTTTGCCCACATATTCCTGGGAGGGTTGTGAGCAGGTCTTGTCAGAAGTAACTGTCACCAAATGATCTGGTTGGATCCTCAAGTGAGACTAGCCAAGCTCATGGATGTTATCCAACTAATATTGCTTGGGGTCTAACCCTGGATCTCCTACCAGTTGGTTTTGCCTGTAAAATCTGTCCAGTGATTCTTTCCTGAGACATTGCCCATAGTATCAGAATACAACTTGCCCATAGTATCAGAACTATGATATCTCAATTTAGAGAAGTAGTGGCAGTACCTGGAGTGACTCTCTGATCTTCGAGCTACATACTCTATTGCGTAAAGTTACTCCAAAGACCCTTCAGGGAGGTTTAACAAGGAGATCCCTCTGTAATTGGAACAATATCTCATGTCTCCCTTTTTGAAAATTGGGATTATTACACCCGATTGCCATTGCATGGGAACCTTTCCAGAGATTCAGGCCACCTGGTACATATGAATCAACTAGAGAATACCTTCTCTATTTAAGGCTTTTTACATCTTGGGCCAGATTTCATCCTCTCCAGTGGCCTTGACACAGTTGAGCTCTTTAACTGCTCTTGCGACCTCAGCCTCCGAGAGATTAGTCACCACTCTCAGATGCACCTTGTGTACATCAGAAGATGCTGTTGTGATTGGGTTTATGAGATCAGCACAGTATTCTCTTTCCCTTGCAAGGATGCACCTCCCTGAAGAGAGGAGAACCCCAGATGCGTTCTTGATAGCAGGTGTGGAGGAGGACTTCTTATAACAAAGTCAGGGATGGTCTGCCAGAACACTTTATTTGCTGATCTGAAGTCGGATTTCAGCTTAACTCCAAAATCCTCCCATGTCTTAACTTTGGCTACCTTTACTGTCTCTGCTGCGATTCTTCGTGCCTGCTTTTACCACAAGTGCAAAGAGGAGGACTTATTTCCAAGCCAAGCTTTGTAGGCCTCCTTCTTTGTTCACATGGCATCTTTGAGGTCTTGATTGAGCTAAGGGGTCCTCTTGCCATCTGGTGCCACACAAAGTCTCTTTCACCCGCAGCATTTAACAGCTGAAGCAGAAACTGCTGCATTGAACAATATCCACTCCATTTCAACATCCTTAGTTTTCTCAGGGAGTTCTCTGAATTTAGATGCGATAGTATCTGCATAACTGGTCTTGACTTCCTTATCCACCAATGCTTCCCACTTTATCCTGTAGGTTGCCCTGGACCTGTCAGTTATGTGGGCTTCTTCGGCTTTAGTTAGTCTCAAGTTGCAGATAACTAGATGGTGATCAGTTGGCAGCTCAGCCCCTCTCTTAACATGAATTTTAGTACAGAATCAAAGAGATCAGAGACAATAACAAAATCAATTGTTGATTTCTGTCCCCGATTCCCCTTATACTATGTATATTTATGGATGTCTCTGTGCTGGAAGAAGGTGTTCACAATGGAGAATCCATTGCTAGAGCAGAAGTCTAATAAGGCCTCTGCATTTGTATTTAGATCAGGGTTGTCATTCCTTCCAATCACTCAGTGCCAACATGTACATTGAAGTCTCCCATCAGGTTATATGACTCATTCTTAACTACATCTAATACTGCAGTGACTTCATCAAGGAAGGGTCTGTATTCAGACTCCTTGTTTGATGCATAAACTTGCATGACCCACAGAGACCTATCTTCAAGGGACAAATCCTCCCTTCCCTCCTAGTGGTATCCAGTCCATAATACATTCTGACAGCCGTGGCGCTTGTGAGTATCCCCACATTTGCCTGTGCAGTCATTTCTGGCATCACACCTGAATAGTGGAGTTTCCATCCTCCATCCAAATCTACAGTATCAGCCAGTAGCATCTAGCCTCCTCCACTATTTCCTGCTCCTTACCTGTAAGGGTTATGATGTCCCAAGTTCCAATTGTCAAGTTTTGCTCCCTTCCAAACCCTCTTTGGGATATCAGATTACGCAACCTTTGTGAGTCCATCCCACACCTCAGTAAAGGTCACAGGCCCATCATCAATTTTTGCCACTTGAAATGGAAACTACAACATATTTTTTTAACAGGCCTGAATGTGTCCCTCAATCAAAGGAGTATGGTTCTTTTTTGTTTCTCTCCCCATATTACAATTTTGGTTGTCTTATTTGTGCCAATCACCAATCTGGTACTCTCTCAAACCCGTGAAGACTAGGCTTTTTTAGAGGTGACCTTTATTGTGAGTGTTTTTTGGGGGAGCTACAGGTGTCACCCATTGCTCGATCTTCCCTAGTAGTGAACCACTGTTGGTCCACGGTTGCTTATTTGTCCAGCAGCTGCTCGCTTATATCACAACTAACCATCAGATCAGGTGGCCATATCGCTATCTACCACCTGTGACCCATTCTCTAGCCAAACAGCTCTGCAGAAGCAGTACCATAGTCAATGAGGGTTATCTGAGACATGGTTATTTCTAGTTGAAAACTATTCCCAATATGTAAACTAAACAACTAATTCTGTTTGTTGTTTTTAATCAATGGAGACAACCTATTCCATATTTATTCCATACCACCCCTTATTATTTGGGACCCAAGAGTATGCTATTGACGTTTAGGTGGGTAGATGTTGCTCCTGATCAATATATTTAAATGTTTACCATATTTCTAATGAAAGACACTGCCGATGATTTTAAAATGATTTCCAAAATAATCAAGAGTTTGGTGGGATTTAGAAACATCATTAATTTTTGTATTATTAACAAGTGACCACTGGAAATAGCGGTAACATTTGAAATATTAAATAGAAATGATTAGAAATCTTCAAAATGTAGGCTTCTTTAAAGGATTCCATTACCATCTGCTTTATATTGTAACTAATGGACATCTGAGATTGTTTTTACCATAATTAACCATTAAGCTAATGATTGTGTAATTTTAATTAATTAAAATTCCTTGCCTCACTACACTACATATGTTCAAGCTCAGTGCTATTTTCAAAGCCAACAAGGCAGCTGCTTAGGATACAAACATCAGAGTACAATGCTGAACTTTAAAGAAACAGTTTTATACAAATTTATACAATTAAAATAAATATGTAATAATTTCCTTTGATCAATAAATCTCTACCACATAGCAGTATTGTAGAAATATCCAAAATGGTGGAAAGGGTCTTATAGTTTTATGACGTATAATATGATTTGGTATGAGTGAGTATGGACAGTGTAGTGGAAAATACCGGCATGATATTTTTCTTAGGTCAGGGCAAGAAGTGTTTAAAACTAGGTTCGTCGGCTTGTTAAACTGTTCTGTTGAAATTATTTTATTTGGGAGAATTGGGGGCATAACTGGAACAATATGGTGCATAACTAAGTTGAATATGTTTGAGCTTGCCTAGTGTCCAGTTCAGCATATGTTAGCAACAGCTCTATTTGCTTTCTCTTTTGTTTTCTCTCCACATACCAAAAAGTAAATAATGGTGTTTAGAAGACATGCAGAAACTTTGCTTTCCCCAATGACTATCATGTTTAAATATTTGCAATTTTATTATATTTATTTTTGCAATGTTCTAAACCTATAGTCATCTACTTCGTTATCAGTTGATACATCTCATCTGTTACACTCCTTACATTGATCTCTTATCTCTCATTGAATACGTTATATTTCAACTAATGTCATCTGCTACAAAATCAATTGTGTTTTCTTAATCAATTTGAATCTGTTAGCAGATATATTTGTTATCCACTAGATATATTTGTTTTCTTGTTATTAATCTTTATATCAGTTAAGCCAATTTATATCCTAACTGGTGTGTTTTTCTGTTTCCACAGTTCTCATGAATACACTAATTTTATCAAAATTGACAGTGATTCACATTATATTAATAGTTATTAAGGGCGGTGGATTGGCAGTATCGGTAGAACGTCAGGCACCATGCTTTACAGCATAGAGTTATGGCCCTTTGCGTTCTGAGTTCAAATCCCACCGGGGTTAGTTTTGCTTTTCATCCTTATGGGGTCGATAAAATAAAACACCAGTAATGCACTGGGGCAATTGCAGGCCTTATGCCAAAAGAAGAAACAATTATATTGATAGTTATGCATGAAGGCAATAAAGGTCAACAGAGTTTAAAATCAACAGTTGAGTTCATATGCAAATGAAATAAGTGTAGTTAATTCAACTTGTTCACTTAATTGGTATATCCAGTTGAACAAGAATTGAAATGAATAGTGTAAGTCATAAATAGTTAATTCATTAATACCTCTCTAGATATACATTTTTAATATAAATATATTTATGGTTCTATACGAGACGAGGAATTATTTACATTATATATATTGGATAGATAGGTGTTCTCATCTTGTTTTGTTGTTAACACAACGTTTCGGCTGGTGTACTCTCCAGCCTTCATCATTGTGTTCACAAAACAAGATGAGGACACCTATCCATCCAATGTATATAATATAAATATATTTGTTTAATTTCATAATTCATAAAGGTGTACAACATATGTACATCTTAATCTCCTTATAATATATAACCAGCAATTTCTCTGTCTGTCTGTCCGACAGTGGAAACACGTGCGCGCGTGGTTGCTATCTCTCTCTCTCTCTCCAGCTATCCCTCTCTTTTAGTCTGTCTGTTTCTCACTCTCACTCTTTCTCTTTGTAACACACTAACATTCCTCCCCTCTATCGCTGTGACGAATGGGGAGAGGGAGGAGGAGGAGGAGGAGGAGAGAGTCACTTCGTCACTTCACCTCTGCCTTTCTTTCTCTCCCCTCTCACTCCCTCATTACGTACAGACATTAGGGCGGTGGATTGGCAGAATCTGTAGAGAGTCGGACACCATGCTTCATAGCATGGAGTTACGTCCCTTTACGGTCTGAGTTCAAATACCGCCGAGGTTAACTTTGCCTTTCATCCTCACGGGGTCGATAAAATAAAGTACCAGTAATGTACTGGGTAATTGCTGGCCTTGACTATATATATAAAACTGAGGATGTCTGTGTGTGTGTGTGTGAGTTTGAATCCCTAAAACTCGAGAAGCACCCAACCTACTGTTTTCAAACTTTACACATGTAATACTTATGTTTCAGGGAGTGTTCTGAGCAAAAATTTCACATTTTCAATGCCCTGGGGACCGCATTAGGCGATTTAGCGATCTCTCTCTATAACTCTTAATCTTTCTCTTTTTAGATAGATACATACATATAACGTCGCACCCTCATAATATCTGTCTGTATGTCTGGCTGTCTGCAGTATGTCACTTCCCTGAGGATGTCTGTGTGTGTGTGTGTGTGTGTGTGTGTGAGTGTGTAAGTTTGAATCCCTAAAACTCGAGAAGTACCCAACCGATTTTTTTCAAACGTTACATGTATATTACTTATGTTTCAGGGAGTGTTATGCACATAAAAAATTCAACTTTTTGATATCCTAGGGCCTGCATTAGGTGAAAAACCGCGTTTTTAAGCTTTTTATGGGTTTTTTGAAGCGTTACGTCAGACCGATTTCCTTGAAATTGAAACTATGTATTAGTCAGTCTCTTCTTCATACCGTGAGCACATAAAAAAACATTTATTTTCTTGATCCCCTAGGGCCCGCATTAGGTGAAAACCTGCATTTTTCCTGCTTCATCGAGGAAAATCTTAAAGATTATCCAGCCATCAGAGTATTCGGTTTATTTTCTTTACATATTGTCCAGGCATGCAGTTTTTAGGTCTATTGGCGGCCCGCGTTCAAACATACCTTATCCCGTGCAACGCCGGGTATCACTGCTAGTGATATATAATTATATTCTAAAAGTATTACATAGGATATTTATATAAGTATATATAATGCTACTAATTAACACTAGTAAGACCAGTATTTAACATAATACGCAATACTTTAAGGAAAGTAGATTGTAAATATTATGTAAATATTCTGTAAATATTTCGTTTATTTCGCTTCATAGTAGGGATTAATAACAACAACAACAACAACAATAATAATGATTTCTACTATAGGCACAAGGCCAGCAATTTGAAGGGACGGGAAAAGTCGATTAAATTGACCCCAGTGCAATATTAGTGCTTTATTTTACGATGTAAGGATGAAAGGCAAAGCTAACATCGGCTTTGCTTAATAACAATAATAATAAAACTGCAGAGTAAAAAATACTGGATTGGTGTCCAATGCAGGATAGCTCAGTTCAATTTTAAGGTTTGAGGACCCCTTAAAGTCGTTTACGTCTCTCTCTACAAATATCTTACAATTATTGGTGTCTAAAAACTGATTGATAAAATGAAAAGTCAGTCAATCATATTGGGGCTTCCCACAGCCCCGACGGAGAGAATGGAGAAGGCGTTTCCCCGGAGGACGGCAAGGGAGACACGCTGGAAAAGCCATTCCAGCTCGCGAGGCCCACACCTACGGCTGGCCAGCTCAGCGCCTAAGGTGGTGAGTAGGAGGGTAGCCCTAGGGTCGAGGACACCAGAAGTCTCCACTGCCAAGGTTACAACCACAAACCTGTCGGAGAGCGACCGGTATTTGAAGTTTGTCCTCCTCATCCCGACGTGCAGCAGAACCTGGGTTAGTCGCAGACTGCACCAGGTTGCGGGAGCTGGTGTCTCAAAAAACAAAACAAAACAAAAAAACACTGAACCTTAAAACCACTAACCTCAATGAGTGAAATGAATCAAAACCTTTGTTTACACAACGACGTGAATGGTGCTAGAGCTACTTATGAAGGTGCCTCGTCTGGCAGGTATCCTGTGGTTGAGCAGCGCAGACCCAGTTATCATCATAACACTGCTTGAATGAAGTGGAGTAAGGAGGTAAACATGGCTGTTATGCAGTGTTATTTTAGAAGCAGGCCTGTGAATGGAAATGGTGGGCCAATTAGAGGATATAGACAAATAATGTTACGGGTATGGCAGGAGATGGGACTCTTTGAAGTAACTGAACAGAGGATTTGTGATCAGGCAAGAGCAATACGCAAAAACGGATGACTGAGATTGAGATTGAAATGATAAAGAAAAAGATAAGCCAGGAGGGTGTGAAGGATATAGAAGCTCAGGATGATGGAGATTCAAATAAAAATGTGAGTATGGAATATGAAGGACTCCAATAGGAAGAAGAGGAACTGAATATTCGAAATGATGCGGGAGGTGACATTAACATTGATGAACTGAAGGACATTTCAGAAAAAGACAGACAAATGATTACTGATATATTGGAGATCTCTAAATCAGGAGGCAGTAATCCAAAAACTTTTAAAAAAAGAAACCAATGTCAATTAAAAGAAATAAATAACAAAGTAAACAACATCCTTGACAAGGTGCCAACTAGAACATCACAGAAACCAACAATTTAATCTGAAGGTAAATGGCATGGTTAGGAATGATGATGTAATCCCCGATGAGGATGAAACTAAGAATATCTGGAGTGTAGGAAAAGAGCACAATAGAAGTGTGGGGTGGCTGACTAACATCAAAAATGACTTTGGGGATAATCAACAGGGAGAATTGGGGATAACAGCTGATATGGTAACTATCCAGTGTAGAAGGATACCAAATTGGAAAGCTCCCGGCAGAGATGGTGTGCAAGGATTCTGGTTGAAAAATGTGAGGGCCCTTCATAGGAGAATTGCTGAGCAACTCAATAAGATCTTGAATGGAGAAGAGAGGTTGCCAGAATGGCTAACCTTTGGGAGAACGATCTTGTGTTTGAAGGACCCCAGCAATACAAATGCAGTTGACAACTTTAGACCAATCTCTTGCCTCCCCCTTATGTGGAAACTTATGACAGGTGTCATTGTTGAGGCAATACCTGGAGGTGACACTATCTGCAGAGCAGAAGGGATGTAGGAGAAGAAGCAGGGGGACTAAGGATCAATTGCTGATTGATAAAGCGATCATTAAATATTGTAAATGGAAACACTCAAATCTGGTCATGGCGTGGATCAATTACCGCAAGGCTTAGGACATGGTGCCATATAGTTGGATAGTAGAATGTTGGGAAAGGTTTGGTATTGCAGTAAACGTTAGACAGCATCTGCTAAGCAGTATGGATGGCTGGAAGACTGAGCTGACATCATGTAAACAGCCATTGGGAGTTGTGAAGATCAAGAGAGGAATATTTCAGAGAAACAGTCTTTCACCTTTGCTGTTTGTACTGTGGTGTTGAGAGGTCAAAAGCTGGTTACCACTTGGGAGGACGTGAATTTAAGATAAACCACCCGCTGTTCATAGATAACCTAAAACTTTATGGGAAATCCTACGAGCATATTGATTCCCTTGTCTATATATATAAAACTGAGGATGTCTGTCTCTGTGTATGTCTGTGAGTTTGAATCCCTAAAACTCGAGAAGTACCCAACCGATTTTTTTCAAACTTTACATGTGTATTACTTATGTTTCAGGGAGTGTTATGCACATAAACGAATTCAACTTTTTGATCCCTTAGGGCTCGCATTAGGTGAAAAACTGCGTTTTTTTTTCAACTTTTTAGGGATTTTTTGAGGCGTTACATCAGACCAATTTCTTCTTCATACCGTGAGCAAAGAAAATCCAATTTTTTTATGGCCTAGGGCCCGCATTAGGTGAAAAACTTCATTTTTTTCAGCTTCTTAGGGCTTTTTTGAAGCGTTACGTCTAGCCGATTTACCCGAAATTTAAAGGCATATTATGCACATAAAAAAAAATTCATTTTCTTGATCCCCTAGAGCCCGCATTAGGTGAAAACCTGCATTTTTCCTGCTTCATCGAAGAAAATTTTAAAGATTATCCAGCCATCAGAGTATTCGGTTTATTTTCTTTACATATTGTCCAGGCATGCAGTTTTTCCACGATTAGGTCTGTTGGCGGCCCGCGTTCCAAAATACCTTGTCCCGTGCAACGCCGGGTACCACTGCTAGTCTTAAATAAATGTTTAATTTATTACACTATGTATGAGTTTTTATCTATATACATAATAGTTTCTACATTTACCACAAGGCCAGCAATTTGAAGGGAAGGAGAAAGTCGATTAAATTGACCCCAGTGCATTACTGGTGGAGGGGGTTTGAACTCAGAATGTAAAGGGCCATAAAAATATGCTGAAAAGCATGTTGCTGACGCTCTACTGATACTGGCAATACCCTGCATTTTTACTTATTTACATAAACAAATGTTTAATTCAATTACTTTTTATGCACATTTTTTGTAAATGTTATTGATTAACATTTTCAGATTTCGTCTATTCCTTCTACTTTATCCTACATAAGATGCTGTCTCTGGTGAAATACTTCTTTTGGTAAATAAACACATTATTGAAAGACTGTCCTTGTGATGTGTTGTCATTACACATGAGGATATAACTAGAAATTGGCACCTGAGGAGAATAAAAGGCAGAGTTGTTTCACTTGAGTATAAATCAATTGTTGGAACAAAGACAATGTCTCCATTTCTGCTGCAACAATTGCTGTATAAATTAAATGGAAAGCTAATGCTCTTACAATTCATCTAGTATTATTTTATAGTCCTTTCTTAGAGTCAAGTTTGCATATTATCTTAAACAAGGAACGCACTTTCAGTTTAAGGACGTGAGAGGGAAATCCTGAAGGAGTGAGTTGATTGGAATATTCTCTGGGATAATTAGTTGTCTTCATTTGAAATTATATTAATACATTTGTATTCAATTATTTCTTCAGGTAAGACTTCCACTACCTGATTATTTAGTCTTCCCTATTTTAATTTTTTTTTAAATTGTTATATTCACTTATCTCAATCTATCTTGTTTTTTTCTCAACTGTAAGAAGTACTAAATATTACTCCTAATCTGTCATGACTCTATACGGACATTTAGACTGATTAAATAAATAATGCCTCCTTGTTTTATTTTAGTCCAAATTATATTCTTACCTACCTCTTCTAATGTATCCTCAGTAGGTGTTTTAATTGCCTCTCCATATATTGTTTGGATAATACTGTCAGATGTTATCATATCAGCAGGTATTTCTAGGATATTTACACTAAGACCAGAATCATGTATCATCCTTCTTTCTCCTGCGCTCCACAATAATCGGTTGAGTACATCATCACCTTCTGTTCTCATATTTGTTGTTAGAGTAAGCTTTGGAAAGATGTAACTGTTTAATATATGCTTCAACAATGTCTACCTGATCCTCTAGAAACAACCGTAGCTGTTTGGTGAAAATCCCTTTCTAGCAACAGAAATTTACCTTCAATTGGTTTGTTATTACTTATGATTATCTTAAGCAAAAAACAGAATATTAGGCTGTGTATTGAGAGCATTGATGCTTCATCGATTATTAATAGTGCTCCTCCTTTTTCTTTTCTCTTGATGTATCAACAATAGATCCAGAGAGACAAAGACAACTGGGAATTGTTCCCCTAATTTTTAGTATAACTGCTGCGATATCAGTTATTGTAAAACATATGACATTGATTTCTTCGGAATTGCAATAAGCAATACGTCTTTCCAGAGCCACCAGATCCATCAAGAAAGATTCATATTCTCACTTATTGAATCACAGCTTTGCAGTCATTTCAATTGTTTATTCTGACTTCTACATTTACAAAATTCTCTACATATTTCTCTGCATATTTTTTTTATTATCCCATTATCTTTCATCTACTGATGGTGCATGTGTGTATGTATATATATATATGCAAATACGGCTACGGCTTCCTGAAACCGTGTTTCTTTAGAAATACGAAATGTCTATACATATTTGTATAAAGCTATGTTTGAAGCGAAATCCTATTTCTATTCTATTATAAGTTGAGCCAACTTATGCAGCTTCATATGCAAATGAGATTAATCACCTCATTTACACAGACGAGAAAACTATATATTCTCGACTGTTCTCAAGTCTAGCAGTCGCAAGCGGTAGGAGGGACCGTCCTGATGAAGGCCAGTCAAGCCTGAAATGCATAGATGGTTGTCCCCCTTGCTTCTGTTGGACACTATCAGAGGGCGTTAGCCCCGGTGTTTGCATAGCTACGGCTTCCTAAAACCGTGTTTCTTTAGAAATACGAAATTTCTATACATATTTGTATAAAGCTATGCTTGAAGCGAAATACTACTTCTATTACATATATATATATATATATATATATGTATATATATATATATATATATATATATATATATATATATATATATATATATATATATATATATATATATATATATATATTTATATATATATATATATATTTTTATATATAAATATATATATATATAAATATATATATATAAATATATATACATATATATATATATATATATATATATATATATATATATATATATATATTATTATTATTATACTTGGGGAGGGTCATATTTGTGTAATATTGCCAGAATTAATAACAGAACACACTCACTGTTTGGTTCATTTTCGCTTCTCGCTGTCTTTTATATCGGTAATCTAACTTACTCGGTCCTCAATGTTGCCATTGACTGACCGACGGTCAAAAATAATACAGATACAATATAGACACAAACACATATATATAGTTTATCATAAATCTTTCGTTGCACATCTGCAACATCGTCAGTGGTGCTATATTTTTCCTCCTGTTGTATTGTATGTCTACGCCATTTTTATTCAGTCTGTCTATATATTTATTTATTCATTTGCTTGTTTGTTTATTTTATTTTGTCTTCTTTGCGCATGCGTTTGCGTGTGTGTATAGTGTTTTGTTTGCTGTGTGATGGGTGACTAGTGTGTGTTTATGTGCTTGTTGTTATTGTGCTTGTGTATGTATTTATTTATTTATTTATTTTATTTTATTTACTTATTTATACTTCTCTTAGGTCAGTGTTGTTTGTTTGGGTATTGTTGTTATTCCATTCTTTCTGTTTAGCCTTGGTCTTCTAATTTCTATTTCATTGGCCTCTCTGATTTGCCTATCTGCTGGGTCATTTCTATGTTTAGATATTATTCTAATTTCTATGTTGTCTATGTTACCGTCATGTTGTTGTCTAGCATGTTCGTATAGTACTGACCCGTTTTTTCGTCCTTTTAGTTCCCCCCAGTGTTGGTCTATCCTTTCACCTATGCTACGAGCTGTCTCACCTATGTATGTTGTTGTCATGTTTCTGCAAGTACCCTCTGTACATCTTATGCTATAGACTACGTTTCTAGTTTTACAGTTTATCCGGGGTTCACCTTACATATGATACATTTCCTATTGGTACAGTGGGTTTTCTTAAAAGGGTAGGTTTTGCTGATCAGGGATTTTATGGTGGTTCCTGGCTTTTCTACCACCTTTATTTTTAAGGGCTAGACATAAGATAAGGAAAGCCACCTCATGGTACGACAACCAGAGATACCAGAGTGTCATGTTTGTGGACGCTACCCCTGGAGGGAAATTAGCTAACCAGTGTAGAAAGGCCCTGAGAAAGACCCACTGCATCTTCCTTCTACTGGGATTTCTTGGCACTTCTTTACCCAGCGGTCACCCTCCATGCGCATCACATGTCCATAACATCTCAGCCTTCACAACTTATCCCACAACTTATCCCTCTTATACCCAGTTTCTTTCTCAACTCGTCTATATATATATATATATATATATATATATATATATATATATATATATATATATATATATATATTCACACACACACAGACACACACAAGCAAAACTATACTTATAAAGGGCATTCAAGTAAATATATAAAAAGCATCTAAAAAGACCTGACGGTCTTACCCTGTGCCCCTGGCCGAGAGGCAGGTGCCTTGTCACCGACGTCACTATTAGTGACTCTTTTGCTTGTTCCCACATCCTTGATGGTGCCGTTAGGACGAGAGCCACAGCTTCCGCAGCCGAGCGGAGTAAGACCCTCAAATACTCTGATCTGTCGGCCAGCTACATTTTTCAGCCTGTGGCTTTCGAGAAGTTTGGGGGAGTCGGGCCGCTTACTGCGAGGTTCCCCTCTTCACTGGCGACTCACCTAATAGAGGTAACTGGCGAATCTCGCGAGAGCGCTTGGTTGTTCGTCATCATCCGAGGCAACGTTGCGAGTTTGATGGCTTGCCTCAAAAATCATTAGAGAGGTTGCCCAGTACTCCCCGCAACGTTGCTGTCTTTTGCTCTGGTGTTGGCTCCGTTGTTCACCCCTTCCTTTACATTTTCTTTAATATTGCAACATTAAAAGAATATATCCTTCTGAAAGAGTCACAAGTAATTTATAATGTTGTCTAAGCATTTGTAATGTTATTTATGTATATATTTAAAACATATTTGTTATGTTATTCTACTGTAAATTTATTTATATGCTTTGTATATATCATGTGTTCATATTTTCACTCCCAATTGTAATGTTATTTAATTTAATAAAATAACAAAAGCTATAAAAAATTATAATAGTTTTTAAAGATGTATATACACACAGATACAAACACCTGATAAC
The DNA here is from genome assembly GCA_964016885.1 of Eledone cirrhosa. Taxonomy (NCBI): domain Eukaryota; kingdom Metazoa; phylum Mollusca; class Cephalopoda; order Octopoda; family Eledonidae; genus Eledone; species Eledone cirrhosa. Next base: position 394,447,110 of record OZ024741.1, read on the forward strand.
CCACTACCCCACAGATTATCCACCAGGTAACGATGTCTACCGGATTGCATAAATGTTGGAAGACACCCTCCCCTCATCTAGACTATATATTAGCAACTACTGCCAACTCCTAAGCTTCACTAACTGTGGGTACCCAACATTGAAACATTAGTTCTTGACTAAGGACCCAGTGATAAACATAAATATAAATGAATATAAATATATGTTAGGGTGTGCCATAAAAAGCAAGGTCACAATACTAACGCTCCCTGTGTATTTTCCCATTATAAATGCCCCAATTGGTAAAATAAAACATATTTTGTATAAAATAAATTATTTTAAGCCTTGCCTATATCATGGTGATTATAGTGGAAAGTGTGATTATGCTGCATGAAATCAAGAAAATGTGAAACCAAATATGGCCATACAATAATTGTTTATTTTATTAATCCAATATATTTAGTAAACCAGCTTTGAATATAAAGGCGTACAAGCAAGAAACAAGATCAGTTAAGTTAACTCCAGTCATATTTTTTTCAGAGTTTCTTTTTTGATATCCGGGACCTTGCGACGATGAGCTTCGACTACTTGAAGAACACACTGCTTCTCCTCCTCATTCTTGGTGATGGCAACAAAATCAGTTATCAACTTGACTGCTCTCTCCGCCAGATCGTTGACTACCTTGATATTGTGAACAACAGCACCTGCATTTTGATATGACGCTTGTGACGACCAAGTTGCAGGTGACAGCTCAGGCCAAGTATCGTTGAGACCAAGGAGATCGAACAGAAGCCTTGATTTCTTCCCAACTAGATGAGGCAGCTTCGTGGACGACTTCAACTCGGGAAATACTGGAACACCACGGTCGAGAGGCCCAGACGTTTTCGTTTTGACAAGACATTGTTTCTTCTCGGACTCTTGAACCCGACTTGAAAACAGTGCTAGCGGAATGGCTTCCTTCGTCAGGTACCAAAGATGCCTGCTCAGAGCAGTAGTGGCTGCCTGCGAGAGATCTCTGTCAACCTTACTGTACTGTGTCAACTCCACGTAGAATTGAAGGTCATTGGATGGTGCATCAGCACACTTGACTGCTGTCAGCCAGTATCGCACGCAGAACAGAGCATTGAATATACAGGTCCGGCGCAACTTTTCCATTTTAGCTTGAACGTAATTGAGTCGCTCACCAAATGCATACATCTTTGCACTATAGATGATTGGTGGACATCCACCGAGCATTATGATGTGCACCAGGCAGCATCCAATGAATTCCACAAGGAGGGGTGACACCAAGCAAGATCAACATCAACTCGGCACATTCTCGGTAGTCGTCCCGTGGAAGAGAACCTATTTTCCCATCGTCGGATGTCAGCAAATCTTGGAGGAACTTGATGTTCTCAGAACACAGATGCTCGAGTCTCCGGTCGACAATGTTCAATGTTTTAAAGTTGGTCTTGTCCGTGAGTGACACCCAATCTTTTTTGAACTCATTGAACTCTGGGGTGTCTGGACTGGACATTGCTCTGAATACTTGTTGCCACACTGCACACAAGATACGCTCCATGACATGATGCTGACCAGCAAAATAAAACACCTTTTTGATGAGCATCTCTTCTACTTTAAAACGCAGGCACCATTTTTCCATCCAGAATTCGAAGCAATTGTGTGGAAGACCAAACCCACCACAGACCCATCAACATTCCAATCTTTAACAAGATAGATCAAATGATGCTTTGGCTTGGGTGGTTCCAGTGCCATCAGGAATTATGGGAACACCGAGGAGTTTACCTTCTCTGAAGTCCGGAGTTCCAGCAACTAGCACACTTAGCCTCTCGTGGTCACCAGGAATTATTTTGCCATCCCAATGCAAGGTAACAAACTTTGGCACAGCAAATTGTTCCTTTATGTATTCATCCCCCGCAGTTCTGATCTTCTTAGCTGTACGTCTGCTACTATTCTTGGAGAGAGTTGTGGCGTCTATATCAGTCCCACCCTCAGAAATAATTAATGCCATAAACATATTGCCCCAGGAGCCATATTTCTCGATCATCACAACGGAGCGAGTAGCTACAACTAGACCCACTGGTTTCCGCCATTATTCTGCCAATTTGCAACTATTAGGCAAAGCTTAAATTAGTCTGAAATAATCAAAATTACATTATAAATTGATAATATACAAAATGGCATGAGAAAATGCATAGAGAGCTAAGAAAAAAAACACTTTTGTGTAAAATGTAGGATTCTGGAACACCCTAATATATATATATTTATATATATATATATATATCTAGGGCAGGCAAAATTCCTGAGATCCATGGATGAGTTCTCTCCAGCAAGCTCTGTCCTTAATCATTGCCATTATATCCCGCATCTCCCGGGGATCAGTGTCTGTCTTTAAGGCATCAACATATGTTATCCTTAGTCCCTCTCTAACAGTGTGTCAATGTAGGGGCTTCCACAGAACCACTGAGTACAGTGTCAGTGAGCTAACCTCAGTCTCCTCTGTGTCATTTTCAAGCTGACTTTAGGTAGGCTCCCATATAGCTCTGAGTTCATCCTCAGTACATACTGGTTAATGTTCTGAGCCATCCTCAGCATCTTTGGGTAGCACCCATCAACCATCTGAGTGAGTCTCTTGGTAAGTGTTCACGCCTTAGACCCATACCTCTTGACCTAGTAGAACATCTAAGATGTGTCAACTTGAGAGAGATAGAGAGAGAGCGCTCTCCCATAACTGCACTGACATTTTCTTTAATGACCCCAAAAGGATGACTATCAAAGTGGATTTCAGTAGGATTGCATTATGAAAGTTTTACACATTACACAATGCCAGAAAAATTCATTAATTTAGTGTTAAGTCTATCATTTAGTATAAAGTATATCATTATCTAGTTACTCTGGCACATGGGGAATAAGGCAACTTCAAGAATTTGTCTGTAGTTATATTTAGATAGCCTGAAAATATTATTTTCACTTGTGTTTTCATGAATATGAATCAAAAGCTGTCTCCTTTAATCATATTTTATCATAACTATATTTTTCTACAAAGAAGGAAAAACTACAACATTGACAGTTCACATTACACCATTACCTTTATTGAAACAATTTTAAAGATTTAAGGTCTATTTGGACCTGAAATTGTGTGCCCCACTGAGGCAGGGGATGGTGCAAAATACACATGTTCTGTATTGCAAGACCTCTTGAGAGCTCTGATTTTTTGGACAGTATTGGAATATCTCTAAATAGTACACCAGAGAGGCTAAGGTTTGTGTAAGAAACTATAGATGTCCTGTTACATCTTCAATTTTCACTTGTAGCTGAGAAGTCCAATATTGTTTTTACTACATTGCCTATTTATTTCATTGTTTAATGTCTATTTAACACACTAGCATGGGTTAGATGGGTTGTCCCGTTTAAGGCATGGCACGTCAGATGACCATGTCTTGCTCGCACAGAACTCTCACTAGCCTGGTTTCTACGGCTGGATGCCCTTCCTAATGCCAACCACATTTACAGTGTGGGCTGGATGTTTTTAGTCGTGATACCAACACAACCACATTATAGTGTGGACTGGAGACTGGGGAAAAAGGTGTAAGGGCATGGGAGAAGTATGATCATATGTGGGTTGGGTGTTAGGGCATGGGAGGTGTATGAAAGTGGGAGGGAGGATAGTGGTTATGTGGCACATACTAGATATATGCTTCAGTTCATGCACATGAGAAGGTAGGTCTTCTGTATTACTGCATAAGCTAAAGATCTCGATCCTGTGTCATTGTCTTTGAGAGGTGCAATTGTGTAAGGTCAGCTTTTATCACCTCGTCCCAGATTTTCCTACTCTATAGCATTCATCAACTTTGATCGCCCTGAACCTTTTTATACAGCAGTCATCCTTCATACACATTACATGTCCAACACAATCTCCTCTCTTGCATACTGCATCTGATCCCTCTTATGCCCAATTTCTCTCTCAGTTCATTTACACTTTGCCGTTTGTGTACATTAATATTACACATCCATCGGAGCATGCAGACTTCATTTCTTGCATGCTCTAATGGATGTGTAATATACATGAATGGAAATATATTATATACTATATATTCATCCTTACGGGGTCGATAAAATAAAGTACCAGCAATGCACTGGGTAATTGCTGGCCTTGTGCCTAAAGTAGAAACAATTATATACTATATATATTGTACATGAGGAGCATCTAGGAGGGATAACTAATCTCTCAGAACCTGAGATCACAAGAGCAGTTAAAGAGGTCAAATGTGGCAAAGCTGCTAGGGTGAATGAAATTAGGCCCGAGTTGTTCAAAGCTTTAAATAGAGATGGCATTTTCTGGCTGACTTGTGCCTGGATCTCTGGAAAGGCATCTAATCAATGAGAGTTGGGAGGGAGGGATAATCCTAATTTTCAAAAAGGTAGACATGAGAGATTGCTCCATTTATAGCAGGCTCTCCTTGTTAAGCCTCCTCAGCTATGCTAAGTGTCTGGCTGCACAAGACCAATCTCTAAACACTCGGGCCTATAGACACAGAATAGTGAAAGATGGGACTAACCCTCTATGCAGAATATGCTACAAACATGATGAAACGGTAGATCATGTTATCTCCGGGTGTCCAGAGCTGGCAAAAACTGACGATATAGAAAGACACAACTGCTTTGCTAAATATGTGCACTAGATGCTATGCCGCTCATGACATCCAAACTTCTAACAAATGGTATGAACATCAACCAAAAACAGTCATGGAAAAGGGCAACATCTCCATCTTGTGGGATATGTCTGTGATAACCGACTAAGAAATCTCTGCCAACAGACCAGATACCATCAGAAAAAACAAAACAGATCAGACATGTAGCCTTATAGATATTTCCATACCAGCTGACAAGAATAAATCTATAAAAACAATGGAAAACTGTCAAAATAGAAAGACCTGGAAATAGAGATCAACCGCATGTGGAGGATGACCAGAAACACTATCCCTGGGGTAATAGGAGCATTAGGATTAATACCCAAATCATCAGACCTGTACCTTAGTGTCCTTCCCAGCAAGATCAGCAAATATGAGCTACAGAAGATCCATCTACTAGGAACAGCACACATTCTCAGACGAGTTCTCTCTCTACATTGAAAACCTCTATTGCCCTAGGTTCAATGGTTGATCCCGACAATAGAGAAACAGAACTGAGCTAAACGAAATAGCACAACAACAACAACAACAACAACAACAATAATAATAATAATAATAATAATAATAATAATCATGATTTCATTTATTGGCCACAAGGGCCGACATATAGGGTACAATACAAAAGACTGGGACAGTGGGGTTTTACAGAAAAATCGAGTAAACAATATGAATAACAATAACAAAGTAACAATAACAAAGTAACAATAAAGTAACAATAAAATTACAAGAAACAATTCCCCAATAGGGGGGGATGACCACCCAGATTTCGCTCAGGTACCCCACCAATCCTGAACGACCCGACGCTTCGAGAGCACCCTGGAAGGCCACCCCTCTCCTCTTCAAATTTACCTACCTACAGCCGCATGACTAGAGTAGGCCCACTCACGGGCCATTCTCGCCACATTCACCCACCTTTCAGCAAATGTACTGGGAGGCAGCACTTCTCTCTCCACCTTCACCTTCCTTTCCAAGTAAAACTTGAAAAAGTTGATGAGGGATTGGCCGAAGAGAAAGGTGTCTGTCTTCAGTCCTTTCAACCTCGTCCACCATACAACCTCTTTTGCTACTGCCACCAGACAGAGGAAAATTGCCTGCCCTTCCTGGCCAAAAGAAGGCGGCGGGTCGATCTTCACTATGGACTCGGCCGATAGCCGGATACGTTCTACACGCGACAACAGCTGTTCAACATAACTCCACAAGTCAGTAATGCATGGACACTTGACGAGTGCGTGCAGAACGGTTTCGTCGCTCTGCGCGCATCTCGGGCAGGTCCGTCTGACAGCACTTCCGTGCCTGTAGAGTTTATCTCGAACCGGCAGTGCCCCCCGGTAGCACTGCCAAGCGAGGGATTTTGGGAAATTATCCATCGTCCCGCTCGAAAGTCCTCCAGTACAGACTGGTTAGTTCGACTTCGTTGACTCCTAGAGCCTCTCCGAGTGCGTCGTCGCACTTGCCCACCACTAATCCTCTATAGAACTCGAGAGTGGAAGTTCCACTGACCGCATTGCCCACCTGGTAGAGGGCAGTGAGTGCCTGGCAACATTCCAGATGCCAGTCACCCAGTCTCGGTCTCTTTTTGACCCAGGACTGCAGCTCAGTCAAAGAAACGAGCTGCGGAAAGGCCCGTCTGACAAACGGCGACCACACCTGTTCACCGTTTAGGCAGAATATCTGGAGATGCCGCAGCCTCAGCGCATGCCTGCGCATCATTAGCGATGGCATGCCCAGCCCTCCACGTAGAGGGTGCTGGCAGCAGATGGGCCGCCTCACCAGCGGAACCTGACCCCTCCACAAGAATTTGAAGAGGAGCCGCTCCAAGATGGCGAGGTGCGAAAGGGGGCAAGGGAAGACGGTCAGACGGTAGTAGATGACGTTCGCCACCTCCGCCCGACTTTCAGTGATAGCTTCATCCCAGCCCATTTCTGGGTGAGACTGGCTACCCTGCCCGTCACCTTGTCCCAATTCTTATCCACCTGGAGGTCTGGCCCGAACCAAACCCCAAGCAACTTTACCGGTCCGTCCGTCCAGCGCCTAACGACGCTGTTGGACGGCATGGACTTGCCTCTCCAGGTGCCGAGTTGCAAGCCCACCGACTTTTCGGGGTTAAGTTTTGCTCCCGTCAACCTTTCATATTCCTCCAATAAGTTGCCGACCACCTCGATTTCTGAGGTGTCCGACACCATCACGGTGATGTCGTCCGCATAAGCTGACACCGCCTTTCCGCGTCCCGGTTCGAGCGGGATGCCCTGCAACAGCTCCAGCTTCCGCAGTAAAGGCTCAAGAGTCAATACGTACAGAAGGGAGGAGAGAGGGCACCCTTGACGGACCGATCGGGAGACCTGAAATGGTTCCGAGAGATGGCCATTAATTTTAACCATCGAGCAGGTGCCGCTGTGCATTGCAGCGATCCAGCTTCTGAAGACGGGGCCGAAGCCAGCCGCCTTGAGGACAGCCTCCAGGTACCGATGGTCGACCCTATCGAATGCTTTCGATTGATCTAAATTGATCAGAGCCTCACCGAATCCAGGTTTACACCCTACCCTCTCTATGATGCATCGCATTAGGTGGAGGTTGTCGTGTATGGACCTGGTTGGGATTGCGCAAGTTTGCGCCTCCCCAACCAAATCCCCGACGACAAGCGCCAACCTCTTCGCTAACACCCTGGCCAAAATCTTAAACTCTGTGTTGAGCAGAGTTATGGGCCTGAAATTGTCTAATGTGTCCCTCTTGTTCTCGTCTTTCCTTATCAGCGTCACTACGCCCCGGCTCACAGAACTTGGAATACTCCCGTTTTGCTGCCAGTTGCAGTAGAGGGCTTCGAGGAGATTGGAGAACAAGTCTGGCATATTTACGTAAAGCTCGTAGGGCAGACCATCCAAACCGGGTGACTTGCGCCTCATGCAGCCGACAAGGGCATCCTGAATCTCGGCTGAAGTAATTGGCCTTTCGCAGCGCCCAGCGTCAGCCGTCGAGAGTTGCGGCAAACCATCGAGGTAGGGACTGAAGTCCGCCACCATCTCTGACCCGCCACTTCCCCCGAACAACCGAGCAAAATGTTGGCGAAAGGCCTCATACATCCTCTTGGAATCGCTCAGCTCGTGCCCGTCTCGGTCCGTCAAAGACCGAATCGTGGTTTTATTACCACGCTGCGCCTCTGCCACGCGGGCCCATCGAACAGCTTTGGTTCCCTCGTTTCTCAGAGCACGCGCCTTAGCTCTGACAATGCAACCTTCGTGTTTCGCATTGAAGAAATGGTCTAATGCCATTCTCGCCGCTAGCGCATCAGCTGCAATGCCACTACCAATAGCCTCGTCTAACTTATCTATGTTGAGTTTTTTTTTTCTTTTTGTGTTTCCTTTTTTGTATTTTGGAGGATTTTGGATTTCCCTCATTTTCACTACTGGTAGATGAGGGGTCTGCGTCTGTAAGTGTGTCTGTATGTATGTTTATGGTTTTATTGGTGTGTGTGTGTATTTTTGGGGGGAGTGGGAATTTGACAGCTTTCTTCGTTTCCCCCCTGGGTGGTCATTGGTGTTGTTGTTGGTGGTTTTGCCGGTGCTGGTGTTGGTTGTGGTCCTCGCCCCGGCGTCGGCAGCAGTGGAGCCTTTCGACCCCTTGCTTCTTTCAGCAGTTGAGGGCAGAAGGCTCGCAAATGGGTTTTTTCCCCACAAACAAAACACTGCGGCATTTTGCCTTCGGTCATAATGTGAATGACCGCCCCATTCTGAAGGCGGATGTGGTCCGGGATTGTCTTCACATTCTCGGGCCTGATCTGGAGAAGGATCTCCAGGTCAACCCTGGACCAGTCCTCTCTGGCCGTTCTGGTCACTTCTATAGGGACTGTATCCATCCCCTCCACAATCACACATCCCAGAAGCCACCACATGTCAAGTCCTGGTGGGATTCTGGGAATGCGGAGACGGGCCGTTCTTTTTCCCATGTGGGAGGGGTACATTATGACCTTGCTGGTTTTGCAAGGAGTCATAGCGTGTTTCATAGCGAGGGCTTCTGACTTGAACAACACCGAAATGGTGCCGTACTGTCTGCCCCTCTCTATGTACTGGGTGTCTTCTCTGATGCACCTCAGCGCGACTTCGACATCTTGTGGGATTAACGCTGTCCTTTTGGTCTGTGCTGAGATGCATCTATAATGCACCGTTTTGCGCTCCACTGCCTCAATAGCTTCTACCGGGACAGTTAAGTTGGCTCAAGTTTGCTCTTGCTTGATGAGCTTCCATGCCTGGGGGGGGGGGGGGGATTTTTGGTTTGAGATTGAAGCAAACCAGAGAGTGATCTGTGTCACAGTCAGCAGTCTAAAAGGACCGAGTCAGAAGTACATCTCTCAAGTGGTTGTGTCTTGTGAAGATCAGATCTAGCTGGTGCCAGTGCCCTGAACAAGGATGATTCCAGGAAACTTTGTGCTGAACTTTGGCTTCGGAGTAGGTGTTGGTGACACATAGTCCATGGAGCATACAGAGCTCAAACAATCGTTGCCTGTTGTCATTCATGTTACTGACCCTATGCCATCCCAACACTGTCCAGGAGTCATGGTCAGCTCCCACTCTGGCATTGAAGTTGCCAAGTAGCATCAGCTGTTAAGCCACACGAAAGTTAAGTCACATGAAAATGCCAGGAGTTGGATTCGGTTGTCAGGCTATTTGAGGCGCATACCATGGGGAACATTTTTTAGGCAGTGCAAGCTCATCCACACTGCCACCCCTTGGTCTAGCAACCTTGGGACCCTAGATAGGGTATTTTGTAGTGAAATAGATAAGTCTAGCATAGATTGTCCACAATTCAAAATAGTCGACTACATAGACAACAAATTTGTGATCTGTGTTATCAACTTAGATAGGCTTCTAATCAGGGACCCGAATACTGGAAGCTGAATGCCTCACTACCGGCATGCAAAGCCTACAGAGACTGAATCAGTGAATTAGTTAAGCGGGCATTGATGGGGCAGTCATCAACAACAAGTGGTGGTTTGCCATGAAAAGAGCGATCAGAACAGAGTCCATTAGGTAATTAGACTAGGTGCTTAGTAAAGGCATCGCAACCAATGTGCTTGTGGCGAGGCTGGCCCTCAAACAATTCTTCAACACAAAGCATGAAGACTGCATTGTCAGAGCTAGGGCACCGGCTTTCAGACACGAGGGGATGAAAGCCGTTCGATGGGCCCGAGTGGCGGAGGCGCGTCGTGTCAACAAAGCCACGATCCGGTCTTTGAAGGACCACCATGGGCGCATGTTAGTCTATCCTGACCAGGTATGTGCAGCCATTCAGCAATAGTTTGCTCAACTGTTTGGGAGCGGTGGCAGGGCGGATTGCGGAATAGACTTTAGTCCCTACCTTGATGGCATGCCACGGCTTTCGGAAATGGAGGCAGAGTGCTGTTAAAGGCCGATAACTGCTGCTGAGATACACAAGACAATGACTAGCTGCATGAAGGGTAAATCGCCTGGTTTGGATGGTCTGCCCTACGAGCTATTATCTTCATGAGGACTTTCGGTCCGGAGCCAATGGATAACTTTGAGAATCCTTGGACTGGCAGTGTTACTGGGGAACGATGCCAGTTCAAGATAAATTTTACAGGCATGGAAGTGCCGTCATCTGGGCCTGTCCGAGATGAACATGGGTGATGAAACTGTCTTGCACACACTCAGTGTCCGAGCATCGCTGACTTGTGAGTTTATGTCAAACATCTGCTGTCGCATGTAGGACGGATCCAGCTATCCGCTGAGTCTATCTTGAAGATTGCCCCACCGCCCGCCTTTAACCAGGAAGGGAGGCAGTTTTATCTGCCTGGTGGCCATGGTGAAAGAAGTCGTATGGTAGATGTGTCTAAAAGTTTTGAAGACGGCGAACACTTTTCTCTTCGATGACACCCTCATTAACTTTTTCAGGTTTCAACTGAAAAGAAAAATCAAGGTGGAGAGTGAAGTGCTGTCTTCCAGCCAGTTTGTTCAAAGGTGGATGAGAGAGCCAAGAATGACCGTGTGAATGGGCCTGCCCTGAATGTGTGTGTCTAGTATTGTTGGAGGAGAACTCGGAGAGGGTGCTTGCCCTAGCGATCAGGTTGACTTTGGCTTTTGTGGGCTTTCTCCACGAGTAACCCTTGGTGGTCTCCCCTATTGGCGATTTTCCCATTGTTTCCGTTTTTCTTGATACATCTTTTGTTTTTGTTTTCTTTTTTTACATGCAGAAACCCATATTTGTACCATCCTGTGTTGTCCTTAATGTATTTTTTACAAACTCTTTGTAAAGAACTCATTATCATTATTGTTTTTCCTTTTCTTTCAGTATTGTTTCCGTTATATGCCGAGTGTCTTCCTGACACCTAGGGCAATAAACCCACTGTATACATTGGTAAGCCAGTTAACACACCACATTGATTATCATTTTCATAAACAGACCTTGCTATATTGGTCTTTAACAATGATATCTAGTCTATTAGCTTTTATGGTCTGGTCAGTATCTACAGGAAAGTCCCAAAGAATTGTTACTTTTTCTCCTTCAGTTACAGCCCCAGGGTAATGATTGTACCACTTGTCAGCTGCTTTGATTTTATAATGCCGACATATTACCCAGTGTAGATATTGGCCAACTCTGTCATGTCTAGATACGTAATCTACTGGGGCTAAAACTTTACATCCAGAGATTAAGTGGACCACTGTTTCAATCTCAACATGGATTTATTCCATTTCCTATTACATTGGCCTGGTAATTCCGTGTCAGTAAGTTTTGATCTTGGGCAGCTATGATGAAGCCTTCACTCTCTGCTTTTAGCCCCTGGCAGTATCGGTAGAGCGTCAAACACCATGCTTTGCAGCATAGGAGTTATGGCCCTTTACGTTCTGAGTTCAAATCCTGCCAAGTTAACTTTGCCTTTCATCCTTTCGGGTTTGATAAAATAAAGTACCAGTAATATACTGAGATAATTGCTGGCCTTGTGCGCCAAAAGTAGAAACAATTATTATTATTATTAGCTGTCAGACAGTGAAGACGTGTTTATTGTGAGCTCCACAAAGTAGTGAATTTCAAGATTTTTTAAAATCCTATTAGTTGCTATAAATTTTGCAAAAGGGTCGTAAGACTTCCGTCTTTGCCCTGTGAAGGGGAGACGCTATAATGTTTGGGTCTTTAAAATATCGATGCATTTCGGTCAAATATCAAAAAGCCAAGAATGCCTCCAAAGGACTGGTAGAGGCAGTAATGATGACATAGACCATGTCACAAGGGCCAGAAAATGTTGGTGCTTTTCAAAATTGAGGCCCTTGCTATAGAGCATGCTGTGATCCCCTGCAAAGGGGACCAAATCATTTTGTACCCATCTTACATGGGGAGGAGAACAGTAAAGGTCCGTATTCCTAGGATTCACCAGGACTGGATTTATGGTGGCTCCTTGGATGTGTGGTGGCAAAGGGCCCTGACACCCCCCTCGACGTTAAATTCAAAAAGAGAGAGAGGTGATCCGGGACTGGTTTGGAGATTCTTCTCCAAATCAGACCTGAAGATATAAAAAACATAACAGACCACATCAAACTACCGGACGGGTACGAAATTCAGGTAGTCACGGAGGACAAACGGCCGCATTCTTTCGTGTGTGGTGAAGCCACAGACCTGAGAGCCTTTTACTCCCAACGGAAAACTGCAGGGGGCCACAAACTTCCATTGCTGCCAACACCGGTGTCGGGGGGAGGGACAACACCAACAGCAACAGAAAAAAACAGCACCATTAAAAACAAGGACAATTAAATCCATCCAGGTTGTCGCGCAAACAAGCTCTCCCTCCCCTCCCCTTTCAAACACATACACACAGAGAAAAACGCACACACCCGTAAACACACTCCCACTCCCCTCTGACACAGAGTCCCCAGACACCAGTTCCTCCACTTCTCCGAGTGAAGATGAGGGGGAACCCCAAAAAGCTAAAAAGCAAAAAAGAAAGCACAAAAAGATAAATCCAACTGTACACACACCAACAAGCACATAAAATACACCCACAGCAAATAAAGACACACCCACAGCAACACCAACTCCACAACCGTCAACAACACTGGCACAAGTGCAAGTTATCCCAAACAAAAGAAAACACACGCAGACACCAACAACGACAGACACACCCAACTTCGTGTTACTAAAGAGGGCCAAACAAACAACTCATGGCCCTTGTAACACGAAGTAAAGACATTGAGAAAGAGGGAGAGATTTTTGGCACCTGCACCTCAAATTGCCCTAAACACTACGATTGGTGTCGATGCCAATACAAACTTATAAAAATATTATGGTGAGCTTTCCCGACGGCGTGGGAACCCCTAACGTATAAGCTACAAGTATGAACAAAAAGGGGTTCCCAATGGAAACCCCAACAACTATGGCGGTCAAACCACCTGATCTCCACAAGACTCCGGGGGGTAAGTAAACCTTTTCTCTCTCCTTTAGCTTACCATCATGGCTGTATTAAGAGTAGGATGTTTAAATGTTCGAGGCCTGGAGTCGCCCTGGAAGCAGGGTCACCTGCTCAACGACCTCAGGTCTCTAGAAATGGATGTAATTGCCGTCAGCGAGATCAGGATTTTCTACACGTGTGCTCTAGCCTCCATTTTCAACAGCTATTAGATCATCGCAGCTGCACAAGTGTGGACCTGGACCAACCGCATAGGGTCATCTAGATCGTATACAGACAGGATTTTCATTAGGAAAATAAATAGAAATAGTGTAGGCTGTCCATGTTTTAAAACGGTCACCTATTCAGATCACAAGTTTGTGATCCAAGTTTGTGATCTGTATAGTCGACCGATAAGATATGTAGGTTAGGACCTGGTTACTGGAAGCTGGACATGCTGTAAGTCTTACAGGGACTGGATCAACAATTTAGTGAAACAAAAGTTGACAGGCGGGGTCGTCAACAACAGGTGGTGGGGGTTCTCAAAAGAGAGATTAGAGTAATTTCGATAGGGTTTAGCAAAGAAGTAGCATTAGAGAAAAATAGAAAGGAGGGGGAGCGGGTAGCTATGTTAGACGAGGCTATTTGTAGGGGCATTGCAACAGACGGGCAGCGGCGAGAATGGCATTAGATCATTTCTGTTAGACGAGGCTATTTGTGGTGGCATTGCAACTGATGGGTTAGCGGCGAGAATAGCATTAGACCATTTCTTCAATGCGAAACACGAAGGTTGCATTATCAGAGCTAAAGCATACACTTTTAGAAACCAGGGAACCAAAGCTGTTCAATGGGCCTGAACTGAACAATTCCAGGCAGATGTGTGAGGCCTTTCGCAAGCACATTGCTTGGTTGTTCGGTGGGGAGTGTGTGTGTGTGTGGGGGGGGGGGGGTCAGAGACGATAGCGGACTTCAGTCCCCACCTCGACGACTGATGCTGTGTGTTGCAAAAGGTCGATAACTTCAGCTGAAATTCAGGATGCCCTTGGGTGCATGAGGCGCAAGTCACCCGGTTTGGATGGTCTGCCCTATGAGCTTTACGTAAATAATCCAGTCTTGTTCTCTGAGCTCCTCAAAGTGCTCTACTGCAATTGGCAGCAGAACAAGAGTATTCCTAGATCTGTGAGCCGGGGCATAGTGACGCTGATAAGGAAAGACGAGAACAAGAGGGACACATTAGATAACTTCAGGCCCATAACTAAACACAAAGTTTAAGATTTTGGCCAAGGTGATAGCGAAGCGGTTGGCGCTTGTTGAAGATTTGGTTGGGGAAGTGCAAACTTGCACAATCGTGATCAGCTCCTTACATGACAACCTCCAGCTCATGTGATACATCATAGAGAGGGTAGGGTGTAAAACTGGCTTTGGTGGGGTCTGATCAATGAAGATCAATCAAAAGCATTCAATAGAGTCGACCATCGGTATCTGGAGGCTGTCCTCAAGGCAGCTGGCTTTGGTCCCGTCTTCAGAAGCTGGATCCCTACAATGCACAGTGGCAACTGCTTGGTGGTCAAAGTTAATGGTCACCTCCCGTAACCGTTTCAGATCTCCCGATCGGTCCGTCAGGGGTGCCCTCTCTCCTCCCTTCTGTACGTATTGACTCTCGAGCCTTTACTACGGAAGCTGAAGATTTTGCAGGGTATTCCGGGACGCGGAAAGGCTGTGTCGGCTTATGCGGACGACATCACCGTGATGGAGTCGGGCACCTCAGAAATCGAGGTGGTCGGCACCTTATTGGAGGAATATGAAAGGTTGACGGGAGCGAATCTTAACCTGGAAAAGTCGGTGGACTTGCACCTCAGCACCTGGACAGGCAAGTCTGTGCTGTCCAACAGCGTCATTGGGCACTGGGCAGATGGACCGGTAAAGTTGCTTGGGGTTTGGTTCGGACCAGACCTTCAGGTGGATAAGAATTGGGATGAGGTGACAGGCAGGGTAGCCAGTGTCACCCAGAAATGGGGTAAGCGGAAGCTGTCATTGAAAATTCGGACGGAGAAAAATGCGTACACCGCCTCCGTCATCTATTACCACCTGATCGTTGGGCCTTGCCACCATCCCCGCCCGCCAAGTTGGAACGGCTCTTTTTTAAATTCTTGTGGAGTGGACAGATTCCGTTGGTGAGGCGGTTCATCTGCTGCCAGCACCCTCTACCTGGAGGCCTGGGCATACTGTGGCTAATGATGTGCAGATATGTGCTGAGGCTGCTACATCTCCAGATATTCTGCCTAAATGGTGAACAGATGTGATCGCTGTTTGACAGACAGGCCTTTCCGCAGCTTGTTTCTTTGACTGAGTTGCAGTCCTGGGTCAAGAAGAGACCAAGACTGGGTGACTGGCATCTGGAATGTTGCCAGGCATTCACTGCCTTCTACCAGGCGGCCAATGCGCTCAGTGGAACTTCAACTCTCAAGTTCTATAGAGGATTAGTGGTGGGCAATTGCGACGACGCACTCGGAGAGGCTCTGGTCATCGACCAAGTTAAACTGACCAGTCTGTTGCGGAAGACTTTCGAGCCAGGGACGATGGATAACTTCCAGAAATCCCACGCTTGGCAGTGCTACCAGTTTGAGATAAACTCTACAGGCATGGAAGTGCTGTCTGATAGACCTGCCCGAGATGCGCGCAGAGCCACGAAACCATTCTGTATGCATTTGTTCTTTATCCGTGCATTACTGACTTGTGGAGTTGTGTCGAACAGTTGTTGTCATGTGTAGAACAGATGCAGCTATCGGCTGAGTCCAATTGACGCGCCGCCTTCTTTTGGCCGGGAAGGGCAGGCAATTTTCCTCTATCTGGTGGCAATAGCAAAAGAGATTGTATGGTGGACCAGGTTGAAAGGACTGAAGACTGACACTTTTCTCTTCGGCCAATCCCTCATCAACTTTTTCAAGTTTCACTTGGAAAGGAAGGTGAGGACGGAAAGAAAAGTGTTGCCCCCCAGTACATTTGCTGAAATAGGGGGGGGGGGATGAATGCAATGAGACTGGCCCGTGTGAGTGGGCCTACTCTGATCATGTGCCTGTAGGTGGGTGAATTTGAGGAGGAGAGGAGTGCCCGTCATGGATGCCTTTGTATCGTCAGGTGGTTCAGGATTGGTGGGGTACCTGACTCAACCCTGGGTGGTTATCCCCACCCCCTATTGGGGAACTTCTGTTGTTTTTTATTTTCTTGTTTATTGTTATTGTTTTCATAGTTTTCAGTCAATTTTTGTGTAAAACCACCACTGCCCCCGTCGGATGTATCGGCGCTTGTGGCCAATAAATGAAAGCATTATTATTGGCAGTATCGGTAGAGGGTCGGACGCCATGCTTTCCAGCATAGTTACGTCCCTTTATGGTCCGAGTTCAAATCCCGCCGAGGTTGACTTTGCCTTTCATCCTTACGGGGTCGATAAAATAAAGTACCAGTAATGCACTGGGTAATTGCTGGCCTTGTGCCTAAAGTAGAAACAATTATTATTATTATTATTATTATTATTATTATTATTATTATTCTTTGAGTCTCAGTCATTGATGTTATTTAACTGGAAACTTTGTTGAAATGAATATCAAGCCGCTACCTGCAGCCTCAGATATTCAGGACGTATCGGAGGGTTCTTGCTGTTCCCAGCAAGCATACCATTTGAAGTGTTCCAAAAAGCGGGGCTGGACTAATCTTCTTTAACCATCCTTGGAAACTCTTTGAGATAGTACCTAGTGCGCCTATGACAACTGGGACGACCTTGATTTCATGGCAGTTCCAAATCTTTTAACTCCCACTTTAAGTCCTGGTATCGGTTAATTTTCTCCCTCTCCTTTTCTTGCACTCTCGTGTCAAATGGGTAGGCTACATCTACAATCAGGCACGATCTTTTTTCCTTGTCCAAAACCACCAGGTCAGGCCTATTATTATTATTGGCAGTATCGGTAGAGGGTCGGACGCCATGCTTTGACGCATAGAGTTACGGCCCTTGCACTTCTGAGTTCAAATCCCGCCGAAGTTAACTTTGCCTTTCATCCTTATGGGGTCGATAAAATAAAGTACCAGTAATACACTGGGTAATTGCTGGCCTTGTGCCTAAAGTAGAAACAATTATTATTATTATTATTTTGCTCGCTCACAGTAAGTCGCTTTATTTGCCTGTTAAAATTATTTATTGTTAAATATTTCTTGTTGTGTAAGGGATATAAGCCCTTAGACTTTGCCTCGTGAAGGGGAAAGTATAATATTTGAGCCTTTTGGCCCAAATATTTGAACTTTTTTTTACATGTTAAAAAATTTACGAAGAAAAAAAAACATGGCTGAGCCCCCCCCCCCCCCCCCCCAACAGCTCCATTCAAATCCAGAACATGTGAGGTCATCAAAGGCAAAAAAGAGCAGTTGGAGAGATGGGTGGAATATTACTCCAAACTCTACGGCAAGGAAAACAGTTTCTCGGACAACCCGCTAGACACAGTCGAACACCTACCCATCATGGAGGGGCTAGATGCATTGCCAACTGTTGAAGAACTGTGCAGAGCCATTGATGGCTTACCTGCTAGGAAGGCACTAGGGTCTGATGCCATCCTCCCAGAGGTCATCGGGTGTGCAAAGGGAGTCCTACTTAGCCACTTGTTGAAAGTACTATGTCAATGCTGGGAAGAAGGAACAGTCCTGGAAGACATGAGGGACTGTAACATTGTTACCCTCTATAAGAGTAAAGGGGACAGAAGCAATTGCAATAGCTACTGGGGCATCTCGCTCCTAAGTATTGTTGGGAAGG
Organism: Eledone cirrhosa; assembly: GCA_964016885.1. Classification (NCBI taxonomy): domain Eukaryota; kingdom Metazoa; phylum Mollusca; class Cephalopoda; order Octopoda; family Eledonidae; genus Eledone; species Eledone cirrhosa. Next base: position 394,464,964 of record OZ024741.1, read on the forward strand.
TCTTTGCCCGCGTGGTCTTGAACAGACTACAGAAAATCCCTGAGGGGGTATACCCCAAATCTCAGTGTAGTTTCAGGTCAGAACACTCCACCATTGACATGATCTTCTCCCTTCAACAGCTACAGGAGAGGTACCAAGCACAAAGGCAGCCACTCTACATCACCTTCATCGTCCTCATGAAAACATTCAATCTAGTTAGTGGGGACAGCCTGTTCAAAATCATTGCCAGGATTTGTTGTCCTCCAAGGCTTCTTAGGATAGTCCAGTCGTTTCATGCAGATATGTAAGGTGTAATTCAATTTGATAACTCTTATTCAGAGGCATTTAACATATAGTGGTGTGAAGCAGATCTGTGTGCTGGCCCCCACCCTGTTAGGCATCTTTTTCACAGTCATATTAAAACATGCATTTGGAGAGTCAACTGAAGGTGTCTACCTCCTCACCAGATCAGACGGGAAGCTGTCTAGTCTGTCAAGGTTGAAAGCGAGATCTAAGGTTTGTCAGGTACTCATCAGAGAAATGCCATTTGCAGATATAGCACACTCTAAGGAGCAAATGCAGCACCTCATGAACAAACTCTTGGGGGCCTGCTAGAAATTCAGCTTGACCATTAGTCTGAAGAAAACCAATGAACTGGGCCAAAGTGTCAAGTACCCCCACCCCCACCACCACCATCACCATCAACAACTATGAGCCGGAGGTGGTCCACAAATTCCCCTACTTTGTTTGGCTCCTCTATCACTGACCACCTTTCCCTGGACCCTGAGATCAGCCGGAGAGTTGGACGAACAACCTCTACATTTACCAGGCTGACGGAGAGTCTGGGAGAACAGAAAACTAACTACAAAAACCAAGATTGGTGTGTACAAAGCCTGTGCCACAACACACTACATTGTGGCAGCAAGACATGGAGCCTCTACTCCAAACAGGAGTGGCGTCTCAATGTCTTCCACCTTCACTGCCTGAGATGCATTTTGGATATCAAGTGGACTGAAGTCCACAACCATGCCAAGATACCCAGCATTTACACCCTGCTCAAACAGCGCCGTCTGCTCTGGCCCAGTTACGTACATCGTGTGTTGAACGGAAGGATCTCCAAAAAATGATTGTATGGGGAACTGGCCTCCAGCACAAGAGCTCGCTTCAGTGACATCTGCAGGAAGTATATGAAGTCAATAAACCTGGACACCTAGAGATGGGAGAAGGCCACTAATGATCGCCTACGGTGGAAACATGTACTGCGCAAGAGAATGGAGTGAGAGGAGGAGAAACAGAAACTCGCCTCCAAGGAAAAACGTGCTCGAAAAAAGAACTACACAGAGGAGATCATATACAAATGCAGTTGTTGTATACAGGACTGCCACTCCCGTGTGGACCTGTAGAGCCACAGCAAATACTGCACAGCCATCAGTAGCTGACACAAAAGGTGCATGGTTTTTCAAGACTGACGAATGCCAATAATAATAATTATTATTATTTCTACTTTGGGCACAAGGCCAGCAATTATCCCAGTGCATTACTGGTACTTTATTTTATCGATCCCGTAAGGATGAAAGGCAAAGTTAACCTCGGCGGGATTTGAACTCAGAATGGCAAGGGCCGTAACTCTATACGTCAAAGCATGGCGTCCGACCCTCTACAGATACTGCCAATCCACCGCCATATAATAATAATACCCTATCTAAATACGATCTCGATGACCCGATGCTGTTTGTCCATGTCCACATTGATACATTCGGGAAATCCAGACGGTACTTGTCAGATAGTTGAAAACGTCTGAGCAGGTTTGCATGGCTTTTACACCCTCCTCCTCTATCCACTAGTCCCAGCGTGCATCCAAGATCCCGTTCCAGTCACCCACTAACACTAAAGAGCTTGACATACCAAGAAACGTGTCTCCAGGTGCCGGATGAAGTCAGGCCGTAATGCTCCTGTTGGGGCGTAGACGGCCACTAGCCTGAAAGCATGCTCTCCTCCGCGGGTAACATCCCGCACCACCAACTTACCTGCAGGGTCCAAGAAGATGGCCTGTATCTCGAGATCCAGACCTCTCCGGAACAACACTGCCACTCAGTCTCCAGATCCGGGACGGTTTTAAATGTATACACCTCGTAGCCGCCGAAAATGAATGTGAACGTCCGTGCCTTGGAGATTCTGATCTCGCTGATGGCTACCACATCTATGTTCAGCGACCTGAGATCGTTGAGCAAGTGGCCCTGCTTGCAAGACAATCCCAGGCCACGTGCATTTATGCTGCCCATCCTGAGAAAAGCCATGCTGGATAAGATAGAAGGAAAATAATAACTTTACCTTTGGCTTTTTAGGAAGGGGGTGGGTGGTCCATCCTACCAGTGGTGGGTTTCTCCACGAGAATGTCAGTGAATATTCTCTTCGAGAGGGTACCTCGATAATCTCCAATTGCCGCAGGGAACTTTTCCTTTAAGGTTGTATATGTCTTTTGTGAAATTTCGATTGTGTGGGAGGTGCAATTTTTGTGGTTTGTATGTAATTTGTTTCTGTGTTGTTGTGTTGTATGTAATTTAGGAGTTTTTTTGTTGTCTGTGTCTGTAGCTGTGTATTGTGTCTGTTGTTTGAGATATTGTTGGTGTTGTTTGAGTTTGCTGTGGTGTTGATGGAGGTGACGGGGTTGATGATAATGTTGATGGTGGTGTTGGTGGTTGTGGGTGTGTGGCTATTGATGATGACGGTGGTAGAGTCGATGATGTCTTCACTTTTTTTTTGCTTTTTTCCTCCTCTTATTCTTTGCGGGCGTAGGGTGGGAGTTCTTTTTTCTTTTTTTTTGCTCCGACAGTTTTCCATCCCCAACGTCATCACGCTCTTTGTCCGTTTGTGTGATATCGTGAAGGGTCATACTCTCCACTGGTCTTGGTGGTGGGGATGGTGTTTTTATTGTTGATGTAGCTGATGCTGGTAGTTTTGCCGCCACTCCAGTTGTGAGATACGGTGTAGGGAAAAGAAGGGGCACATGCCCGCCTTGGTTAGTTTTGGGCAGAAGGCCTTTAGGTGCGTTTTATCTCCTGTGAAAACTTGGCCTTCTACCTTTGACAGTCACAGATAGGTGGCTGCCATCATCCTGGCTGATCACTTCAGGGATTACCTCTATATTTTCATGGTTAGATTGGATGATCAGCTCCATCTCCAAGCCTGACCCCTTCTCTTGTTTGATGCACATGATGTCTAAAATAGTGATTGTCCCTTCAACGTCAGCGAGGGTGGCCACCATCAGTCAAACGATTTCTAATGAGGGCAGAACCAGGATCATTTGGACCCTAGCAACTTTTTGGCTGCAGTATTTCCTTGCTACAGAGTGGCGTTATAGAGTTTGCTCTGGCTTCTTCAAGTGTAGCAAAGAGAACATGCCATATTTTGTTCCTCAGGCTATGTAAGTTTTCTGTGTCCGGACGGCACCAATAGCCTTTTGCACTTGTGACTCAGTCGTCTGTGCCACACGGCGTGATTTGAATCCAATTGTACAGGACGAGATCGTACACATAATTTGCTTTTATGTCAATGTCGGACCTATTGAAAAGTCGCACACTTTTCTCATACGTCTTACTTTAGCATGTGGAAGGGGAGGGGTGTTCTACGTCCATTTTTTTTGTTTTTTGAAATTTAAACAGGTTTTGTGTTTTACAAATAGGAAAATACAATATTTGGGCCAAAGGTCCAAATATTAAGGTGCCAACTTTCTTGAGGGTCAAGTCAGGCACCCCATTAACAGTCTGAGGAAAAAATATGCAAAAAAAAGAAAACGGTAAAAGCAAGTAAAAGAGACAAACTTACACAAGGTGAGACAAACACATCAGAAGCATGTTGTCATCATCATCATCATCATCTTCGTTTAACGTCCATTTTCCACGCTAGCATGGGTTAGACGGGAGTTGTCCCACTTGAGGCAAGGCTGGTCGGGTGACCATGTCTCGCTCATATAGGACTATCTGGCAGGTTTTCTACAGCTGGATGCCCTCCCTAACACCAACCACATTTACAGTGTAGAACTGGAAACTTTTTACCGTTAATAATAATAATGATTTGTTTTTTATTAGCCACAAGGGCTCACTCATATAATAAATGTTAAAACACATGGGGTTGAGCAAGGCAATGTTATAGAAATTGGCAGAAAAGGACAAGGAGGTTAAACATTGTACATATTAAAGATTCATAAAAACAGAATAAATATAAAATTATATTTAAAAAAAACATTATTTGAAAGAAGTTTATTTCTTGCTTGCTCCACATAATCCATCTTCTCAAAAATCTGCACTTGATCTTTTCCTAGTCTTCGAAATCATTTAAGCTATCCAGTAGTTGACAAGATGGGCCACCCTCACCTTCCCTATAGATACACTTTTTGTTAGGATGGTATTTTTTTCTATTTCTTATTCTTCCATTGCTTTGACATTCTACCACCCTTGTTTGTTGTCCATCTCCTCATCACAATCAAAAGAAGATGGCATGGTGTTACTGGTTACAGTCCAAAGTGGGCTGGCTGACTGTCAGATTTTGGGATGAAGTCAAGGAGATTCATTTTGCTATTTCCAGTGCTACAGCTTGTGGTGATTTTAGAATAGCAGTTTTTGTTGCTTGAAGTTGTTATTGCTTTTAAAGTTGTTCGGGATAGAAAGCCATTAGCCCTTGCAGCCATACATGAAACAGGTGGGTTTGTTGACATTAGGGCATGCATGCTCAGGCAGGCAGACTTCTAACTAGATGTCACTAACCATCTGATCATACTGTGCCATAATTATGACAATAAGGGTCAACATCATAGCCAATGACATTCATAATGACTGTTGTGTTACATCATCCTATATATTATAGAACAGCTCCGATATTACGGCCATGTGGATAGAATGTCTAAGGAAAGATTCACTGGACAAATTATACTGCCAAAACCAACAAGCAGAAAACCCACTGGTAGATCCCAAAGAAGAATGTAACACAGGGACAATCTTACTGTTTATTTAACAAGTATGCTGGTATTAGAAGTGATACAAAATGTCAACTAATCTTTGAATACATCAGTTCTTTACTAACTATTGTTCTTTTTTTGTTTTTTCTTTATAAATCTATTTTTGATTCTCTCTGCTAATCATTTGATTAGGTTTACATTGCTAAGATTCCAGAAAAATGTACAAAAATCATATCTTATTTATCCCCTCCTCTTACCTTGATGTAAGGGAATTTGCATATCTTGACAGTGTACTGTGTAGTAAAGGCAATGCTGAAATTTATGTCAAATGCTGAACTGAAAAGATCCACTACTTCTCCAAATTGAGAGATCACAGCTCTGATACTGTGGGCATGTGGTTAGAATGTCTCAAAAAAGAATTTCTGGACAGATTTTATGAGCAAAACCAACTGGCAGAAGACCCAGGGGTAGACCCCAAGCAAGATGGTTGGATGACCTCCTTGAGCTTGGCTGGTCTTGTTTGGGGATCCAGCCAAATCAGTTGGTGATGGCTGCTTCTGACAGGACCCGCTGGAAGGAATGGTTGAGGACTCTGCCTCCACAAACCTCTCAAGAAGAAGAAGAAGATACATGAGTTGTGCTGTGAAATTAAATTTTATTTATTTATTTATTCCTGTTGTTATCCTCTGTGCAGCTACATTCATCTTCAGTTGAAGTGTAAAGAGAAAAATATGATCATAATTGATAATAATAATAATAATGCTTTCTTTATTAACCACAAGGGTTGACACAAAGCATAACATTAAGGACAGCACAGGATGGTACAAATAGGCGTTTCTGTCTGTAAAAACAAAAAGGATAAAACAAAAACAAAGGATGCAACAAAAAAATGAAATAATGGAAAATTCCCCAATAGGGTGGGGAAACTTCCGAAGGTCACACGTGGAGAAAGCCCACAAAAAAGCCACGGTGACCCTGACCACCAGGACAAGTGCCCTCTCCAAGTTTTCTACGAAGACATCATAGTCATAAGTTGCCATGGTTCTCCCGCATCCCAGTTCATGGGGGACGCCCCATCAGCATCTCCATTTTGTGTAGTAATGGCTTAAGAGTCAATACTACGTACTACAGGGATGTATCACATAGGTTGAGGTTCTCGTGGATGGATCTGTCTGGAATGGCACGTCTGCACCTCTCCCACCAGACACCCGAGGATAAGCACTAACTTTGTCGCTAGCACCTTGGGCCAAAATCTTGAACTCTGTGTTTAGCAGAGTTATGGGTCTGAAATTACCTATGTTGTCCCCATTGGTCAGGTCTTTTCTCAGCATCCCCACCACTCCTTGGCTCACAGAGCTGGGAATTCTTCCATTCCTCTGTCAGCTGCAGTAGACGTCTGCCAAGAGGATGCAAAACAAGTCAGGCATGTCTACGTAAAGCTCAAAGAGCAGACCATCCAAACCAGGTAATTTACCCATCATGCAGTCAGTCATTGCCTCCCATGCTTCAACTGCTGTAATCATCTTTATGCAACACTCCGCCTCAGTGGTCGAGAGCCGTGACAGGCCGTCAAGGTAGGCACTAACAGCTGAGTAAAATGCCATTGAAAAGCCACACACATTTGCTCAGAATCGAGTAACATGCGCCCATTGTGGTCCTCCAAAGACTGGATCATGGCTCTGTTGAGACAACAGGCTTCCGCCACTCGGGCCCATCAAACGGCTTTTGTCAACTCATGTCTGAGAGCATACACCCTTCATGCTTTGCGTTGAAAAATTGGTCGAGGGCCAGACTTGCAGCAAGCACATTGGTCGTGATGCCATTATTAAATGCCTCGTCTAATTTTCTAACTAGTTCTCCCTCTGCTCTATTTTTCTCTATTGCTAACGCACTCTTTTTTAGTCACCCTTTTCAGGGCGAACATCCATTTGTTGTTAACAACTTCCCCCCTCAATGCCCGCTTAACTAGTCCACTAATCCGATCTCTGTAGGCTTTGTGTGCCATAAGTAACTTGTTTAGCTTCCAGTAGCTGAGTCCCTGTCTATGAAGCCTATCAAAGTCGACCACACAGATCATGAATTTGTCATCTGTGCAGTCGACTATCTTGAATTGTGGGCAACCTATGTAAGAACTATCTATTTTTCTACAAAATACCCTATCTAGATATGATCTGGATGACCTAATGTGGTTTGTCCATGTCCACATTAGCACATTTGGCAAATTCAGTTGGTACCTGTCAGATAGTTGGAAACATCTGAATAGGTTTGCAATGCTTTTACGCCCTCCTCCATTGTCCATTAGTCTCACACAGTCTAAGTGTGCATGAAAGATCCTGTTCTAATCGCCCACTAACATTAAAGAGCAGGACGTTCCTAGAAAGATCTTCAGTCACCTGAAGATTACAGGCTGTCCTGCCAGCTTTCACTGCTTGTGCCAGCACCACTGACTTACCTTCTGGGTCCAGGAAGATGGTCCATATCATGAGATCCAGGTCTTTCCAAAACAAAACAGTGACTCTACCTCCAGATCCTGCATGGCTGGGAGATGCATACAACTCGTAACAGCTGAAAATAGGTGTGAAGGGTTGTGCCTTGGAAATTCTGGTCTCGCTGATGACCACCACATGTATGTTTATTGATCTGAGGTCATTGAACAGGTGATCCTGCTTCCATGATGACCATAGGCCAAGTGCATTTACGTTGCCTATTCTGGGTAAGGCCATTTTGAAAAAGAGTGGGAAAAGGTGGGAAAAACCCCATACCTCAGTCCTTGTGGAGGAAGGATGGTGTCTCCATCCTTCTGGCTGGTTGTGGCCCTCTCTGCAAGGATGCCTTTGTATATCCTGGAGACTGTCTCACGGAAATCTCCAATGTCATTGGGGAATTTTCCTTTTATGATTGTGTATGTCTTTTGGAAGGCGCATGTTATTTGTATGTGTGTGGGTGGTGTGTAGTTTTTTTCTGTGATGCTGGTATTGTGTTGGATGTAGTGCAATAATTTTTTATTGTTCATGTTTAAAGCCTTGTAGTGTGTTTCAGTTTTGTCATTTTGTTGTGGTTGCACATGTGGGTTTGTTTCTGTCTGGCTTGTTGTTGGTGTTTGTTGTGGTACTGGTGATGGTGGTTTTCGGGTTGATGATAGAGACGATGTGGGTGTTTGTGGTGATGGGGCTGGTAATGCATAGCTGCTGTTGTTGTTTTTATTGTTCTTAATGTTGCTGTTATTGATATTGTTGTTCATGTTGTTGTTTTCTTGTTTCAGTTGTTGCTGTGGTGGTGGTGGTGGTGTTGGACGTGATTGCCGACATTGTGGTTTTGGTGATGGCGGCACTCATTTGTAAATGCCATTGGCAATGGCAGGAATTCTAATTCCTCTGTAGCCTCTGCATGGGATAATTTTTTGGATTATTATTGTTGTTGTTGTTGTTGTTGCCATTGTTGCTGCTGATATTGTTGGTAGTGGCGGTGACAGCATTGGTGGTAGTGTTTGTATTTATGTTGGTTTTATTTAGTGGTAGGTGGTAGAGATGAAAATTTGTGATTCCCTGCTGCTAATTCAATTTTTATCACAGCTGCTTTTGTCATTGCTGCTGATTGAAAACTGGCAGTTCTCTTGATTAAACATACCACTATTCCTTTTTATGGGCGTACTTTTGGTGCCCGCCATGATTGTTTTTGTTATTTTTCAAAGGTTTGGGAGAGGAGGTGTGATTGCGAAAAGCAATGAAGGGCCACAAATATGGAAAAAAGGGACCAGCTCATGAGAAAGCCAAGTCCCTTATCTCCAAAACAATATTAAAATTTCAGATGAAAAACAGTTTGACAATAGAATAATGAGAAAACTTACGAGCTCATGAATGCACATCACTGTACTTTAACAGCCAATAAGAAGAAGAAAAAATGGTGGAGGCATCTTGAAAAACATGGTAATTTATTTTAAATTTAAGTGATCTTCCTAATGTGAGATGGAAGTAAGTTTAATTTTTAGCAAGGTAAGATGATACAAACAAATAAAGGAGTAAGAATATTTGAGTTTGAAAATATGACCATTCAAAATTTGCTCCAAGTTTGTAATAAAAACACACAGAAAAACAACATTGGTGAGAAATAGGGAAAAAAATTGAATATATATTTGTTAAATACATTTTTTTACATCATAAACTTCAGTGTCATGTACAATCAATATAAAATTGCCAGATAAAATAGATGTTAGTTTAGCAGTCTGTTAAAGGAATATATTCTATACTGATTGTTTTGCCTTCTGGTTTAATTCAATAGGGATTTAGTTATAAAATGTCATTTATGAAGGTGTAGTGAGATAGATTTTCCTGGAACAACTAATTTACTTCAGAAAATTGTTTCATAATCAATACATTACACTTGCATAATTATATCACAATAATGTATTGTATAAATTGATATATCCCACCTTGCACTTTATAAAATTTCTATCAAGAATTTTCTAATATAACTTTCTGAAACACCTTCAATTATTAGTTACCATGTGATTCCAGCAAATTGTAATATTACATTACATTAGATATGAAGAAGTGCAGATATTATGACAGATTAATCAACAAATTCTGTTTTCTGCTATTATAGTACCACTAAAAGAAATCTCTGGAAATTTATAGAAGGAAACTCTTATGTAAAATACTTACTGCTAAGCTTAATCCTTTCGTTGCTATACTCATAATAAAATACATTATATGCTTCAATCATCTTTAAAAATAATTAAGAATTTGGAGAGATGCAATAAAATATCTAATTTTTGTCATTATTAAGGTAATACTTGGAATGTAACTTAACAAAATATTTAAAAAACAGTTCAGTTCAAGTCTCAAATGACAAATTTTGGTGTCATATAATGAATCCAGCAGAGTTACTATGATGCTTAACTTAGCATACTGTACACAAGAAAACCAGTCTAAATCATAATTAGAAATATTATGTTCACAGCAGTGTAGGGAATGAGAAACAGTAGAAGCTTGAGCCAAGATCAGTATATTGAGTTTGAACCACAACCCAAAACAACAGCTGCTAGAGGCATACATATAATCCCAGTCTACCTTTGGTGAAAAATAATTGTTTCTACTTTTTGGCACAAGGCCAGCAATTATCCCAGTGTATTGCTGGTACTTTATTTTATCGACCCCATAAGGATGAAAAGCAAAGTTAACCTCGGCGGGATTTGAACTCAGTCTGTAAAGGGACGTAACTGTGCTACAAAGCATGGCATCCGACCCTCTACCGATACTGCCAATCCACCTTTTGTGAAAAATAATATCACTTTATTAGAGGAGCATATTGGTTCTGCATCCAACTTGAACATTCCTGTGAATTACTTTAATATCATATCACAGCAAAGTTATCCTCTAGGTATTACCAAGTGCCTCAGTGACATGAATCAAACACCAATGTTGCAGCAAAATTGTAGAACATGTTTCAAACATCAAGGCCTCGTAAACTTTGCATATCAGAAATGCTTAGATGGGTAACTAAGTATTAAAGAAGTAACCTTGTCTTGTTTTCCAAAGAATCAATGAACAAAAACTACTCAACACAAATAAGATAGTTTCACACAGATCACATGCATAGTTTTTGTACTGTCAGCCACCAAACATGACAAATAATCTGACTTTGATGGAACATTACTTATTTAGAAATAAGTACATTGTTTAAAAAATAACACTTTCTAATGCAATGTTCTAGAGAGAGAGAGAGAGAATAAATGCTAAACTAATGCTTTGTAAACGTATTTTAAATATTTTCAATAGATTTAATCTAAAATATTTTTATTCATCATCAAATGTGAAACTTTTCACAGATGGTCAGCTTAAAGTCTAAATAAATACAAATGACCTGCCTATGGTATCTATTTGCTTATTAGATGCATAAATTAGAATCAAAACATTTTCTTCTCTATATAGAATAGAGCAGTACTTTACAGTGTAATTAAAAAACATTACTAAATAACCGGCACTATGTGTGTGTGTGTGTGTGCATTAATAACATGGATAAAAACACAAAGGTCATTGTTATCAAAATAAGGTATTCAAGAACACATTACTCAAGATGGTTGGGTGTAATTCAAGGTAGATTTGGCAGTTATTTCTAGCAGTTCAAGTGACCACATTGGCTACAACAGTATTCTGATTGTATAACCATTCTTGTCTAAACCCACCCAACACACTCATTCCTTTCAAATCACATTGTCTTGCCCCTAATAAGTACTAATAAACACTAATATAGTAAACTGATCTAGTTATTCCTACTAAAAAATATATGAGAGATACTCCTCAACATACTGATAATTATATCCAGCCATTACCATACTGCTCCCCACCCCAACACAGAAAACTGTCTTGGGGGTGGGGGAGCAGTATGGTAACGGCTGGAATGGCCATTTTATCAAAAGTCTGTCTGATTTATCAGAGCTGACTGGGGGCTAAATAACTAATAAAAATGTTAACATTTTTGTTGTATTTAGCTGTTTTACGATTGAATATTATTGGCTCTGCTTTTTTTAACCAGAATAAAGCATTTAGCTACTGAATATTTCTCCTCCCAACTGATTAAATTCTAATTAATTAAACATTTCTTGGCCCATGCATCCTCATCACTGTTTAACGTTAATTTTCCATGCTTGTAAGAGTAAGATTGGTTATCATGTTCTGTGACTAAGACAGGTCAGGTAACGTCTTGCTCATACATTCTATTTTTGGCAAATTTACAGGGTGAACTGGGTGTATTTTGTCAGCACTACAACTCTCTAGTATGTACTGGGTGCTTTTTGTCATGGAACCAGCACTACCACTTTATAAGGTGGACTGGGTGCATTTTATCTTGGCATAAATACTACCACATAACAGGATGTTCTGGGTGCCTTTTACCATGGCACTAACACTACCACTTCACAAAGTGTATTGGGTGTATTTTATCATAGCATCAGTAAATAGAAAATCTTGTATCAAATAAAAGCTGGTGCAGTAATGTACCAACTTCAGCATTCAGTAATCAAAAGCAGGGAGGTAGGCGTAAACTCGCTATCTTCAATTCGGTTTTCATGCCATCCCTTATGTATGGTCATGAATCTTGGGTAATGACCAAAAGAATATGATCGCAAATAAAAGCAGCTGAAATGGGATTCCTCCAAAGGGTCTTTGGAGTAACGTTACTCGATAAAGTGCATAAATCAGAAATTAGAGTCACTCCAGATAGAGCCGTTATTTCTCCAAATTGGGAGATAACAGCTCAAATACTATGGGCATGTGGTTAGAATGTCTCAGGAAAGAATTGCTGGACAGATTTTTACGGGCAAAACCAACTGGAAAGAGACCCAGTAACAGACCCCAAGCAAGATGGTTGGATAACATCCATGAGCTTGGCTGGTCACATTTGTGGATCCAGACAGATCAGTTGGAGACAGTTGCTTCTGACAGGACCCACTGGAAGGAGTGTTTGAGGACTCTTCCCCACGACCCTCTCAAGAATAAGTGGGTAAAGAAGAAGTTTATGCTAATGAAATAAAGGTTTAACCAATCTTCTATGATCACACAGAAGTTTCTAATTATACAAGTTAACATTCTATTCAAGCCGACCAATCATAAAGGATGCTAGAAAATGCTAGGCAACTAATTGTCCAACTCGATTATCTTCAACAAAGCATATAGTAATATTAAGACTAAACTAACTTGTGAAAAAAAAATATTGAGATATTTGTCCATGACTATTTTTCTACTAGAAAATGTATCCAGCGATTAATAACCTAAAGGAAATAATATTGAAATGAACTTATACCAGAATAGAAAAAGAGTGATATTAAATAGATAAGATGATGATAAAGAAATCGATTATAAATGATATTAAGTTGTATTAAAATTTTGTAATAAGCAATAAATGAAGACTTTATTTGTTTAAAGAATAATCTTTATATTGACACAATTTTGTCTCATTCAGTTAATGTTTACATATTTTCAATAAGACAAAATATTAATCAAACACTGAATAGAAAAAAAAAATGGAAGGAGTGTTTGAAGATCTTCCCCCTCGACTCTCTCAGGAATAAGTGGGCAAAGAAGATGTTAAAATCCACTTTACTACAAACAGTGAATACGAGCATGGCTGAATAGTTAAGAAGTTCGCTTCATCATTATGAAGTTCTCAGTTCAATCCTACTGCTTTGCATCTTGGACAAATGTCTTTTACCATAGGCTTGGATTGACACAAGCCTGTGATTGAATTGTGTAAATGAGAGAAACTGTGTGGAAGCCCATTGGATGAACTGTACCTGTAATTCAAAGGGTCAGCTTAATCACATGCAGCATCATTGTGATTCAGCCTGAAAACTATGTTAAGGGTACATGTATCTATTTCATCTTGATTTAATGAGTAGGGCATTTAATTGATCAAACAACTGAATATACCTCAGCAAAATCACCAGAAGATTCATCATGATAAACACTTAAAATACAAAAGAATATATCTCCTGAAGGAGTCATAGGGGTGCCATCATGATATACAGCATGTCTTAGGCATTTTTATTTTGGTAGAACCCATCCTTTCTCCAGGTTTGACCACAGCTAATTTCTTTCAAAGAAAGAGAGAGAGAGAGAGAGAGAGATCAGGAGCAGGGGAAGAAAGAGACATAGCACAAGAATAAGGAACTCCAGACCAACAGCAGTTAACTATTAGGGGAGATGGAATAATGAGTGATACCTGCAACTCCCAAGAAAACTCTCTCAAGCCAGCGATATAGCTACGAGGTGAGTAAAGGCCACTTCTAAATAAATCTAGTCTTCGCGGGTTTGACAAAGTACCAGATTGAGTACGTGAATAAGACCACTGAAACTCAAACTGTAATATGATGAGAAAAACAAAGAAAAGCCATACTGCATCATCCTTCGTATGGATCAACAAGAGATGCATCTAGGCCCTAGGTAGCGGGGCCTGTTCGTAAAATATATTGCAGTCTCAATTTCATGCTGCAAAAACTGGCGATGGGCCTGCAACCTGTCCTGGGATGGACTCACAAAGGTTGCATATCTCAAGACCCCAAAGAGGGTCCAGAAAGAAACAAACCTTAACATTTGGAACCTGGAACATCACAACCCTTACAGGAAAGGAGCAGGAACTAGTGGGGGAGGCTAGATGCTACCAGCTAGATATAGTCAGGGTCTCCTCAACAAAGTTCCAAGGCTCTGATACTGTAGATTTGGACAGAGGATGGAAACTCCACTATTCAGGTGTGATGCCAGAAATGACTCCTGCTTAGGAATGGGGATACTCACAAGTCCCAGCTGTCAAAATGTGTTATGGACTGGATCCCATTAGGAAGGAGGATTTGCCTCTTAAAACTTAGGCTGAAAGATAGGTCTCTGTGGGGAGTGCAAGTTTATGCACCAAACAAGGAGTCCAAATATAGGTCCTTCTTTGATGAAGTCACTGCAGCGTTAGATTTAGTTAAGACTGAGTCATATAACCTGATAGGAGACTTCAATGTACATGTTGGCACTGACGACCTGACATGGAAAGGAGTGATTGGAAGGAACGCCGACCCTGATCTAAATATGAATAGAGAGGTCTTACTAGACTTCTGTTCTAGCAATAGACTCTCTATTATGAATACCTTCTTCCAGCACAGAGACATCCATAAATATACATAGGGGAATCAAGGACAGAGATCAATAATTGATTTTGTTATTGTCTCTGATCTCTTTGATTCTGTGCTGGATGTTCGCGTTAAGAGAGGTCCTGAGCTGTCAACTGATCACCATCTAGTTATCTGCAACTTGAGACTACCTAAAGCCAAGAAAGCCCACATAACTGACAGGTCCAGGGCAACCTACAGGATAAATTGGGAAGCATTGGTGAATCAGGAAATCAAAACCTGGCATGCAGATACTATCGCATCTAAATTCAGAAAACTTCCTGAGAAAACTAAGGATGTTGAAATGGAGTGGAGATTGTTCAGTGCAGCAGTTTCTGCTTCAGCTGTTAAATGCTTCAGGCAAAAGAGGCTTTGTGTGGCACCGGATGGCAGGAGGACCCCTTGGCTCATATAAGACCTCAAAGATACCATCCAAGCAAAAAAAAAGTTGCCTACAAAGTTTGGCTTGGAAATAAGTCCTCCTTCTTGCACTTGTGGTACAAGCAGACTTGAAGAATTGCAGCCGAGGCAGTAAGGGCACCCAAAGTTAAGGCATGGGAGGACTTTGGGGTTAAGCTGGAATCTGACTTCAGATCAGCAAATAAAGTGTTCTGGCAGACCATCCACCGACTTCGTAATAAGAAGCCCTCCTCCACACCTGCTATCAAGAATGCATCTGGAGTTCTCCTCTCATCAGAGCGGTACATCCTCGTGAGGTGGAGAGAATACTTTGCTGATCTCCTAAACCTGATCACAACAGCATCTTCTGATGCACACAAGGTGCATCTAGGAGCTGTGACTAATCTCTCAGAGACTGAGGTCACAAGAGCAGTTAAAGAGCTCAAATGTGACAAAGCCACTACTGGGGGAAGATGAAATCTGGCTTGAAATGTTAAAAGCCTTAAATAAAGAAGGTATTCTCTGGCTGACTCATGTGTGTCAGGTGGCCTGGATCTCTGGAAAGGTGCCTAAGCAATGGCAATCAGGAGTGATGATCCCAATTTTCAAAACGGGAGACAAGAAATATTGTTCTAATTACAGAGGGATCTCCTTGTTAAGCCTCCCCAGTAAAGTCTATGCTAAGTGTCTGGGGAAGAGATGCAGGGAGGTTGTTGAACCGAAGCTAGCTGATGAACAGTGGTTTTTGCCCTGTATGCAGCACACCCAAGCGGCAGGTATTCGAGAAATAGTGAGAGTATTGCCAAGAGGTATATTCTTGTTTTGTCGACCTTGAGGAGGTATATGACCGCGTTCATCAGGACCTGCTATGGAAGGCTGTGCAGAAGTATGGGATTGATGGTTAGCTTCTTGCTGCTCTGATGTCTCTCTATGAATGCCCGAGTATTTGTGTTCAGATAAATGGTGCTAAATCGAAACCATTCAATGTGGGAGTCGGACTCCACCAAGGGTACGCACTGACATTTTTTCTGTTCATTATTTACATGAACAAGGGCGGTGGATTGGCAGTATTGGTGGAGGATCGGACACCATGCTTTGCAGCATAGAGTTATGCCTATTTACGATCTGAGTTCCAATCCTGCCAAAGTTAAATTTGTCTTTCATCCCTAAATTTGATAAAATAAAGCACCAATGATGCACAGAGGTAATTGCTGGCCTCATGCCAAAAGTAGAAACAATTATTTACATGAATGGGATTGACATGTACAACCGAGTTGGAAGTGATATCATGACTGGCAGGTGCAAAAATCAGACGGCTGGAATTTGCAGACGACATGTTACTTAACTCAATAGAAGACGATCTTTGACTTGCACTTGATAGGTTTGATGCCGAGTGCTGCATGGCTGAAATGAGAATCAGTGCTGCAAAAACTGAGATGCTTGTCCTCTCAAGGAAGCCTGTGCAGTGCACTCTACATGTGAATGGAGTTCCACTTAAGCAGGTACAGAATTTCAAGTATCTCGCCGTCATGTTCACGAGTGATGGAAGGCAGGGGACTGAATTAAATGCAAGAATAGCAAAAGTCAGTGCAGTAATGCACCAACTTCAGCATTTAGTAATCAGAAGCAGGAAGGTAGGCGTAAACTCGCTATCTTCAATTCGGTTTTCATGCCATCCCTTACGTATAGTCATGAATATTGGGTAATGACCGAAAGAATATGATCGCAAATAAAAGCAGCTGAAATGGGATTCCTCCAAAGGGTCTTTGGAGTAACGTTACTCGATAAAGTGCATAAATCAGAAATTAGAGAGTCACTCCAGATAGAGCCGTTACTTCTCCAAATTGGGAGATAACAGCTCAAATACTATGGGCATGTGGTTAGAATGTCTCAGGAAAGAATTGCTGGACAGATTTTTACGGGCAAAACCAACTGGAAAGAGACCCAGTAACAGACCCCAAGCAAGATGGTTGGATAACATCCATGAGCTTGGCTGGTCACATTTGTGGATCCAGACAGATCAGTTGGAGACAGTTGCTTCTGACAGGACCCACTGGAAGGAGTGTTTGAGGACTCTTCCCCACGACCTTCTCAAGAATAAGTGGGTAAAGAAGAAGTTTATGCTAATGAAATAAAGGTTTAACCAATCTTCTATGATCACACAGAAGTTTCTAATTATACAAGTTAACATTCTATTCAAGCCGACCAATCATAAAGGATGCTAGAAAATGCTAGGCAACTAATTGTCCAACTCGATTATCTTCAACAAAGCATATAGTAATATTAAGACTAAACTAACTTGTGAAAAAAAAATATTGAGATATTTGTCCATGACTATTTTTCTACTAGAAAATGTATCCAGCGATTAATAACCTAAAGGAAATAATATTGAAATGAACTTATACCAGAATAGAAAAAGAGTGATATTAAATAGATAAGATGATGATAAAGAAATCGATTATAAATGATATTAAGTTGTATTAAAATTTTGTAATAAGCAATAAATGAAGACTTTATTTGTTTAAAGAATAATCTTTATATTGACACAATTTTGTCTCATTCAGTTAATGTTTACATATTTTCAATAAGACAAAATATTAATCAAACACTGAAATCTAAATAAGTAACCAATCTGAAAATATTGCAAATTGTCAATAATTTCAAACCAGAAATAGACATCACATCAGCATAAATACACCATTTAGGGTTTATAACAGGAAAATACATTTGTCATGATTTTAAATCATTCTGAAGCACCATGGCTAGAATTTAAGCAATTTAATTATTTACAAATTCTTTCCTTAGTGAAAAGTTGCTCATTTTTCTTTAAAAGAAACACTCCAAAGTAAAAATTTTGAATAATCTGTTCCAAAATCTTATAAAATTAAGTTTTAATTACATATTATCAATGATACCCAAACAAATATGTGGTTGATAGGCAGGACCAAGCAATACATAGTGCTCTAACAAAACTTTCAGTTATCTCTGTAAAATAAACATATAAAATAATTTGTTTTTGTTTTTTTTAATGTGTGGTTATTTATACAGCACAACTTTATTATTTTTCAAAAAATAGATTTATTACTATCCTCGTCTGGATTTTGGCTTGGCACAAGGATTTGTTTTGCGCTGAAGAATTTCTGTGAATCCACAAAAGTCTTTTTGAGCAAAATATTTCGTACAAATTGTATGTCCAGTAAGGATATTAACCCGTGAGTGTAATTTTTTAATTAATCTAACATTATGATCTTTAAAACGTTTATGGTGTCCATCATAATTTCCAGACCTTGTGGTCTGATGTACAGCTATGATAGAATTTGTGGCATCTACTGTTAAGAAATTATTATGAATGGCATAAGCAACCAGCCAGTTATCATATGCTGGACTCCCAACAATGAAATCTGGAAATGCTTCCCATGGAAATGGTTTTGATGTAATGAAATAGTCTTCTGCATCTGTTCGAAAAATAGTTCCACGGTCTAGGGCAATTTTGGTCACAGAATTTACAGGTACAACCTCACCCTTAGTAACATTCATAACATTTGTTCGTTGTCCTATTATCAAAATTGCTTTATCTGTTTTATTAAACATATACATAACAAGTTCAAGTGTTTTGATTAGATTTCTATCAAACAAAATATCTGCATTAGCAAATGCATAAAAGAAACTATCAAATGATTTCTGTGCTTCTAAGTACATTGATTTCAAAAAAGGCACTCCGGTTCCACTCTGAACAGTGATAGACTGATAATTGCAACCAATCTCTTCACAGAAAATTCTTGTTTCAGGATTAGTAGAAAAGACAATAACTTTGACGGACGGACCTAGCGCAAGCCAATTACGGACGGTGTTTTCATGTAATTCCTTCTTAGAATCATGATGATCCCAAGTTGTGAATAAAGTCAAAATTGTTTGTTGGTAACTAACTGTTGGAAAGCTCTGCAACTTTTCAACACACTGTTCCACATGACGTCGTAACTTTTCACTGAAGTCAGAGAAAATATCCTCTCTTCCATTCATTTCAATCCTTCAAAAGGAAAATAAAATTTGTCATTAATAAAAAATATATATATCTCAAAAGCATACATGTACATTTTTAAAAAGGTCCTATTAATCCCCCATCCCATCCCACTTTGTTCTGAACTTCTTTATCTGGTATATTCATCCTTTTATTTTGAGATGGTAGGATAAATTACACCACTCCTCACTGGATGTGGGAGTGTGCAGTGTAGTTGTCAAGTACACATAGACATGGTATATGAGAAGCATCAGATATGTGGGTCATATCTGGTCATTCAACCAACCACCAGCATGCTACAGGTTTGTTCAATCAGAACTGATCTGGGACAACACAATGGGTGCTCTGATAAAGACATTAACATACTTGTCACACTGGTTTAATAACAAAGGATTACTATTCTCATTATGTGAACTAGGGTGGTTTTCTGCTAGCATGTGTAGTGTGTATATTGATATTATACACAAGTATATATGCATGTAGATATGATACATCAAATAAAATCGTAATTGACAATATACACAGAAATTGAACGAAGCCTATGTTACACTGTCTTCTGGTAATCAGTAATCCATGATACATTAAAAGAAAGACGACATTATATAGGAGAAAATTAGCGATGGAAATATATGCGATTATAAGTGTTATAATATAACTGTTTCTACTTTTGGCACAAGGCCAGAAATTATACCAGTACATTACTGGTGCTTTATTTTATCGACCTCGTAAGGATGAAAGGCAAAGTTAACTTCGGCGGGATTTGAACTCAGACCACAAAGGCCGTAACTCTTTGCTGCAAAGCATGGCGTCCGACCCTCTACCGATACTGCCAATCCACCGCCCTTGTGTTCTAATATAACGGCCGCTAACCGGAAGTGTTGACATTTGATCATTTTAAAGAAGTGAATTTTAAAGATTAAGCTATAAAATATATTTAATCAACAGCCACGAAATTTAGCACATAAATTATGTAATATTCATTCATTATTTATTCAAAGTAATAGAGGGTCGGACGCCATGCTTTGACGCATAGAGTTACGGCCCTTGCCATCTGAGTTCAAATCCCGCTGAGGTTAACTTTGCCTTTCATCCTTACGGGGTCGATAAAATAAAGTACCAGTAATCTACTGGGTAATTGCTGGCCTTGTGCCAATAGTAGAAACAATTATTTATTCAAAGTAATCCAACTTATTTTACAAACGGGGTAAAAAAATATATTCTGGACGCAATCCCGCAGAACTTCCTTAATTATAGTTAAGATAGGCAAAGTCATAAGAAAATCTAGTACTGGGGTAAATTCTTGCTCAATATCTCTTTCTCACTTCCTTTCTCTCACTCTATATCTTTCTCTGATAGAAATCTGTTGTAATCAAGCCTGGCGAGGGAATAGGCTCTGCCAGGTTTTAAATGCCCTAAGAAACAATGTATGTCAATATAGCACCCCTACAACTCCTTCAGAGGTTACAAGTCCATACCATACCATTAAATTTATGCCATATTTCTTTAAGGTAATTAATTTTGATTGTGATTTATCAAATATTGTGAAACCTCACAAGTATGTTGTTTAAGACAAATTGTAGAAATCTGGTAGAAAGATTGTATATGCCATAACAGAAAGTTTAAGAATGCTATGAGGGTATTATTGAATAAACCTTTCTTAAGCAAAAACAGTTATTAGTAAGGATGTGTCCTACATAAAGAAAAGAAGTATCCTAAAGAATCTCTTCTCTAAGAATGGGAAAAGCAATACAATGAAAACCTAAATTATACATTTACACATGTAAGTTACTTTTCAACCAGACAAACACATGAAAATACAGGCTTTTGAGTTAAGGG
This sequence comes from Eledone cirrhosa, assembly GCA_964016885.1. Taxonomy (NCBI): domain Eukaryota; kingdom Metazoa; phylum Mollusca; class Cephalopoda; order Octopoda; family Eledonidae; genus Eledone; species Eledone cirrhosa. The sequence continues at coordinate 394,485,799 of OZ024741.1, forward strand.
GCTCCAGAGATAATTAGAAAAAGCTCATCACTCCTGAAAATTACCCACACTTGACTCATTGGCTGCAGCAGAAGCTTATATGATCCTGATTCCACTTTATATCTTCTGCTTCTGGTGAGCTAGATAACCTCAACACACTTCCCTATGAGCTAATCTCCTACCACCATCCATACAACGTATCCATCAAAAACGATGCAACTTCAAAACCAATCCTCAAATAACTACTGTATATACTCAAATATAAGCTGACCCCCATATCTTGTCTCTGAGAAATGGTTAAAAGTCCAAACCACATATATAAGCCAAGGCTTATCAACAGATTATGTTTAGATAGTGCAATTTTGAAACCCTCATGAGTGGAGAAAATATTTATGAAGTTTTAATATTTTGATATTCAAAATATTTTAAGTACCGTTTAGAGTAGAGTTTTTGTTTCACAACTCCATTATACAATGATTTATTTTACCAATTTCAATTCACATCCAAAGTGAAACCAGTGTAATATTTACCTCCATGTTGATGACATGAAAAAAGCACTCAGTACATCCTGTAAGGTGGTTGTGTTGATGACATGACATGACAAAAAAAGCACCCAGCACACCCTGTAAGGTGGTCAACAAAAAGCACCCAGTCCACCCTGTAAGGTGATCATGCTGGAGACATGACAAAACCCACCCAGTCCACTCTGTTAAATGGTCATTTTGGTGCTACTATAAAAAGCACACAATCCACTTATGTGGATGGTGTTAGGATGGGGACCCAGCTGTAAAATTCAAGCAAAAATATAGAACCATATGAGCAACATGGTCCCCTAACATGACGTTAATTGATGATGATGAAAGTGAAACCAGTGTAATATTCACCTCTAAAATAAAACCGGCCTAATATTCACCTTCAAAGCAAAAATATTTGAGCACTTCATTTACATAGAATTTGAAATTGGTGAAAATTGGCAAAATATTAGCCTCAAATATAAGCTACTAATTGTTAACAAGAACTGGCAATAGACCTGTGACCTGTCCTGGAAGGTGTGGGATGGATGCACAAAGCTTGCATATCACAAGACTCCAAAAAGCATTCAGAAGGGAGCAAACCATAACTATTGGAACCTGGAACATCACTTTTCCTTGTTCCAACATTGAATATTATCTAAGTTAAATCCAATAAACAGAAACAATATTGGAACATCAAGATAATCAGTTTCTATTAAACTGCCACAAATGATATTAATCATCTATACTAAACAGGAATAAAAATCCAACAACAAAGCCACTATATAATCATTGAACCAGCTAAAAATATTAACCAAATTTTCCTTACATCACACCATACCTTCTTAAAAAAAAGGAAAGGACATTAAATAATGTATTCCTAAAAAATATGATGGTGACCATATCCTCATCATCATCATCATCGTTTAACGTCCATAGTCCACGCTTGCATGGGTTTGGACGGGAGTTTTCCCACTTGAGGCAAGAGTGGTTGTCTTGCTCTCATAGGACTGTCTGGCGGGTTTTCTACGGCTGGATGCCCTTCCTAACACCAACCACATTTATAGTGTGGAAGTGGGAGGTTTTTACCGTGTTACCTACACGGCCACATTACAGCGTGGACTGTGTGTTTTTTTGTTGTGACACCTACACGACCTCATTTGTTTCGGCCTGGATGTTGTGGTACCAACATAACTTTACATTGAAAGGGGCGGTGTGGATGGGGTGGGGGTAGTGGGACGGGGGGTGTATTTTGTTAGAGATGCCTACTGATTGTAGTAGGTTTTACTTTGTATTTAGGTATTACTGAGTACCGCCAAAGATCTCAGTCCAGTGACATTGTCTTGGAGAGGTGTACGTGTGTGAGGTCTGAATTTATCAAGTCGTCCCAGGTTTTTCTGGGTCTGCCTACTCCGTGGCTACCGTCTATTTTTATTGCCCTGCACTTTTTTATACAGCTGTCGTTTTTCATGCGCATCACGTGACCATACCAACGTAGCCTTCTCTCGAGTAAACAACATCTGATCCCTCTTATTTCTAATTTTTTCCTTAGTTCGTTTATGCTTTGCCATTCACGTATATTACTATTACACATCCAGCGGAGCATGCAAGCTTCGTTCCTCTCTAGTCTGCGTTTATCCTCTGCACACAATGCCCAGGTCTCACTGCCATGCAACATTGCTGTTCGTATGCAGGCATCATACAGCCTGCCTTTCATTTTTAGGGAGAACCCTTTAGCAGCTAATTGTGGTATAAGCTCTCTGAACTTTTTCCATCCCGTTCTGACTCTAGCTACTGTACTTTCAGAGCACCCTCCCCCACTGCTGATTTTGTCACCCAGGTAACGGAAACTGTCCACTATTTCTATAGAACCCTCTGTGCAATTGAAAGAGCTAGTATTCTGTGGGCACTTGCTGCTACTTATTGCACCAGAGCACAGGCCACATGTAAAATCTATGTTCTTAGTTAGCTTACCTGTGATCCCACTACATCTTTTATGCACCCATCCTTTGCATTTGGGACATAAAATGGAGTTTCTACCTACGCCTTTCCTACACACTGAGGATGGCCATTTCCCGGATGGGACCGGCACCCTATTTTCCTTCCTACAAACTAGAACTTTAGTCTTAGCCAGGTTAATTTTAAGGCCTTTTGATTCTAGGCCGTGCTTCCATGTTTGGAATTTCTTCTCTAGTTCGGCCATTGATTCAGTTATGAGCGTTAGATCATCTGCGTATAGGAGTTCCCATGGGCAGCCGGTCTTGAACTCCACTGTTATAGCCTGAAGGGCAATAATAAATAGTAGGGGGCTAAGAACAGAGCCCTGATGAACACCAACTTTTACGCTAAACTCTTCACTATATTCGTTGTTAATTCTAACCTTGCTGACTGTTTCTTTATACATGGCTTGTATAGCTCTCGCAAGCCATTCATCAACACCTAGTTTTCTAAGAGCCCACCAGATAATGGAACGGGGGACTCTGTCGAAGGCTTTCTCCAAGTCGACAAAAGCTAAGTATAGGGGTTTACTTTTAGCTAGGTACTTCTCCTGTAGTTGTCATACAATGAAAAGAGCGTCTGTGGTACTTTTGCCTGACACAAACCCGAACTGCATTTCATCTAGATCAATTCTCTCTCTCATTAGTTGCGCTATTACTTTTTCCGTGACCTTCATGACCTGGTCGATTAATTTAATGCCTCTATAGTTACTCCTATCTAGGGCGTCTCCTTTACCCTTGTAACAGTTAATGATGATGTCAATTACAATTATAAATTATTGAGTAGTGAAGAAACAAATGCATGCATTGGATAGGTTGGAGATTGAAGAAGTCAATGACTTTGTGTACCTTGGTAGTTTTATGAACACAGAACATGATGTGAACACCAGGATAGGCAAGGCATGGAGGGTTCACAACTCCCTATCAAAGGTGAGAGCGTCTCCAATCAAGAAAATTACAAAAATGATTCTATTCAAGGCAATGGTTGAGTCCATTCTACAGATGTGAGTCATGGACACTGACAAAAACCCTTACAAAGAAGATTATTGGCATATTCACCTGGATGCTAAGAAATGTCCAGAACATATCCTGGGGAACATGCATAGCCAATAAATTGCTCTATGGCACACACCTTTGCCTTTCTAACATCATAAGTCATAGGAGGCTTGCATTAGACAGACATATGAAATGGAACAATAAATCTGCTGGCAGAGTTCTTTTCTGGAAGCCTGATGTATGCCAACGAGTGGGGAGACTAACCATCAGGCTAAAGGATGTTCTTGAAGATGACACCAGGTTGGAGGCAGGGAAAATTCAGATGGTAATGCAAGATAGGGTGAGCTGGAGGAGGAACTTCATCATGACACCGGTAGTGGATGTATAGAAGTAGAAGTGAAGGCACATGGCCTAGTGGTTAAAATGTCGGACTTGTGATCCTAAAGTTGTGGATTTGATTTCTGCACTGGGTGGTGTGCTGCGTTCTTGATTAAACTACTTTATTTAAGATTGCTTCTTCTGCCAGAAGTTGCAACTGAAAGACAATGTCATCAATGGAAAGACTAATGAAATCATTGTTTCCTTGGTCTGATCTGATGATCAGAATCTTTTCTTTTTTTTATTGACTAAATGTAAAGTTGATTTAGAGTATATTAAAAGAAATAAAATTAAAATTTTGAATTAATAATCTACAAAGAGAAACAAGGATTATGAAGTCCAGAATAAAACAACTCCTAATGCTAAAATGATGGATAAAATTAAGGATAGCAAACCTTTCAGTGCAGAGTGTGCCACTGTTTGGGCATAAAATTTCAATGATGGTCTTCAGGTGTCCTTTTTCTTTTCCAACTGGAATATTATTTTTTGTGTCTATATTGGCCTGGTTCTTTGTGTATTGAAAAAAGTTCATTAATGTAAACAGTGTGAATGCAATTGTGCCAAACCAGGCCAATTTTTTCCATTCTCGAAGCGTAGACATACAACAGTCCAAAATACTCTAAAATATGAAAAGCAAAAAGCTATCATTGTATAATTACATACTGGTAATTTTCTTTCAAGAAAAGAGAGAATATTCAATTACATATAAATACATTTACAAATAAAAATGAAAAATATTGTCAATATAACATGTTTTTAATAGAAATGTAATCAAATTATATTCCACATATTATATGTGGAATAAAAGTGATAGGGAGAGCCACAGAACAGAAATGATGAAGCAGAAATTCTAAATTTCGAGGGAGTTATTTCTTGAGTAACCAACAGAATAATCAAACAACAATGCTTAAAAGTAGTTAATAAATTAGGATACACAGGAAACTTAATATAAACAAGGAGGTAATGAATAATCAAATAAATTGAGAAAATGATTATACAAGTTTGATGAAAAAGTATTATTTGTTAAAGAATAAGAAAAGAAATACAATGAGAAATAATTATGAATAAAATATCCTGATCCTCCACTGAGAATAAATAACCATGAACGAGTAAAAGAAGATTCTCTGCTTAAACTATAATCTGAGAAAACGACTGTATTGGATTTGTTGCTTGGAACTGAGCTTTATTTATGGTCATAGCAAAACTGGCCCTAACAGGGAACTAAAGTCATGAGAATTTGAACAGTAGTTCACTAGAGGAAGGGATTAGAGGAATCTTGGGAATAAATGTATTTTCTCCTTGATGATTGTCTCCTTCTAGGAGATGGTCCATCTTCTTCCTGGCTGTTAAGCATGACCATCACATGGACATGGCTGGTATAGGTTTTTCAAAAGGTTGATGGAAGTTCCAATCTTTTATATTATATATAGATGTAGATAGAAACATCATGTGTTAACATATATGGAAAATGATGTTAATAATATTTAAAATAATTAAAGATATAGATACATATATATAAAAATGTGTGCGTGCTTGTAAACCAGTATTCAAATAGGAAACACTGACCACGAAACATGATCATTGACAATTAATGTGCAGAGAGAATCCCTTATGGCTGATTCACAACCTGCTAGAAATAGCAGTCAGCATCCCCGGGAAGTTTTTCTTCTTTGATTTAAAAAAAATGAGTATCAATAAACCTTTCTAGGCACAGCCTTATTCCATTGGTGTCCTTACTTTTCGATCGTCAGTTTTCGTTTTTGTGTGATGTGCGAAGGGACCAACCAACAAACATCTCTCTTTTATATTATGTATACATATCTATAACTTCTTTCAAGTCCTGTGATTTTTGCTCTTTTGATCTTTGTATATATTATTATTAGTGGAGCACTCTTCAGATATATCACCAAAAATATTTAAGAATATCTGTTTCTGAAGTTCCCAAAAAGGGTAAAAGCAAATATTCTCTGTACTATTAATCTTTCAAATAATATATATATATGCATTTTTTTCGAAATCAGATGACACTATATTGCCCTGGAGCATCACAGATTGTGTGATAATGGCCACTCACCTACTCTCTCAATGATATCAGGACTATTTTCTGGAATTAGACTGAACTCCTAAGATATAGCAAGATGGCGGTATATGAACAAAATAATGGGGAAATCAACAAAATTAATAATTTAATATCAATATTTATCCAGCTCAAGTGGTTTTGATTTAGCCAAACTATTTATTGCAGTTGCATTGTAAGTGCACAGTTAACAGTTAATTACTGAAGTAATCCTGGATTGGCTAAATTTCTTCAATTGGTTTACCTCAAAGATATCATGACCACTAGTCAACCCCATAACCACCAGCAGTTGGTGACTGTTCATTGACCTATATTGAGGATATCAATTGCAATTTAATTCACTCTAAAGTCTTATTCCATGTGATTTCAATGCACACATTCTCTAGCTTTTGGCATCCTCTCTTCCACAACACTGCTGGTGCAGAGGCCAAATCAATTTCTATTCTTAACAGCCAGCACCAATTAGTATTTTCTCCTGTTTTATATCCCTGACTGATACACTGACTCTTCAAACACTTTTGATACCTTACTTACTTCCATACCAAACATTTAACTTGCCATTAGCATTTCTGTCTTCGTCAGATCATTTAATCCTTCTCCACAACATTCAACACTTTCAAACCTCTTGTTAACTGGTACCAGTTCCACCAATTATGTTTGATAGTAAACATGCTTCTTCTAACCTACCACTCTCGTCTTTGATCACTCTATAGGTAACAATCCTGCAGATAAAGCCACAACTTGTATTACCTGATTTACTTTCAACACACAAAATTCTTAAAACCTCAACTCCACCTGTTCACTACTTACATATAGTTGTCAAATGTAGAAACTTCTTCAATCACACCAGCCAAACAAGGCAACTGGTTCTGAGAGTATTTCTTCCATTAACCTCAGTGTACTCCACAGTTACTTCCTGTCTTCATGAAACACTTCAGTTCTTTTCTCCGTAGAGATCTATCTCAATCTTTGGAAATACACAGCAGTCACCCTGCTAACTACTATCCTATTTCCCTCACCGAAACACACATCTCTTTCTTTCACCTGTAGCCTTTCCTTTTTCAATAACTATCAATATGTTTTCTGTGTTGCCAGATCTACCAGAGACTTGCTTTCTGTCCCTCACCAGAAGTATCTCATCCTTGAAAACTTCAGAGAAATAAATGTTGTTGCACTTAACAAACTTTTCAGCTATCTAATATGAGAATCTACATCATCAGCTTATGGGCTTCAACCTCTCCCATCACTGACAATGAAAGTTTTCTATCAGAACACTCCATCACATGTTACACTGATGACTCTCTAATCTATACTCATACACTCTCTTTCATTAATTACCTACTTGCTACTAAATTTTAATCCACATACTCCTACACATGACACCACCTGTCACACTTTAACCTTCTGCACACAGCTAGCATCTATTTACAAACTAGACATTATTTCTATGAATAGGGATCGTGGAGAAAAAGAAGTTCAATTGAGGCATGTCAGCCCTATTTCAACAGAAAAAAAAAAAAAAGAATCAATTTACAAATCATTTTCTTAAGCATGACATACAAACTCCTCAAAGTTGATACAAATGTTACACGTCACAATCTCTGATGATATTTCATATTGATCTCACATATTACCAAAACAACATCACAAAGACCAGAAACACTGGCTTATAGACAGTGTTTATTCTGCTAGTACAGGCCATGCTCATCTCATTTAGCATGGGTATACTACACCCATCCAAGTACCAGCCTCTCGTCATTCTTACCATGTCTCACAGTCACACAGACCCTGCACTAAACACTTTGCCTAATTACTCCTCTCCAAACATGATACTTTATGGAAGTTTCACCTTTCCCCTGTTGTTGTTTAGCTCCAAGACATCTCTATTCAAACAGACCAATAATCAAAAGCATAATCAACGATATTTAGAGAAAAAGAAAGCATTATAAGTGAAATGAATACACTAATTCATATTATCATACAAAACCCAATAGAAAAACCAACATTTTCTATTTAATGAACTGTTTTAGCAGTCAATTATTTCATTGTTGATTGTCAAGTCTGTTAACAGCTTTCATTTACTATTTGCAAAATTTCTTTACTCAAACCATGTTATTTTCAAGGTCTATTCAGTTTTAAATAAATAGATGTTAAACAAATGAGTATTTTTTCCTTTGAAAATTCAAATAATTAAATTATTTAAGCAGTATAAAATACCTAATCTGATGAATTTAATGCTGTAAATAGTATCATTGCAATCATATTTTTATCTTTTGTTACTGAATACAATTTGTATGCATGGTATAGGATTTTTTGCAATGATTTTCTTTAAAATCAGCTTTCAATTTGCTACATGATTTTACTTCTCAAGATTAATCCATGCAATAATCCTAGTTAATGACAGTACAGGTGTACAAGAATTGAGATGAAAGTAGTCAGCAAGATTGTGATATTTAATAAATATAATAAATTGGGAAATACAGCTTGCTCATGAATCAAGTGAAATGAAATTATGAGAAGATAGCAAAATACTGATGAGAATGTGTACTTCAATATATCTTATTCCACCTGTTTTAAATTTTATTGTTGAAAATAGCAGTCTTACTTCACAAAAATCTAATAGATGCCAGAAAAGGCACCCAATCTCAGGAGAACCTCCACACTGCCATCCAACCAATTAGAAATAATAGCTAAATCTCCCACAAATCACACTCTACCATCTTAAAAAGGAAAAAATACATTGAATAATGTAATCCTGGATATATTATGGTTTTTTAAAAAATTTCACAACTGAAATTCCATTAATCATAGGTCGGTCAAGACTTAATAACAAAATTTACATATGCTAGTTTGGGAAATCAACATTAAAAATATGAGGAAGCATGTTAGATAAATTATATTGGCATTATGAAAAGAAGAGGGATGTGTTGTAACAGGTGCAAAGGTGCAAAGTCAAAAATCAATATATGAGCAGCTTAAACTTCTTCCATGAAAAATAAAACATAAGTCAGCTGGTCATACAAATATTATCTGATGAATGCTGCAGAAACAAATGGAAGAATGGATGATAAAAAAACTGTTGCTATATTAATAGTGGAAGGTACATGTGGAAGGAGAAGACTAAGGAATGCATAGAAAGTGGACTGAGCAGATCTCAAAATATTGAGCATAACATTGGGCATCAGGAATTCCAATTGGAGAGAAGCAGTAGAAGACCAAGGAAAACCTGGGCAGAAATGGTGAGAGCAGATCTCAAAACACTAAACATCACAGGGGAGATGGCATAGGTGTGTAAAGGGAAGCTCTCCTGGAAAAAAACCTATCCAACCCATGCAAGCAAGGAAAAATGGATGTAAAAAGGTTGATGATGATGATAATGACATCAGATGAATCCAGACTTAGATGAATATGCTGTAACAGACATGTTCAACCCATGCTAATGTCAAAAATGTGACATGAAAGCATACCTTATAATCTTCAAAAAAGAAAAACATAATTTCCTAAATATATTATGTCTGAAAGAGAAAAAGAAAGAAAAAAAGAAGAAAGAAGAAAAGATGGGTTAAACCTGGCTGAAATACTTTTCATAACGTCTACTCACTCAGGACTGAGTTGGAGTTAAACAACAACAACTTGACATTAAAACAATCATTGTGATGGTGATTTACAGCAAAACTTGAACACTGTAGTACAGTGAGGACTCTTTAATCTTGCCAGTCAGAAGGTAATAATATCCCTAGTGTTGGTGACATGAAAGAAATGCACCCAATACACTCTGTACAGTTAGAAAATGTGCAGAGACAACACAGGGTCGAGGACAAAACAACCTCACTAGTGTTGGTGCCACAGTAAAATGCACCCAGTACACTCTGTAGTCATTAGAAAATGTGCAGAGACAACACAGGGTTGAGAACATAACAATCTCACTAGTGTTGGTGCCACAATACAATAAAATGCACCCAGTACAGTTTGTAAGTGTATGCTAGGAAAGACAAACAACCAAAACGACCACAACAAAAATGGAACATACTACTGAAACATGGTCTTTCAACTTATAGACAATTATATATACAGGTTCACTTTGATTAAAAATATTTTTGCAATGTAAGTAGTTGTATTACGACTTAACAATTCTGTAGTATATTAGAGCATAACCTCAAAGGTTCTTTAATACACATAAAATAAACTTGCATACAGTATTGTAGACAAAGTAAATACATTTGAAAATATAGCAATCCCACAGCATATACCAATGAGCATAGGTAATCATTAAATTATCATATTAAATCAGCATCAGCATTTTAAACTTGCTTTTCCAAGCTGACATGGCTTGGGCAGGCTTTCTAAGTGTTTTATGGCTGGGTGTCCTTTTTGTTGCTAACCCTTTTAATTGACTCTTATAGCATGCAGGAACATTGAGTAAACTGGAAATTAAAAGTTAGGGATAATTTATATTATTAACTATGCTAACATATGTAATTAATAACTAGTACGATGTAATATCATTTATTTTGTATTTTTTAACTTGCATTACAATTATATTAGCTGTAATAGCAGTCAACAAAATGCAAAGAGTCTATTACACAAACATGTTTTTGTTCCACTTAAGTTTTATTGAAGGTCATAAAATTTCGACAATCAAACTACTTTCTGGACTAATGACAGCTGTACAGTATACATCAAAATAAATTATAACTGAAAGGATCCTAAAAAGTGCAGCAAATCTTTTAAGTCCACTGTGGTTATGAGTGGCAAAGACTATAAACTATATTTTTAGCAATGAAATTAATAACTTCAATATACCGTGTTAAGTGACTAAAAGTAGATACCAAGTGGTATGTGAAGGCATGTGGCCAAGCAGTTAAAGTGTTAGACTTACAATCTTAATGTCATGGGTTCGATTGTTGAACCAGATGGTGTGTTGTATTCTTGAGCAAAACACTTCATTTCACATTGCTCCAGTACATTCAGCAGCTGGCATCCTGTCCAGGGGAAAGTCTTGTACTCTCATTTGCCAATGAAAAATGAAAATGGGGATAAGCACCAACGTGATGTGCCTGATGTCTTCAGACAGACTTTAACTTAACTAATTTATCAAATGATATATTAAACACACAACCTACTTCTGAAGGTAATTTTATTTTGACCTCTTTATATCAAGGTTAACATGTGTTGATGCCCTAAGGACAGACACTGGTCTGTTGGAGACGCAGGACATGGCAGCAATAATGAGGGACAGAGACCGCTGGAGAGAACTCGTCCATGGATCTCGGGAATTTTATCCGCTCTAGAATATATATCAAGTAGGGGTTTTTTTTTTGTTTTGTTTTAGTACAGGAGAAATTATCTTCAACAAATATGCAAACTTTTGCACAAATATGAAATGACTCTTGTATAACAAATGTCGAATATAATCTAAATAGTACATCTAACCCACAATTAAGATAGTATTGAAAAAAAAAATGATAAATATTTAACGTGCATTTTCCATGCTAGCATGGGTAGGACGGTCTCTCCCTTTCGGAGACCAAGATGGAGGACAGTGTTTTGCTCAGACAGGGCTGATTTTGGCTTTCTTTCTACAGCTAGACGTCCTTCCTAACACCAACCACCTTTACAGTGAATGTTGGGTGCTTTTTGTCGTTACATCTACTTGACCCCTTTACAATGTGGACTGGGCACTTTTGTCATGGCTTCAGAGGGACCACTTCATGGTGTGGGATGGGAACTTGGGAGGGTAGGGGAAGAAGTTTGGGGAAATTGAGGACGCAGGTAATAGGGGAGGGGTAGTTACAGCAAAGGAGGTGTATGGGAGGAGAGATGGTAGAGGATAGTGTTGCCTATCAGATATATTCCTCAGCTCAAGCACATGGGTCTTCTGTAGTACTGCATAGCGCCAGAATCACAGTCCTGTGTCATCACTTTGGTGAGGTGTAATTGTGCAAGGTCAACTTTTATTACCTCATCCCAAGTCTTTCTAGGCCTATCCACTCCATGGCTACCCTCAACATTGAGTGTTCTGCACCATTTTATACAGCTGTCATCCTTCATATGCATCACATGTTCATACCAATGCAATCTCCTCTCCTGCATACAACACCTAATCTCTTATGCCTAATTTCTCACACAGGTTGTTTATGTTTTGCCATTCACATATATTGCCGTTGCACATTCATCGAAGCATGGAGGCTTCATTTCTTTCAAATCTTCGCAGGTCCTCAGTACACAGTGTCCAGGTTTCACTGCTGTGCAACGTTGTTGTTCATATACATGCATCATAGTCTGCCTTTCATTTTGAGGGGAAAACCTTTTGTGGCTAGCAGCGGTAGTAGCTCCCTGAACCTTCTCCAACTCGATCTCACACTGGCTACTGTGCTTTCAGAACACCCTACCCCACTTCTGATTTGGTCACCCAAGTCACAGAAACTATCTACCACTTCTATCAAGCCCTCTGGGCATTTGAAGGTGATTATATCCTAAGGGCTCTTGCTACTTACTGCCCCTGTGCACCGGCCACATGTAAAACCTACTTTCTTTGTTAGCCTGCCTGAGATCCCACTACATCTCTTGTGTACCCATTGCTTGCATTTGGGACATAGAATGGAATTTATACCTACTTCTTTTCTGCACACTGAGCAGGACCATTTCCCTGAGGAGAACTGGGTCCTGTTTTCCCTTTTACTTACTAGTACTTTAGTCTTTGTTCTAAATGTCATATCAATTATTAAATATTATAAATATTTGTTAACATTTGGAAAATAATAATATAAAGAATATTCTAATGAAACATTCATGGCTTGCACACGATTTAAAGTTTTGTAATAGCTAAAATATTACTTTATTTTCAATAATTATCATCTCTTCTAATATGCAATCTTGTAATTACTCCATGATGCCGTCTGTATGAAAATCAACAGTTATGTGAGGGCAAACATAACATACAAAGGTTTCAAAGCACTTTATAAAAGTCAATCCTGTTCATGAAAATAATGAACAGGAGAGGTGACAGCATGCACCCATGGCGGAGTTCTACTCCCACATTGAATGGTTTTGATTTAATACCATTTATTTGAATACAAATACTCGGGCATTCGTATAGAGACATCAAGGTAGCAAGAAGCTGACCATTGATCCTATACTCCTGCAAAACCTTTCACAGCAGGTCCTAAGGAATGCGATCATATGCTTTCTCAAAGTCGACAAAACAAGAATATACTTCTTGGCAATACTCCCACAATTTCTGAAAGACCTGCCACAATGTGAATATTTGGTAGGCTTTGCTGCATCCAGGACAAAAACGACACTGTTCATCAGCTAGCTTGGACTCAACAATCTCCCTGCATCTCTTTGCCAGACACTTAGCATATACTTACCAGGGAGGCTTAACAAAGAGATCCCTCTGTAATTGGAACAATTTCTCTTATCTCCCTTTATGAAAATTGGGATTATCACTCAATATTTAACTACATTAAAATAACTGCTACAAAGTCTGATGTATGTATGCACTCTGAAAGCTATTTGTATGCTACTAACATTCAATTTTTCTTATCCTTTTTTGTTGAGGGTTAGTATTTAGTCAGATGAAAAGGACTGACATTCTTGCATGCTCTCCAAAACTGGACAGACTGACACCGTTGATGTCCAGCTAGAACAACTTGAAGTCAACATCTGTAGGGAAAATATTGGTAGGAAGAGAATTCCAAACAGTTGGTGTTCTGAGAAGGAAAGAAGGATTAGGCATGGTGGTTAAAACAGTACTTAAAGATTGTTTTCTTGATTTGCCACCACTGGAGAATGTTTCTCAGGTCTTTGTTCATGAAGGCAGTTTCACATGAGGTATCAAACCTGCATATCAATGACACCTATATTTGGATGAATACAATGGCTAAATAGTGGTATAAAGAATGGAATAATCTACATATGAACGAGCATTGTTAAGCAAGGGATAGAAAGTAGTTCTTTGATGTGGGTTGAAGTGACAGCAAAAAGATGGTAATATATAATGTTTACAAATTGAGGTTTTTATGAAAAATCAAAATCCAAATATTTTAAACTTTACATTTTATTAGTCATATAATTTAATCAATCATCAATTACAAATGCAATGCTATTTTTGTTTTAACTTTGATTATCAGGCTGCTAAACTCAGCAGCTGTAAATGATTTAAAGTATTAGTTTCAGGTCCTCTGTATTATAGCAACCATCCCTTAGGAATCAATAAAATAAGTACCAGTAGTATACAAAAATTCATTCAGTTTATCATATTGACACCTTACTGCCACCACATACAAATTAACCTCATACATCATCATCATCATCATACGTCCGCTTTTGCCTGCTTGCAAGGGTGGGATGGGAACTGATTCTGGCTTGATTTCTACAGCTGGATGCCCTTCCTAACACCAACCTCATTTACAGTGAGTGCTGGGTGCTTTTTTTCCATGGTGCCTACACGTCCACTTTACAGTGTGAGCTGGGTGCTTTTTTACCATGGCACCTCCACGACCACTTTGCAGTGGAATGATAGGGACCCCAGTCCTATCATCTCATTTCTACAGCTGAGTAAACTGGAGCAATGTGAAATAAAGTGTCTTGCTCAATGAAACAACACATCACCTGGTCTGAGAATTGAACTCACAACCTTTCGATTGCAAGGCCAATGCTCTAACCACTAAGCCATGTGCCTCCATAAGAAAATAAAACAAAACTGTGTTGTTCCCAACGGGTATAGGGTAACATACTAACAATACTTGAGCAGTAGAGGAGGGTGTCCCAAAAGCACAGTAGCCAGAGTGAGAATGGGTTGGAGAAAGTTCAAAGAGTTACTACTGCTGCTAACTACAAAAAGTTTCTTCCTCAAAATGAAAAGCAGATTGTATGATGCATATATATAAACAGCAATGTTGCATGGTAGTGAGACCTGGATACTGTTTGCAGAGGACCTGCAAAGATTAGAAAGAAATGAAGCTTCCATGCTACGATAGATGTGTAATAATAATCAGATGCAGTGTGCAGGAGAGGAGATTGCTTTGGTATGGACAAGTGATGCATATGAAGAATGACAGTTGCATAAAAAGGTGCAGTTGATGGAAGCTATGGAGTAGGAAGACCTAGGAAGATTTGGGACGAGGTGATAAAAGCTGACTTTACACAATTGGACTTCTCAAAGGTGATGACACAGGACTGTGATTTCTGGTGTTATGCAGTAATACAGAAGACCCACCTTCCAATGGGCAGGAGCTGTAGCATTCATCTAGAATGTGCCACCTTCACTTCCATCACCTCTCTCATACACCTCCCATGTCGTAACACCCCACCCCTAGATCTACCTCCCCCACCCAAGTCCCCAATCCACACTGTAAAGTAGTCATTGTGGTACCATGATAACGAGCACCCAGTCCACACTGTAAAGTGATTCTGTCACGATAAAAAGCACCAAGTCCACATTGTAAAGTGGCCATGCAGGTGTCTTGGCAAAAAGCACCCAGTCTACACTGTAAACGTGGTTGGTGTTAGGAAGGGCATCCAGCCATAGAAACTAAGCCAAAATTAGTTCTATATGAGCAAAACATAGTCATTCAACCTGGCTTGTCTCAATGGGATAGTTCGTCTAACCTATGCTAGAGTGGAAAATGGATGTTAAATGATGATGATGATGTAGTGAGATAAAGTCGATATAAAGAGTATTGTCTTTATATTACCCCTATTTTATAGTATCTCTATGCATGAGCACACCACTCTTTATATTAATTATCAATAATTGTTGGAGGTTTGACAGATATAACCTATCTAGAATGTCATTTGGTGTCTACTAATATCATTTAAAATGGCCTTCTAGCTAAAGCCATCCTACTTGCATCATAGATATACTATTGGAACAAATTCTGTTGCTACATTAATCAGATTAACATGCCCAAACTGAAATAGCAGCAACTGTCTCTTACTATTCTAGCATCACTATTCAACTATTGGATCAGTAAAATCACAAACAAAAACAGATCAACACCATAATTACCTCAGACTCAATTATGGTGTTGGTTTGTCAATTCTCTTAATTGCTGGGTAATCAAGATAATTACTCTGAGTCTATCATTCCGGTCTCTGTTGTAGGTAATAACAAGGCCTTTGATTGCAGACACAACCAACCACTGTATATTAGAGTATACATAGAAAATTAACATATCTGGGAAGCTAGCCCTGTTTGTTCCATCCAAGCATTAAATCAGCTTCCTTTTGTGTTAATGGTCTACTCAAATATACCTGATTGATATCAGTCAGAAATAGCAAGATTATAAAGAAAACGACCAAGTTGAACATATTAACCATTCTGGGTAACAGTCACTATATGACAGTTTCATAACATTATTTGAAATTCCTGTCAGAAGCAATATAAAAATCTCCCAGTTTGTTATCAACAAAATCTTTATCTATAATATCAAGAACCTTAGCTAATATCTAATTATAAAAGGAAATATTTCCTTTGTGGAAACAAAAATAATTCTAATTCAAACTAGTAGGCAAGGTGCAATATGCATCCAAATATCAAATATCAAATTGTTCTTTGAGCTTATTTTATCAATTATTCTATACTCTGGTGAGTTGACAGAAATATCCTACCAAAACTGACTTTACCAGTTCACTTGTCAGGGTTGTTAGATAAATACCAGTAAAATAAAATTATCTATTGAATTAATTAATTACACACCTCAATCACATTCATCTTATGTCTGACTGAAAGAAATCAATGTTACTTATGAGCATGGAACAAAATGGCCCTTTATATTCTGAATTCAAATACCATCGAGGTCAACTTTGCCTTCCATATAAAATTAAATACCTGTCAAGTACTGGAGGATATATTCAACTATTCTCTTCCTCAAAGTTTGAGGTTTTGTGCCTATGTAAGAAATCAATATTTTTTTACTTTAAAGTCCCAAACAAGGTGTGAAGCCATTTAGTGTAAGGGACTATGAAGAATGGGAAATTAAGATGAAAGGAATGAATTTACTTTAGACTTGAAAGAGTTCAGGTCTCATGAAAGAGAAAAACATTGAGATGGAAGAGAGTTCCAAAGTCTGACAGTTCAAGGGAAAAAGCTACGACCATAGAAAAACTTCATTATTTGTGGAACAACAGCATCTTGATGAAGACACTGTGAGTTTTGAGTTAGGCAAGATGGCACAAAGTGATTTGGAAGTAAAATTAGTGTTTATTTGTGCTATTAATTGTTAGTCACCAAATTCTATATTAACTTTATTTCTGCATCATCCAAAATCTGAAATTTAAGGGGAAAACATCCTTAGTTTTCAGAAATCTAGAGACAGTTTTTATTTTCTAGTTCATTGCTACCCTTTAGGATTAGTGTGATACAAATAAAGAATACAATACATTCCTCATACAAATGTTATGAACTGAAAAACTAAATAGAGAAAATTTTGTTAATTGCTCCACAGATGTAATTGTGGTTAATGCTGAATGGTGGCTCATTTTCATAAGTAAACAAAACAAATTTACCAAAAATTATTCTAAATGAAAACACTTTTATGCAATAATTGTTATACTTCATAGAGAAAAGTACAATGAAAACTATACAAAATAAAACAAAAAAACAACACTTATTTTGTGAAAAGAATGCAGAGTAAATATATATATATATATATATATATGTTAAGCATTTCTGTAGAAAAAGTAAAGGAAAGAAGAGTGCTCTATGTATAGTACAGAGCTATTTAATTACATAATAAACAACACAGTATAATTATTTCATTACCAAAGGTTTCAAAACATTATAATTATAATTGTTTTGTCTGTTGAATGAGCTAGATGTTTCTGTAAGAATCATCTAGTTTCTTGAAACCTTCGGTAATGAAATAATTATATTGTGTTGTTTGTTATGTAAGTAATATATATGTGTGTGTGTATAAAAAGATTCAGGACCCCGACGGCTGAGCTCCACCCATTACGACAGCTAGATCTGAACTAAAGTGCCAGTATTCAAGCAGCGGGAATCTAACTGAACTCCTCAAGGGGCATAATCCATATATGGGCAGACAGTCTAAGCAAAAAAAATCTTGTTCCTTTTGTTTTCTCCAGGAGTGGTCAGTGATCCAGAGGTGGGGGGTTACCTTTGTTCAAATGGCTGGTTTAATCCTGCCAAATGTCTTGAATTATCAGGTTTTATTACACTCATTGCAACAAGGAACAGGACTAGACAGGATAAAAAGAAAGAGGAAATGGGTGACTAGACCTATTGACCTTAAGATGTTAAGCTAGTCAGCAAATTAACAAACACATAAATACACTATGTCATTCCCTTTGTCTTAAATACACTGAAACTAAAATTTCTCTCGACTTTTTCTTTTTGAACCTAATGTATGATACCATTTTTACAGATTAGAAATATTTCATAAGGTAGAATTTTCTATTAATAGCATGTGTGCGTGACTGACTAGTTTAACATCTTCAGGTCAATAGCTCTAGTCACCCATTTCCTTTTGCTTTTTATCCTGTCTAGCCCCATTCCTTCCTGCTATGAGTGTAATAAAGCTTGATAATTCAAGACATTTGGCAGGACTAAACCAGCCATTTGAACAAAGGTACCCCCCCCCCCCCAACACTGACTACTCCCGGAGAAAAAAACATAAAGAATGGAAAAAAAAGAGAACTTTAAAAGTTTTTTTTGCTTAGACTGTCTACCCATATATGGATTATACCCCTTGAGGAGTTCAGCTAGATTCCCGCTGCTTGAATACTGGCACTTTAGTTCAGATCTAGCTGTCGCAACGGCTGGAGTTCAGCCGTCAGGGTCCTAAATCTTTTCATATTACCCACTATACAACCCCAAGTATTGAGTAATTTGGTGGGTTATGGTCTAGCTGGTTTTTACCACACCCTATCTGATATATATATATATATATATATATATATATATATATATATATATATATATGAAGGGAAAGGAAATTCAGAGAAATGAAAAGAAACAAAAACTGACTAATAATGGGAAGCACATAATAAATGAGACAAAAAAAAAGAGAGATTTCAATAAGGTTGTTGTGGAGATAAAGATAAAGATTGAGTGACACATTTGGAAATTTTACAAAATAATTATTAGCATTTTCAAAGCCCTCTACCTTGTTTTGAAGGATCGGGATTTCCATGCGAATAAAACGGTAAAATTCCATTCCTTTTCAATTATTTCTGTTGAGCATTACTCAGCTTTCACAATAATTTATTGTTTGTTTCTATTTCAAATCCAGCAATCCCTAGAATAAAATGAAATAAATGAATGCAAATATCTAAATGAGTTCTTGTTAATAAGATTTACATTTTTCTATTCTTTTACTATCAACGTCATCTTTAGAGAAAGTAAAATGTTTTAAGTTAATATCTACTCTGCACCCATGGCCCTCAATGTCATCACTATGCCACATTGAACTTTGTACACAAGCATCATACAATCTGCTCTTCAATTTGAGAGAGTAAAATCCTTTTTTGCCAGCTAAAATACCAGCTCTGAAATGTTTCCACCACATTCTTTTTCTAGCAACTATGCTTTCAAAATAACCCCAATGAGTGTTAATTAGATCCCCTATATAACAAAAGTCATCAACCATTTCTAGAGAACCTTCCAAACATTTGAAGGCATTTATCTCACATATACACTTATTTCTTCTATCACCTGACTGACTATATGAGTGATTAGCAAATACCCAACTTCAAATATTTTAAGTATCTCTGCAATCCAGCTGCCTATTTTGTCTTTGTCAACTTCAGTGGTTGATTCTGTTTCATCTACTTGAGGTAGTCCTTCTCTCTCCCATGCATTTCCCCATTCAATGAACTCTAACCTTTTTCTTCTAGGCAACAATGAGAACAAGTGTGCCATTATTTCATACAGAGTTTTCCCTAACAATATCTCAATTCTCTCTAGTAAACTTCATTGTAATTTGGAACACCTCACAGCTCTGATCTTTACATTGTAGAATATATGCAAACCTCTTACTTTCAGTTTCTTCCTCATTGCCATGAAGTATATCTGACATCTAACTTCTTTACTTGTCACTTAGTATTGTTTTTTTCTTCCTCCTTTCTTCCAAGTCTATCTGGGCCTGTCTCTTAGCTTTAATTGCTTTATAGTTCTATTCCACCACCATGTTGCTTTCTGCCTAGTCAATGTTGACTAATAGAAACTACCAGTTGCTTATGTTATAAATTTCTTATCATTGTCATGAGTCAGCTAGTACTTCTATGGATCTACAATACCTTCCATGTCTCTAGATAGACATATCTCTGGGACTGTTTAGCTCTTACTCTAAAGTTACTAATTACTACTTAATGTTAAGTGGTACATTCTTCACCAAGAAGATGGTGACAATGAGTTTTCTCTCTTATAAGGAATGTCAAAACAGGATAGTTGTATACAAACTGTGATGCTGCATGATAGCAAGAAGTGAACCTGAACTTGGAAGATTTGCAATGGTTAGAAAGAAATAAGGCAAGCATGATCTACTGGCAGTGTAATATTAATGTGTATGAATGTGGAGTAGGGAGAAAAGCTGGATATGAAAACAATCAGATGTAGTGTACAAGAAGGAATACTGCACTGGTACAAGTATGTGATGCATATGGTGGATGTCAGTTGTATGAAAATGAGCCGAACATTGTAGAAGAGAGAGACCTATGAAGATATGGGACAAAGCAGTGAAAGCCAATCTCAAGAAGCTGGACAAATAAGGGAATAGTAAAAAAAAATCCATGAGTAAAATATAGTACTGAAGTAGAGCCCATTTACACACACACATTAATGCAATCATGGCAAAATGATAATTAAAATAGCAGTGGTGATGGAGGTTGGGATGTATGATATATCTATCTACATTTGAATTTTTTTTATACATTATATTATATAAATATGTTTTAAATAATTTATCTGTAGCTCTTCAATAGAGTGGTTATCTAATCTGTTGTGCAAATTGGCATCACAAGCGCAGTACCAACTTAATGCATGAAACTGTATGTAAGCAAGGTTGCTGATAAGATAAAGATGCAACAGTCTGTTTGTTTAACTGTGTACATTCTCTACTGATACTATAATGGGTAACTCCATTGTGCATCGAGTTTACATAGATGTAATCTCAGCATTTCAATTAAACAAGAAATAATTATTTGAGTTCAGTTTTATTTTGCTAACAAATGCATTTTATGTTCAGAAGTACTGATAAATGTAGTTAAATTATTGCATCATAGTTCAACAAGATAAAACTAGCTATTACAAAAGCAAGAAATTTTGTGAAACAAAAAATTGAACAAGTACAGAAAGCAGTAACTAAGAATGTTGCTACAATGCAGAAGCTAAATCCAGAGCATCCTCAATAAAGAAAAGAAAGAAAATAAAGTAGATAGTAAGTTTTAAAAAAAGCTGGTGATCCTAATGAAGGAAAAAAAAACCAATGACTTCAATATGTTGTCAAAAGCTACAAATGTTGTTGGTGATTTACACAAACACACCAAGTACACACGGTAAAGTGGTTGGTGATAGGAAGCTATCAAGCTGTAGAAGACATACCAGAACGACCCTAAGTCGTACATCCGTCTATCATGTATATATATATATATGTATATACACCTACACATACATGTGTATATATATATATACACCTACACATACATGTGTATATATATATATACATACACACTACTGTGACAGTAATATCTGCATACGCGCCCCAATCCGGACTGCCCGGCACTATAAAAGACAGATTCTATGAGACACTGATGCTCACTACCTCCCAAATAACCGACAGTGACTATATAGTTATTGCTGGCGACCTAAATGGTCACATTGGACAACATTGTGACGGCTACGATGAAATCCATGGAGGCTATGGGTTTGGTACTAGAAATGAGGAAGGCTCCAGAATCCTGGAATTCTGTGCTGCAAATAACCTAACTATCTGTGACACTAACTTCAAAAATCGAGACAATCACCTGATCACCTACAGATCAGGAGAACACACCAGCCAGGTAGATTATATCCTTACCAGAAGACGTGACAGAGTGTCTGTTGTAAACACTAAATCCCTCCCCCATGAAGAATGCACCTCTCAACATACACTAATAATTAGCGACCTCATAGTCAGGACGAGACGTACTAGACAGCAGAAGAGGACTATCCTCAGGAGAAAAATATGGAAGCTAAAGGACCCTGCAGCCAGAAATAAATTTAAAAGCATATTACTTGATGCTTTCGACAGTAAGGAAGAGCAATTAGAGTCGTACAATATAGAGGAGCAGTGAGAATTCCTGAAAGCAAACCTGCTGATGGCGGCAGACGAAGTCTGTGGCTGGAGCAGGCCTATAGGTAGGAGGAGAGTAACACGGTGGTGGAACAGTAAGGTGGAGGAGTCAATTAAGGCCAAAAAGCAGGCTTGGAAAGTATGGCGGGATGGGGGAAGTAGAGAAGACTATCTAGTGGCCAGGAGGGAAGCTAAGAGACAAGTGTACTTCGCAAGAAGGGAAGCAGAGGAAAGAAAGTTCAAGCATGTTCTACAACGCGATGACCAAAAACGTGAGGTATTCAGGATTGCTAGGCAATGTGTCAAGGAAAACCGTGATATTGTCGGGGAGAAGTGTGTACTTAATGATGATGGCGTACTTGCCATCACTGATGCTGATAAGAAGGTAGCTTGGAAGTGTCACTACGAAAGGCTACTAAATGAGGAGAATAAATGGGAGAAAGACAGTCTCCCCCAGATCGATCCAATAGAGGGACCAGCAGTGTTAGTCGAAGGTAGTATAATAAGTAACGCAATCAAAGATATGAAGACGGGTAAGGCGGCTAGGCCTTCGGAAATAGTTGCTGAGATGCTGAAAGCCTCTGGAACGGTGGGACACACCATGGTCACCCGGATAGTAAACCAAGTCATACAGAATGGGGTTGTTCCGAAGGGTAAAGGAGACGCCCTAGATAGGAGTAACTATAGAGGCATTAAATTAATCGACCAGGTCATGAAGGTCACGGAAAAAGTAATAGCACAACTAATCAGAGAGAGAATTGACCTAGATGAAATGCAGTTCGGGTTTGTGTCAGGCAAAAGTACCACAGACGCTCTTTTCATTGTACGACAACTACAGGAGAAGTACCTAGCTAAAGGTAAACCCCTCTACTTAGCTTTTGTCGACTTGGAGAAAGCCTTCGACAGAGTTCACCGTTCCATTATCTGGTGGGCTCTTAGAAAACTAGGTGTTGATGAATGGCTTGTGAGAGCTATACAAGCCATGTATAAAGAAACAGTCAGCAAGGTTAGAATTAACAACGAATATAGTGAAGAGTTTAGCGTAAAAGTTGGTGTTCATCAGGGCTCTGTTCTTAGACCCCTACTATTTATTATTGCCCTCCAGGCTATAACAGTGGAGTTCAAGACCGGCTGCCCATGGGAACTCCTATATGCAGATGATCTAACGCTCATAGCTGAATCAATGGCCGAGTTAGAGAAGAAATTCCAAACATGGAAGCACGGCCTAGAATCAAAAGGCCTTAAAATTAACGTGGCTAAGACTAAAGTTCTAGTTTGTAGGAAAGAAAATAAGGCGCCGGTCCCTTCCGGGAAATGGCCATGTTCAGTGTGTAGGAAAGGCGTAGGTAGAAACTCCATTTTATGTCCCAAATGCAAAATATGGGTGCATAAAAGATGTAGTGGGATCACAGGTAAGCTAACTAAGAACATAGATTTTACATGTGGCCGGTGCTCTGGTGCAATAAGTAGCAGCAAGTGCCCACAGAATACTAGCTCTTTCAATTGCGCAGAGGGTTCTATAGAAATAGTGGACAGCTTCCGTTACCTGGGTGACAAAATCAGCAGTGGGAGAGGGTGCTCTGAAAGTACAGTAGCTAGAGTCAGAACTGGATGGAAAAAGTTCAGAGAGCTTATACCACTATTAGCCGCTAAAGGGTTCTCCCTATAAATGAAAGGCAGGCTGTATGATGCCTGCATACGAACAGCAATGTTGCATGGCAGTGAGTGCTGGGCATTGTGTG
>OZ024741.1:394521791-394879291 GCA_964016885.1 Eledone cirrhosa
TTTTAATTTATACTTCTCCACGGAATACATTGCGCAAGTACAACTTGGTCTTCCACTCTAGCATACTAGTCAGTAGAAAATTTGTGAAGTTGTCAGCAATACCAAGCATCTGCAAGCATTCAAAATCAAAAATTGCTTTCTTAAAGTCAATCCAGGCCATAGACATGTTGGTGTGATGTTTTTTTTACAATGCCTCAAAAGTGTCTTAACGATCACCAAGTGATCTTTGGTACTCTTAGATCTTCTCCTTCATCCTTTTTGTTCCCTTTGTAATGTTCCTTTCTGTAAGTACCTTCCATATTATGTTCAGGCATGCTATAGGAAGGTAGTTTACCACAGCATTTCCATTACTTCTATCTGCATTACAAACATTGTCCTTCCCGTTACCATCAAACGAGGAACTGCACCTTCCTAGACATATTCATTCAACTGAGTTGCTGGTCTTTCATGAACCACATTGCATCTCTTCAACCAAAATCCACGGATCTTATCTTGACCGGGAGCTTTCCAGTGGGGTGCCTTAACCATTTTATCATTCACATCAGCTGTGCTTATGGTAATGTCTCTCTGTCTTTTTTCTCCTCGGAACTCTGTATTGGTGGTTTCTATCTGCTAGGCATTCTATACATCATAGTGTTTCCTCATATCCCATTCCAGAACTACTTGAATTGGTGAGCATTAGGAAAAGCATCCTTCCCACTGTCTCCTTTCAAAGTACAGAATAATTATTTTGGATTATTTTAAAACTATCTATTCTCCCCGAACTGCTCATTTCTGTTCAAATATTTCCTTATCCTTTGTTTTAATTGTTCTATTACGGTTTGTTCCATTACGGCTTTTTTTAAAATACTTTTTGTTTAATATCCCACGATCTGTCTTTTTTCCGTTATCATTATTATTAGAGGCGGTGGATTGGCAGTATCGGTAGAGCGTCAAACACCATGCTTTGCATCATAGATTTATGGCCCTTTACGTTCTAAATTCAAATCCCGCCGAGGTTAACGTTGCCTTTCATCCTTACGGGGTCAATAAAATAAAGTACCAGTCACGCACTGGGGTCTATTTAATTCACTTTCCCCTCCCCCCAAATTGCTGGCCTTGTGCCTATATAAGAAACTATTATTATTGTTTTTTTGCTTTTAACGCCGGAGATATATTACAGTGGTAGCTGTTCACTGCGAGTGAACTGAAGTAACACCCCTTATTTTTTTTAGAACTCTGCGGCGTATTCGAGCTGTTCCAAGCAATGCTGTTTTTTGTAAGTGTTCCATCTGTATTGCAATCCCTATTTGTTTAATGTACTTCTCAAGATCTTTACTCACTCTTTTCAAAACTCCAACTATTATTGGTATTACCACCACCTTTTTCAGTGACCACAACTGCTTAACCTCCCAAGCTAACCTGTCATATCTATCAATGTTTTTCCTTCTATATCACATACCTTGTTATCAACTGGACAGGCTATATCTATGATCCAACACTGCTTGCTTTCTTTCTCAATTAATACAATATCTGGTCTCCTGTGCTCAATCTCATGGTTACACTGTATCACAAAGTCCTACAGGATCTTTGTGTCATCATTTTCGATAACGCCTTCAAGGTTATGATCGACCCACTTTTCTGCTCTGTCAATTGCATATTTGCCACAAAGTGCCCAATGGACTATCATCATCATCATCATTATCATCGTTTAACCTTCATATTCCACGCTTGCATGGGTTTGGACGGGAGTTTTCCCACTTGAGGCAAGATTGGTTGTCTTGCTCGTATAGGACTGTCTGGAGGGTTTTCTACAGCTGGATGCCCTACCTAACACCAACCACATTTACAGCGTGGGACTGGGAGGTTTTTACCGTGTTACCTACACGGCCATATTACAGCGTGGACTGTGTGTTTTTTTGTCGTGACACCTACACGACCTCATTTGTTTCGGGCTGGATGTTGTGGTACCAACATAACTTTACATTGAAAGAGGTAGTGTGGATGGGGTGGGGGTAGTGGGACGGGGGTGTATTTTGTTAGAGGTGCCTACTGACTGTAGTAGGTTTCACTTTGTACTTAGGTAAGGCGGGTCTTCTCTATTACTGTGAAGCGCCAAAGATCTTGGTCCAGTGACATTGTCTTGGAGAGGTGTAAGTGTGTGAGGTCGGAATTTATCAAGTCGTCCCAGGTTTTTCTGGGTCTGCCTACTCCGTGGCTACCGTCTATTTCTATTGCCCTGCACTTTTTTATACAGCTGTCGTCTTTCATGCGCATCACGTGACCGTACCAACGTAGTCTTCTCTCGAGTAAACATCTGATCCCTCTTATTTCTAATTGTTCCCTTAGTTCGTTTATGCTTTGCCGTTCACGTATATTACTATTACTATTATTCAGAGCACCCTCCCCTACTGTTGATTTTGTCACCCAGGTAACGGAAGCTGTCCACTATTTCTATAGAACCATCTGTGCAATGGAATGAGCTAGCATTCTGTGGGTTCTTGCTGCTACTTATTGCACCAGAGCACCGGCCACATATAAAATCTATGTTCTTAGTTAGCTTACTTGTGATCCCACTACATCTTTTATGCACCCATACTTTGCATTTGGGACATAAAATGGAGTTTCTACCTACTCCTTTCCTACACACTGAGCATGGATGGGACCGGTGCCCTATTTTCCTTCCTACAAACTAGAACTTTAGTCTTAGACAGGTTAATTTTAAGGCCTTTTGATTCTAGGCCATGCTTCCATGTTTGGAGTTTCTTCTCTAGTTCGGCCATTTATTCAGCTATGAGCGTTAGATCATCTACGTATAGGAGTTCCCATGGGCAGCCGGTCTTGAACTCCACTGTTACAGCCTGAAGGGCAATAATAAATAATAGGGGCTAAGAACGGAGCCCTGATGAACACCAACTTTTACGCTAAACTCTTCACTATATTCGTTGTTAATTCTAACCTTGCTGACTGTTTCTTTATACATGGCTTGTATAGCTCTCACAAGCCATTCATCAACACCTAGTTTTCTAAGAGCCCACCAGATAATGGAGCGGGAGACTCTGTCAAAGGCTTTCTCCAAGTCGACAAAAGCTAAGTATAGGGGTTTACTTTTAGCTAGGTACTTCTCCTGTAGTTGTCGTACAATGAAAAGAGCGTCTGTGGTACTTTTACCTGACACAAACCCGAACTGCATTTCATCTAGATCAATTCTCTCTCTGATTAGTTGCGCTATTACTTTTTCTGTGACCTTCATGACCTGGTCAATTAATTTAATGCCTCTATAGTTACCCCTATCTAGGGCATCTCCTTTACACTTGTAACAGTTAATGATCATGCTGCTTCACCAGTCCTTCGGAACGACCCCATTCTGTATGACTTGGTTTACTATCCGGGTGACCATGGTGTGTCCCACCGTTCCAGAGGCTTTCAGCATCTCAGCAACTATTTCCGAAGGCCCAGCCGCCTTACCCGTCTTCATATCTTTGATTGCCTTACTTATACTACCTTCAACTTGCACTGCTGGTCCCTCTATTGGATCGATGTGGGGGAGACTGTCTTTCTCCCATTTATTCTCCTC
Source organism: Eledone cirrhosa (assembly GCA_964016885.1). Lineage (NCBI taxonomy): Eukaryota > Metazoa > Mollusca > Cephalopoda > Octopoda > Eledonidae > Eledone > Eledone cirrhosa. The sequence goes on from OZ024741.1 coordinate 394,525,348, forward strand.
ATTTAGTAGCCTTTCGTAGTGACACTTCCAAGCTACCTTCTTATCAGCGTCAGTGATGGCAAGTACACCATCATCATTCAAGACACACTTCTCCCCGACAATATCACGGTTTTCCTTGACACATTGCCTAACAATCCTGAACACCTCACGTTTTTGGTCCTCGCGTTGTAGAACATGCTTGAACTTTCTTTCCTCTGCTTCCCTTCTTGCGAAGTACACTTGTCTCCTAGTTTCCCTCCTGGCCACTTGATAGTCTTCTCTACTTCCCCCATTCCGCCATACTTTCCAAGCCTGCTTTTTGGCCTTAATTGACTCCTCCACCTTACTGTTCCACCACCATGTTACTCTCCTCCTGCCTATAGACCTGCTCCAGCCACAGACTTCGTCTGCCGCCATCAGCAGGTTTGCTTTCAGGAATTCCCACTGTTCCTCTATATTGTACGACTCTAAATGCTCTTCCTTACTGTCGAAAGCATCAAGTAATATGCTTTGAAATTTATTTCTGGCTGTGGGGTCCTTTAGCTTCCATATTTTTCTTCTGAGGATAATCCTCTTCTGTTGTCTAGTACGTCTCGTCCTGACTATGAGGTTGCTAATTATCAGTCTATGTTGGGAGGTGTATTCTTCATGGGGGAGGGATTTAGTGTTTACAACAGACACTCTGTCACGTCTTCTGGTAAGGATATAATCTACCTGGCTGGTGTGTTCCCCTGATCTGTAGGTGATCAAGTGATTGTCTCGTTTTTTGAAGTTAGTGTTACAGATAGTTAGGTTATTTGCGTCACAGAATTCCAGGATTCTGGAGCCTTCCTCATTTCTAGTACCAAACCCATAGCCTCCGTGGATTCTGTCATAGCCGTCACAATGTTGTCCAACGTGACCATTTAGGTCGCCAGCTATAATTATATAGTCACTGTCGGTTATTTGGGAGGTAGTGAGCATCAGTGTCTCATAGAATCTGTCTTTTATAGCGCCAGGCACTCCGGATTGGGGTGCGTACGCAGATATTACTGTCACAGTAGTTCTATTTAGAACAAGTCTTATTTTAATTATTCTGTCATTCACTCTATTTACGTCTATTATCTTATCCACCCATTTTTCTGCTAACATGATTCCTACCCCACCCAGCCCATTGTCATTTCCCACCCAGAAAAAGCTTATAGCATCGTTTTTTACCCACAATGAATCTAGCAGACCCGCCCCTCCACCTGGTCTCTTGGATACATCAACCTCCTTACGTTCAAGCATTTCTACAACCTCGTTAGAGCGGCCTTTTAAGGTGCCTACATTCATGGTACCAACTCTGAAGTTTTGCATTGCGTTTGGAGGGTGGGGCGCAGGGAGGGGTGAGGGGGATGGGGTTGGGGTTATGTTGGCCATCCGCGGCCGAAACAAAAAGGAGAGTCCTTGCCCTTTCGTCCGGCAGCATGGGGTGAATTTGTCGTTATCTTTGGCATTGTCTTCGAGTGTCCAGATTCTTCAGACTCTCCAGAAATTCCTTAGTCCATCCAACATATCGAAAAGCAACCAGGAGAAGTGATAGCATAGGCCGTTGACTTGTGATTGGTCCAAATAATAAAGGTGGAGAGTGGGGGCGTGCGGGAGGGGTATGGGGTAGTTAGCGAGGAGAAGATTATTTAGAACAGTCAGTAGCAATTACAGTCAATAGCAATTAAGAAGTAGGATTTGGATTCTGGGCGATTATAGATATATGGATGAATGAACCGAAGGGTGGAGAGACAAGAAGAAAATGTTATTTTTACATTACATTTCGTAGAAGTGGACTGACCATTAATAAGAGTTGACAAATTCTGAGATTCGTACCTCGTATCCTTGCTATATATTCTTATATTCTTTCTGTGCTAGGGGTGGTGTGCATTGACTGGTAATATGCCATACAGTTTCTTCATTCATGCCACAAATTCTACATTTATTACTTTTTGCTGTGTGGTTTACTCTGTTTCATGTAATTAGTTATTAGTGTTTGTTCTTGAGCAGCACAAATTAAGGCTTTCCTTTCCAGTTTTAGATCACTCTTAGCCATCCCTAACCACCTTTTTTCTCTGTGGATTCGTCCATACATTCTTTTTTCTGTCCGTCTACTTTCAGTTTCATCCATCTTCAAATGCTTGTCCTGTGTTTTTTCTTTGCAATCTTCTATTTTGCACATCCCTGACCTTCTTACTTCCAGCAACACTGGTTCTGTGGAACTTTTTATGTACCACACCATGTTATTTTCTTCTGTTCTAATGCTGTCTTCACACTCTATTAGCTCTTCTACTGTCCAGTGATCACACCCCACTCCATATCTAAGGAATGATACCACCCATGTATTGATAGCTTCCATCTTATTCCGTTCATTCAGTTATGACTTGAGAATAAGTCTCAGTCTGCACATGTATTCCACCTTAACATTTTCTTTCATTTCCTACTGCATTACCTTATCAACTTCCAATATCCCTAAGTACTTATAGCCTTCCTCTTCTGTTTGCTTTATAACCTTTCCTAATGGCAACACCAACCCCTCAATGCTTTTATTTTTGCCTCTGTTCAAGATTAACACCACACTTTTTTAATCCAAGCTCTATTCTGATGTTAACACTAAATGTATATACCGTATCAACGAGGGAACCAATCTACAAAGCTTGAGGTCATCCATGAATAATAAGTGGTTGACTTTTTGCTGGTGACCTTTGCATTCCTATACAGACTTAGCTTTTCTCAAAATCATTGTCAGTTGTAGCCTGCACAGTACAAACATCAGTGGTGACAGGCAGTCACCTTGGAATATACCTCTCTTGATTTCTATTGTTCCTAAATTTCTCCCATATGCTGTCAGTTCAGTCTACAACTCTTTCATACTTTTCCTTGAGAATCGCTCAACATTTGATGCAATACCAAATAAGTTAATGCATTTCATAATCCAAGAGTCCGAAATCTTGTCAAAGCCTTTGCGGTAATCGATCCACGCCACGGTCGAGTTGGTTTTCCTCCTCTTACTATCCTTAAGTATTGTTTTATCTATCAAAAGCGAGTCCTTTGTACCTCTGCACTTATACTTGCACCCTTTCTGTTCATCTGGTAGAACTCCATTTTCTGCAAGATGTCCATACATTGATTCTGTGATTATTCCAGTCATTAATTTCCATATAAGTGGTAGGCATGTTATTAGTCTATAGTTGTCTACCACATTCCTTTAGTGATATCTTTTAAGCACAAAGCTGTCCTACCCTTTGTTAGCCACTCCGGTATCATTTAATCAGCATTTAGCAATATGTTGAGTTGTTCAGTTATTCATTCATGACATTGACTAAATCTTTTGATCCAGTAGTCTTGAACTCCATCTAGTCAAGGCTTTTTCTGGCTATTCTGTCATACATTGCCTTCTGTTCACCTGTCATGTTTATGTCATTATTGTCTTCCATGCCATCTACATTTCTCTCACCAGAGAGACCATCTCTACTCTGTTTCTGTGGGATACCAGAAATCTCTTCACCCTTGTCCTCTACTATAGTTTCCGTTTCCTCAGTTAGACCTTCATCTACACCAGTTATTTCACTGATGTTTCATAATATCCGTCTTTTGATAGTTTCAAATTCCACTTCTGTTAACCAGCTGGTCCATTGCTGAATAACGACCTGCTGGAGCCGGACCAGGTACTCCAAGTTTGCCGGGCACGATACCTTCAACATCGATGGTTCCAGTCCCGTTAATGCCATTATTCTCAATTTTTTTAATTTAACATAATCACTCATATGAGGTACAAAAAATTTATTTAACATATGAGATAGCGATTATTAGGTTGCGCAACTACCAGTGTTTTTATCATGTCACTATCACTATTAATATTATTATAAATAAATCATTGCCACCATTATCACTAGCACTACCGTTATTATTACCACCATTAATGTAAACAAGTTTTTCTTAGTAGAAAATATATGAAAATATATCTGCTACTTCGAGGAAAGTATTTATATTAATTATTTTTACCTACTTTGATTGGTCAGTAGCTAAATTATTATAACACTTGCAGAGGTACCCGGGTTTGCCTGGGAATAAAAGTGGTCCTTCAATATGAGAAGAAAGCAAAACATGTAATATAGAAATTAGCACTTAAATGTAATTCTCAGGGAGATTCAGCACGCGTACGCTTAAATGTAATTGTCAGTGTATAAAGATATATGTGTATACACACACACATGTATAAATCAATATGTCAATATAACAGTTATTGTCAAATAGTGTAAATTAATATTTAAAAATATATAAGTACCCCACCCCTATATATTGTTATCGTCCCTGTGCCCTTCCTATTATCCTCTTTCGTTCTAGGTACTACCACACCCAAGTGTTTAATGCGGGACATGTTATGTGGTACAACAGGTGTGTCGATGTGTTGGTGTTCATTCATGTCCTCTTTTGGTTATGTCTTTGTGTGAAATATTCAGCCGTGTCAAACACCGTGTCCTGCTGAATCTCCCTGAGAATTACATTTAAGTGTTCACATGCTGAATTTCTATGAAAATTAAATTTAAGTGTACACATGCCAGATATCCCTAAAAAATATATTTAAACATATACATGCTGAATCTCCCTGAGAATTTACGAATTTATTTATATACATGTATATACACATGTATAAATATACGTGTATACATCAAGGAAATTCAGAGAGAAAAACGAAAGACACATTGAGGTAGATCAGGAGAGAGCGGTTCTAGTGAATACTTTAATTATTACTAATGTATTCATGATTTTGTGTCAATCCCGGTCAACAAACAAACTTACTTTTTATATAATATATAGATATAGATAGTTGTGGTCATGGCTGTTTTTGGTTGTGGAATGTGTTGGCGTTATAATTATTATGAAGGCTGCGTTGTCGGAAATAGGGCGCGTGTTCTCAGACACGAGGGGGCGAAAGCCGTTCGATGAGCCCGAGTGGCGCATGCGCGTCGTGGAAACAAAGTCACGATCCGATCATTGGAGGACCACGATGAATGCAGATTACTCGATCCCAGGCAAATGTGTGCGGCTTTTCAGCTGTTCGGGAGCAGCGGTGGGCCAGATCGCGGGATGGACTTTAGTTTCTTAAGTAAAGCGTGCCTTGCTTTATTTTGATTATCATGTTTCTTGTTTCTTTTTGAAAAGGATGTTAGATGTCGCAAGTTTATGAGTGTTTGACTTTTCATGAGAAACAATTTTTTCGTGAGCTTTTCTCCAGTTTTTGAAGGCTCTTAAAATGAAAGCATTTTAAACAAGTGTGACAAACAACTCCTTTCAATCTAGCATAATAATGCAGCCAATTATAAATCTGGAACCATTCTGATTGAAACTTGTTTGGCAGTTTTTGAACAGGTATCCCAGTCACATCTGGATGATAATGTTCCAGCGGTGTAAGGCAGCTTTCATAACGTTCAGCAGATTCGATTACAGTGGAAGTTAGGGGAAGATACAGTATTTTGGCTTGATTTTTTTTTTTAGCACTTTTTTTTAGCTTTCCTGGGAAAGAACATTATCATTTTCATTATCAATTGGTATAGGGAAGCTTTCATTACGTTCAGTAGGTTCATAAAAAATTATGGAAGTTGAGGGTGACACAAGATCTTGGTTTGATTTTTCTGTATTCCTTGTTTTGGAGCTTTCCTGGGAAAGAACAGTATCATTTTCACCACTACATTTGAAATATCCACGAATATCCATTTCAAATCAAGTTATGTTAGAATCTTTTTTCAAAAAATACTCGTACGAATTAAATACAAAAACTTTTCAGTCCAAAACAAAAGCAAACTATTTCAAATTATATATTTTTGAAAAATAGACGTGAATGTTCTCAAAGACTTGATCTCAGTCAAAAAAGCTTTTTTTAAATTCATTTTTTTTAAATTCATTTTCACTGTTAGCTGTTGGAATATTTTGATAGGATAGACAATTCTACAATTCAAACTGTAAAGTCAAAATACCAAAGATGCAAAATATGAAGAATTTCTTACCTTTCTCTGAAATCACAAACTCAGGGGGGAAATAGTAGCTTGCAAAATAAAATACCTCGATTACAAACTTAGTTGCAACGAATGAATTGAGATGCTTGGTGACAGTGAGCAACAATATATGTATCCCTTATATATATATACATAGATAGAAGATACACACACACACACACATACACGCACGCACACACACACATACATACATACATACATACACACACACACAAAGGTGTGTGTGTGTGTGAGCCTTATTTTTGGTACAAAAAGAATTTTGTCTCCAGTTTTTATTGCCAGGTCAAAGGCCACTGCTCTGGGTACAAAATGACCAGCTTTTCAACAACGTCAAATAACAACGACATATATATATATATATATATATATATATATATATATATATATATATAAGGGCGGTGCCCCAGCATGGCCTCAGCCGGATAGCTAAAAATAGGAACAGGTAAAAGAGTAAAAGAGTAATATAAATGAAGAGAGAAAGAAGGATAGACAGAGAGTAAGAGATGTGTGTGTGTTTGGTACACGTCTATCTCTCTATCTATCTATCTATCTATCTTCAACAGGGGGCTCAAACATGTGACCCGCGAACTACGTTCTAAGGCCCGTGGTAGAACCAATATTTCAGATTCCATTATAACTGGTGAAAATAAGGCGGCGAGCTGGTGGAATCGTTAGCACATCTGGCGAAATGCTTAGCAATACTTCTTCCATTTTTACGTTCTGAGTTCAAATACCGCTGATATCAACATCGCCTTTCATCCTTTTGGGGTCGATAAATTAAGTACCAGTTGTGTACTGGGATCGATGTAATCGACGGGACCCTAAACCCTAAATTTCATGCCTTGTGCCTATAGTAGAAATGATTATAACTGTTGAAAATCATCTCCCACCACCACGTTTGGCCCACTGTGCCTCTCCTCCAGGACGTAATGGCCCTTTTATGTCCTTAAGTTTGAGACCCCTCTTCTACACACACACACATATATATATATATATATATATATATATATATATATATATATACACTTTACTTTTTTTCTGTCTTTGGACTACGCCCATGCTGGAGCATCGTCTTGGTAAGTTACGGGGACATCAACAAACAAACAAGCATTGGTGAACCCGGAAACGTGGTTGGGAAGCAAGTTTCTTGTCACACTGCACATATATATATTTGTGTGTGTGTGTGTGTGTGTGTATACATGTGTGTGAGTGTGCGCGCGCGTGTGTTTGTGTATAATATATATATGTGTGTGTGTGTGTGTGTGTGTGTGTGTGTGTGTGTGTGTGTGTGTGTGTGTGTGTGTGTGTGTGTGTGTGTGTGTGTGTGTGCGTGTGTGCGTGCGCGCGCGAGCGTGTGTATAATCTCTCTATATATAAAATTCTTTGTCTCTCTGTTCCTATGCATTCTCAAACGACTCGACCAAATCAAATCGAATTTTACAAGGTGATAGTATTAGTCCCCGGAAGTGTCAACATGTAATGTTTATTTGCATTTCGATTAAAACAATATTTTATCTAAAATAATATTTCTATAGTCAACTAAGTGATATTTTATAACACCACGACGACGATGACGTCACATTTTGTATATTAGTGTGTATGTGTCTGTGAGTGTGTGTGTGTGTTTGCGAATTCCTTGCTTAAACACACTCACATCTAGACACATATAGCCTTAGTAAGTTGCATGATATTATCTTCACACACAGACAATCAAACACACACACACATCTACACATACAGATACATATGTGTGATGACAGACAGGTGTGCGTGAATGTATGTCTCTGTGTGTCTGTCTTAGTATATGTATGTGAGTGCATGTAAGAGTGTGTGTGAATGTATGTGAGAGTGTATGTGTATGTGAGTGTATGTGGAGAGTGTATGTGTGATGATTTTTTTTCATTTAGTGAAACGACTGTCAAAAAAATTAGGTGAAAAAGCTATGCGTGTGTCTACTTGAATATATGTCTGTGTAGATCTGTCTTAGTGTATGTGAGTGTGTATGTGTGTGAATGTGTAGCAACAATTTATTCATTTTGACACCAACAAAAATATTACACAATAAATATTGTTTACCCTAAGGTGCTTCAAGGTTGACAGATTTTCATTTCTAAATTCTATTATCATTACAATTTTGATATTTTTTTTTAATAAAATATAGATATTTTGAAATAATTATGAGAAAAAAAACATATCTTCATATTTATTGTTTACTAATCTGAATAAGAACACCAGTAGCCCGGGCAACGCCGGGTCATTCAGCTAGTATGCTAGTATATATATATATATATATATATATATATATATATATAGCAGAATAATCGAGTATCGAAAAATCGGCGCACGAGTTCACGATAAACAAAATTCGATATGAGCGGCAGAGGGCGCCATAATTTAGATAAATCAGAGCTATAACTATCGTTAAAATACCCTCACACATAGAACAAGTCTATAATCAACCGTACGATCGAAAATTTGTGATCTGGAAGATTCGGAACACTCAGATAAAAAATCAATAAATCAATAAATTAAATGAATGTAAAAAGCATACCCGGACCCGCTAGGAAGATGTTAAATCTAGCTTCTTGGGTTTCTGTAAATCCTTAAACTGTTCTCTATCAGCTCACATAAAAATATATAAGACTTCTAGGTACCAGTGGACAGGAAATTTACTTCTTCAACGAGCTTTGTCCAAACGAATGAGAAGGCATAACCCAAGCTAAATACGCACATGGAATTCGGCAAGGGAGATAACCTCTACATCCGCGAAAAATATTCGGGAAAATGTGGAAATACACATATCGAATAAGAGTGCTCAATAGACATGTTAAAATAAACAGGAGCTATTCATCATTTAATAGAATCGACAAAAAATGAACAATAAAATTAACTGGTCAATAGCTAGGTCTAGAGCTAAATATAGTAGAATAATCGAGTATCGAAAAATCGGCGCACGAGTTCACGATAAACAAAATTCGATATGAACGGCAGAGGGCTCCATAATTTAGATAAATCAGAGCTATAACTATCGTTAAAATACCGTCACACATAGAACAAGTCTATAATCAACCGTACGATCGAAAATTTGTGATCTGGAAGATTCGGGACACTCAGATAAAAAATCAATAAATCAATAAATTAAATGAATGTAAAAAGCATACCCGGACCCGCTAGGAAGATGTTAAATCTAGCTTCTTAGGTTTCTGTAAATCCTTAAACTGTTCTCTATCAGCTCACATAAAAATATATAAGACTTCTAGGTACCAGTGAACAGGAAATTTACTTCTTCAACGAGCTTTGTCCAAACGAATGAGAAGGCATAACCCAAGCTAAATACGCACATGGAATTTGGCAAGGGAGATAACCTCTACATCCGCGAAAAATATTCGGGAAAATGTGGAAATACACATATCGAATAAGAGTGCTCAATAGACATGTTAAAATAAACAGGAGCTATTCATCATTTAATAGAATCGACAAAAAATGAACAATAAAATTAACTGGTCAATAGCTAGGTCTAGAGCTAAATATAGTAGAATAATCGAGTATCGAAAAATCGGCGCACGAGTTCACGATAAACAAAATTCGATATGAGCGGCAGAGGGCTCCATAATTTAGATAAATCAGAGCTATAACTATCGTTAAAATACCGTCACACATAGAACAAGTCTATAATCAACCGTACGATCGAAAATTTGCGATCTGGAAGATTCGGGACTCTCAGATAAAAATCAATAAATCAATAAATTAAATGAATGTAAAAAGCATACCCGGACCCGCTAGGAAGATGTTAAATCTAGCTTCTTAGGTTTCTGTAAATCCTTAAACTGTTCTCTATCAGCTCACATAAAAATATATAAGACTTCTAGGTACCAGTGGACAGGAAATTTACTTCTTCAACGAGCTTTGTCCAAACGAATGAGAAGGCATAACCCAAGCTAAATACGCACATGGAATTTGGCAAGGGAGATAACCTCTACATCCGCGAAAAATATTCGGGAAAATGTGGAAATACACATATCGAATAAGAGTGCTCAATAGACATGTTAAAATAAACAGGAGCTATTCATCATTTAATAGAATCGACAAAAAATGAACAATAAAATTAACTGGTCAATAGCTAGGTCTAGAGCTAAATATAGTAGAATAATCGAGTATCGAAAAATCGGCGCACGAGTTCACGATAAACAAAATTCGATATATATATATATATATATATATATATATATATATATATATATATATATATATATATATATATATATATATATATATATATATATATATATATATATATATATATATAGATAGATATAGATAGAGAGAGATAGAGAGAGAGAGAGAGAGAGAGAGAGAGAGAGAGAGAGTGAGAGAGAGTGAGAGAGAGAGAGAGAGAGAGAGAGAGAGAGAGAGAGAGAGAGAGAAGAGAGAAATTACATGAATCAAAGTTCTGTTCAAATCATTTATAACTGCTCTGTAGAACAACTGATGTTATTACATTGAGCTATTTATCTTACTGGTAATAAGGTAGTAATACATTACTGTCTTTCACTGTTTAGGGTTTAAAATATATATAACTATAAAAGGTTTTAGTATATACAAAACCATAAATAGTATCCTTAATACTATATATATATATATATATATATATATATATATATATATATATATATATATCCAGAGTCAGGTTCGATCCACAAATAGGTCGCACCTCAAGCTGTTCGCAGGAGAAACAATTGTAATACGTAATAAATTGTGTTCCGATGCTTCAATGATTCTTCGTTTTCCATATTATCCTACTCTGTTTTTTTTTTGGTAAGGAGAGAATTTTGCCTCCGGATTTTATTACCTAGGGAGATTAAATACCACAGCTCTACCTAAAAGCTGACCAGCTTTTCAATCTCATCAAACACCAACGCTGGCCTGTGTGTGTATATATATGTGTATGTATGTATGTATGTATGTATGTATGTATGTATGTACGTAATTATGCATGTGTGTGTATGTTCGTACGTATGTATAAGTATACACCCACACCTGTCATCACAATTGCTTCTTTTTTTTTGTCATTTCTGTTGAAGTTGTTCTTGTAACTGTTGTCATAGTTGACTTTTGATTTCTTTCGGTTTTCTTTGATTTCTTTCGTTTTTCTCCCTAGGGAATTCGTTGACGAGCTTCTTTTATTTATTTTCTTCGTATCCTTTAATTTTATTTAAAAGAATTTTTTTCCTCCGCTGACTTGCGGGCCGCTCAAACTCTTTTTTGGGTAAAAAGTAGCGGGAACAAAAGATGTTTTGTCCCCCGTTCCTGAAAAGTGTGTGTATGAGGGGGGAGGGGGTCCTTAGTACCCCGCTGAAACAAAGCCCTTGATTGTACCCAGAACAAATCTATAAATTTTCTCCCAGATTTAGATGAATGTGAAAAATTTGGTCGATTTCTCTTTGATTAGCAGGAGCAAAGTACGTTTAAAATAGTCTATTCAGATATGGAAGTGCTAAAATATAATTAGATACTTGTATATATTTGGCAATAGATTTCAAACAAATATTATTAAAAGATATTTACCACTTATTAAACACATCTTTAACTGAATCTCCTTCTCTCCCCCTCTCTCTATCTCTCTTATTATTATTGTTATTTGGTTTATCAAGACGTATTTGAATATCGCTCAAGTTTTGTCAATTTTTATGTGTTTACATTGTATTAATCCTTATATTTCTGTTACAAACTGTTTATAAGGTGCCACACATTGCACTGTGTTAAGGCGACCCCATAATATTTGGGCCTTAGACCCAAATATTTGAACTTTATTTTTTCAAAAAATATAGACGGAATACCCCCCCTCCGCTCCAATTAAGCCAGCTGTCACATGACAGCGGCTCTAACATTGACGTCATTCTCACTACCACCTTTGTGAACTTTGTTACATAGCCAACACTGCAGACGGTATCGCTGACAGCAGTAGCAGCAATAGCAGGAGCCAGAGTTGTCCTGTGCCGCAAATATGGATTTTCCACCATTGTCAGTGTCTACTAATGTGAAAGCCGCCATCCCCACCACCTCAATGTCGACAAACACATCCAACACCACTAACACCACCACCACCACAGCAACAACTGAAACAAAAAATGATAACATGAACAACAATAATAGCCAAAAATAAATTTATCTCCTGCTGACGAAATACATTTTGCACCTTTACGAACGACATTCACCAATGTGAACACCACCGTCCTCACAATCACAACGTCGGCAATCACGTGGAACACTACTGACACCACCATCACCACAGCAACAACTGAAAAAGAAAAAAACATGAACAACAATAACAACAACAGCAACAACAGCAACAATAAGAATAATAACAACAACAGCAACACCAGCGCAAAACCAAACGTGTCTTTTGCTAAAGCGGCCAACAAGAACGAAACGATCGAGATAAGCCAGGAAGAACTGAATGAGGCCAGGCGAATGGTGAAAAAAAATGGTTATAGTGTCAGCCTCACTCCTCCATCAAATAGCATGTAACATCGGCGGGTATGTTCAGTATCAAACCGTACAATTAGCACAAAGACACGCAAAGTGGCATCCGAGTCCCAGATCCAAAAGGCTTTGGGACTTGTGTGGGCTCAAAAATCTCACATCATTCGTGAACGAAAGTATAGGACCGTGGACGTGTTCTTTGCAACCCCACAAGAAGACAGAGAGAAATCTACGGCTCCACTAAAGAGTGAAGAGCTCATGTTTGTCCCAAGTTACTGCGGAAGAAAGGCTCGTGAGAGTGAGGGTAACCCAAGTTCCGCCGGCCATAGAAATTACCTGGCTGATGGCTGCCGTCCTCACCGACATCGAGGACGACACAAAAGTCATCTACGTTAAAAGAATAAAACAAGAGAACTGGTCCTGATCCAAGCAGTTCAGAAACACACCCAGGAGATTCCAGAGACCTCATTGACAGAAGCCACCTCACCTTAATTGTCGAGAGTAGAAGACTAAGGTGTGTCGTTAATATAGATGGAACCAGCCTAAAGGCCTTCTGCCCTCAGGGGATCGCCAAAAAATTATGGCCACCTCTCCTGCCTACCCCACTGGCTCAACCAGCAAAACCAGCAGCAGAAATAGCAGCAACGGTAACAAGAGCAACACCACCACCACCCACCACACCAGAAGTAGCACTAGCGCCACTACCATCCACCACGGCACAAGCAACACCAACACCTATGAAGGGCAGTCCACTCGCCGACCTCTTACAACTGGAGACGGATTGTGACGAGGAGGAGGGGTGGAAAACTGTATCTGGGGAAAAAAGAAACCAGAAAAGAAAGAACTCTCTACCTTCACCATCCAAAAACTGAGGGCGAAACAAATAAACAAAAGAAAAACAATTAAGTTAAGACAACGACGCCATCACCACCACCACTCACACCAGCATCACCAGTCCCATCGCCAAAAACACCAACACCATCACCATCATCAACCCCAACACCACCCTCACTAACACCACAAAAACACCAACAACAAACGAAACAGAAACAAACCCACAACAAACGCAACCACAACAAAAAGACAAAACTGAAACGCACTACAAGGCTTTAAACACGAACAATAAACAGCTATTGCACTACATCCAACACAATACCAGCATCACAAGGAAAAACTACACAACACCCAAAAATATTCACACCACCCACACACATACAGATAACACGCATCACACAAAAAACATACTCAACCCTAAAAGAAGAATTCCCCAAGGACATCGGAGATTTCCGGCAAACACTCTTCAGAAAGATATACAAAGACATCCTTCTGGAGAGAGCCACAACCAATCAGAAGGACAGAGAAACCGTCCTTCCTCCACAAGAACTGAGGTAAGGGGGTTTTCCCACCGTTTCCCACTCTTTTTCAACATGGCCTTACCTAGAATAGGCAACGTAAATGCACGTAGCCTGGAGTTATCTTGGAAGGAAGGTCACCTGATCAACGACCTCAGGTCAATGAATGTAGATGCTGTGGACATCAGCGAGACCAGAATTTCCGAGGCACAATCCTTCGCACCCATTCTCGGCGGTTACAGGGTCAACCATCTTCCTGGATCCAGAAGCTGATGGTGCTGGACGTGACCAGCAGCGAAGGCTATGCTTTTTGGCTAGTAGCTGTTTATTCACCGACAGGGGCTGGACGGCTTGATTCCTTCAGGCGACTGGAGACCTTCCTAGGAACGTCCTGCTCTTTAATGTTAGTGAGTGATTGGGAAGGGATCTTGGATGCACGCTAGAATTCTGTGGGACAAGTGGGTAGGGGAGGAGGGTGTAAAAGCTTTGCAAACCTGCTTAGACGTTTCCAACTGTCTGACAAGTACCGGCTAGATTTCCCGAATGTGCCAATGTGGACATAGACAAACCGCATCGGGTCATCCAGATTGTATCTAGATAGAGTATTTTGTAAGGAAGTAGATAGTTCTAACATAGGTTGTCCACAAGTCAAGATAGTCAACTACACGGACCACAAATTCGTGATCTGTGTGGTCGACTTAAATAGGCTTCATAGACAAGGACTCGGCTACTGGAAGCTGATCGCGTCGATCACGACGCGCAAAGTCTACAAAGACTGGATTAGTGAATTAGTTAAGCGGGCGTTGACGGGGGCCATCGTCAACAACAAATGGTGGTCTGCCCTGAAAATAGCAATTAGAATAGAGTCCTATAGGTTTAGTAAGGCATTAGCAATAGAGAAAAATAGAGCAGAGAGCAGAGAGAGGACTAGTTAGTAAATTAGACGAGGCGCTTAACAAAGGCATCGCGACCGACGTACTTGCGGCGAAATTGGCCCTTGACCAATTCTTCAATGCAAAGCACAAAGGCTGCGTTGTCAGAGCTAGGGTGCGTGCTCTCAGACACGAAGGGACGAAAGCCGTTCAATGGGCCCGAGTGGCGGAGGCGCGTCGTGGCAATAAAGCCACGATCCGGTCTTTGGTGGACCACGACGGGCGCATGCTACTCGATCCCGGGCAAATGTGTGAAGCTTTTCAGCGACACTTCGCACAGCTTAAAAGAATCTCGACACATGTGCTTGCGGCGAGATGGGCCCACGATCAATTCTTCAACGCAAAGCACGAAGGTTGCGTTCTCAGAGCTAGAGTGCGTGCTCTCATACACGAGGAGACGAAACCCGTTTAATGGACCCGAGTGGAGCAGGCGCGTCGTGGCAGCACAGCCACGATCCGGTCTTTGGAGGACCGCGACGGGCGCATGTTAATCGACCCTGGGCAAATGTGTGCGACTTTTCAGCGACTCTTCGCTCGGCTATTTGGGAACAGTGGTGCGGCGGATGCGGGATGGACTTTAGTGCCTACTTCGACGGTCTGCTGCGGCTCTCGAGCATTAAGGCGGAGTGTTGCGAAAAGCCGATAACATCCGCTGAAGAACGGGAGGCAATGACTGACTGCACGATGTGTAAATCACCTGGTTTGGATGGTCTGCCCTACGAGCTGTACGTACACATGCCAGACTTGTTCGGCGACTTCTTGGCAGACGTCTACTGCAACTGGCAACAGAACGGGAGAATTGCCAGCTCTGTGAGCCGAGGAGTGGTGGCGCTGCTGAGAAAGGACCCGGACAAGGACAACATAAATAATTTCAGGCCCATAACTCTGCTAAACGCAGAGTTCAAGATTTTGGCCAAGAGGTTGGCGCTTGTCGTCGGTGGTCTGGTGGGAGAGGCGCATAGATGTGCCATTGCAGACAGATCCATCCGCAACAACCTCCACCTCATGCGATACATCGTGGAGAGGGTAGCTAGGGAACCTGGCACGGGAGGGGTCCTTGATCAATTTAGATCAGTCGAAATCTTTCGATAGGGTCGAGCATCGTTATCTGGCGGCGGCCCTGAGGGCGGCCGGCTTTGGGACCGTCTTCAGAGGCTGGATCACTGCCATGCACAGCGACTTCTGCTCTGTGGTGAGAGTGAACGGTCACCTTTCGGAACCGTTGAAGATCATGCGCTTGATCCGCCAAGCGCATGATGGTCCGCCAAGGGATGTCCCCTCTAGTCCCTTTTGTACGCATTGACTCTCGAACCATTATTACACAAACTGGAGACGTTGAGGGTCGTCCCGCGTGAACAGCATATGCCGACAACGTCACCGTATTGGTGTCAAGCGCCAAACACATCGAGGCGACCGATACTAGACTAAGAGAATACGAGGCGTGACAAGAGCAATGATCAATCAGGAAAAGTCTGTGGGCCTACAGCTCGGCACCTGGAGAGGCAGGTCCATGCCGTCCAACAGCGTCGTCGGGCACTGGACAGACGGACCGGTTAAATTGCTAGGGGTCTGGTTCGGTTTGGACCTCCAGACGGAAAACAACTGGGACGAAGTGACGAGCAGGGTGGCCTCTCTCACCCAGAAATAGGCCGAGAGGAAGCTATCCCTGAAAGGTCAAGCGGGGGTGGCGAATGCGTACATCACGTCCGTCATCTACTACCGCCTGACCATCGTGCCTTGTCATAAGCCACACTTGATTGCGCTGGAGCGTTTTCTCTTTCGCTATATGTGGAAGGGACGCGTTCCGATGGCCAATCGGTCCATCTGCTGTCAACACCCTCGACGGTGAACAGGTGTGGTCGCCTTTGCTAGACGCGTATTTCCCCAGCTCGTCTCCTTGGCGGAGCTGCAGTCCTGGGTCAAGCGAAGACCAAGAGGGGGCGCTTGTAAACTGGAATGTCTTCAGGCGCTTACAGCTCTCGACTAATCGGGTGATGCGATCGGTGGAAACTCCACCTTGGTGTTCTATAGAGGGTTAGTGGAGGGAAAGAGCGACGACGTGGGTGGGGAGATTCTGGGTGTCGACGAAAATCAACTAGCCAATCTCTTCGGGAGAACTTTCGGGCCGAGGCCTATGGACAACTTCCAGAAATCCCTGGCCTGGCAGTGCTACCGGGGAGCTTTGTCAGTTCGGGATAACCTCTACAGGCATGGAAGTGCTGTCAAGCCGGGCCTGACCGAGATGCGCGCAGCGCGATGAAACCGTCCTGCACGCATCCAGTGTCCCAGCATTTGTTGTCACGTGAGGACGGATCCAGTACGTCGAACTGTGACTTACCGTATTATTGGATTGAAAAGTTAAAATATTGAAAGAGCTACAGAAGCTCAAATTCAAAAGGTTTTGGGGCCAGTCTGGACCGAAAAAATTTATATTCAAAGAGGCAGAGGTTTCGGCTCGGTGGAGGTAAGATTTAACACCAAAGAAGAGGCAAAATCTCACTCCCTCAATCCCCTACAAAGTGAGGAATTTCTAGTAATCCCAGTCTACTGTAGAATGAGATTAGTAAGAATCAAATTAAACCAAATACCACCGGAAATAGATATTTCTTGGCTATTAGCTGCCGTAACGGTAAATGTTAAGGAGAACACATAAATCCTTGATGTTTACCAAATAAGCAAAGAAAATTGGTCTGGGATGGCAGTGAGAATTTTACTGCAAACCTCACCAAAAAATGTAGATGCCATCCCTGAACATGGTATAATATTACCCAGAAAGTTGAAGGGCGAAAAGCTAGATGTTATATCTGATATCTGGCTCTCCACAAAACACCTGAGAGCACTCTGCCTTTCCCTAAAAACAAACAAAGAAATCTCTGCTTCTACCAACACCGAAAACCACAACTACTACTAGAAGACAAACACCAAATAAAACAACAATCCCAGCACCGCCAAGTCCAACACAGAAAAAGCTGTCACCAGCAACATCAACAACACCAACATCCAATTGAGGACATGCCACTCCCTGAGGATAAACTTGACGACAAGTGACAAATAGTGTGTTCTCTCAAAAACAAACAAAAAAAAGAAAAAATTCTCCGGCTTCGCCCTCAAAAACAGAAGACGAAAGAGTAAAAAAAATCTCAAAAGCCGAAAGGCAAAAAACACTAAAAAAAAAACCCTCATCCCCATCATCACCACAAACACCCACTCAGCCAACACTACAACAATCACCCCACTCACAAACATTTCAAGCAAAACCTAACCCACATCCGCAACAACAAAAAGATACAAACATCACGCACAACACAGCAATTGACTCAAACAATACAAAACTTTTAAATTACTTAGAACACAATACCACAATCACACAAAACGATTTTACAAAACTAGAAAAAATAACATTACCCACAAACATACAAATAATAAAAATAACTCAGAAAACATTCACACATTTAAAAACAAAATTCCCAGATTCAATTGGAGACTTCAAGGGAACAATCTCCAACCGAATCTACACAGACATTTCGGCTTTTGAGCCAAGAAAAAAGAACCTCCGAAGGATGGAACTACTGTCCTTCCTCCCCCAAATTTAAGGTAAGCGACCGTTCCCACTTTCTCCTCCTCTAAATCAATCATGGCCTCACTAAGAATAGGCAGTCTGAATGAACGGGGCTTGGGCTCATCCTGGAAATAGGGGCACCTGCTATGGACATAGATGTTGTGGGCATTAGCGAGATCAGAGTTTCCGATGCACGAACCTTCGCACACATTTTCGGTGGCTACGAGGTATACGCATCTCCGAACCATCCAGGATCTGGAGGTGGAGTTGCGCTGTTGTTCCGGAAAAGCATGGATCTCACAATACGGACCATCTTCCTGGACCCGGAGGGTAAATTGGTGGTACTGGATGTGATCAGTGGTAAAGGGCACACCTTCAGGTTAATGGTTGTCTATGCTCCAACAGGAGCAGGACGAACTGTTTTTTCCGACATCTGGAAAACTTTCTGGGAACTTCTCGCTCTTTGGTCTTAGTGGGCGACTGGAACGGTATCTTAGATGCACACTGGGATTGTGTGGGACTCGCTGATAGGGGAGGAGGATGTAAAAGCCTCGCAAATCTGCTCAGACACTTCCAACTGTCTGCCAGATACCGACTGAATTTTCCGAATGCACCAATGTGGATTTGAATAAACCGCATCGGGTCATCCAGATCCTATCTAGATAGGGTATTCCGTAGGGAAATAGACAGGGATAGCTTAAGTTGTCCACAATTTCAAACAGTTGAATACACAAGCCACAATTTTTTTTACATGTGTAGTAGATCTAGATAGGCTCCATAGGCAAGGACCCGGTTACTGGAAGCTAAATGCCTCATTCCCAATGCGCACATCCTACAGAGACCAGATTAGTGAATTAGTTAAGCGGGAATTGACAGGGGCAATCATCAACAAATGGTGGTATGCCCAGAAAAGGGCAGTTAAAGTAGAATGAATAAGATTTAGCAAAGCTGTAGCAATAGAGAAAACTAGAGTAGAGAGGGAACTAGTGAAAAAACTAGGAGAGGCAATTAACAATGGCATTGCGACCGACGTTCTTGCGTCGACATTGGCCCTAGACCAACTTTTCAATGCCAAGCACAAAGGCTGTGTGGCCAGAGCTAAAGCACGTATTCTTAGAGGTGAGGAGATGAAAGCTGTTCAATGGGCCCGTGTGGAACACTACGACGGGCGCATGATACTCGATCCCAAGCAGATGTATGCAACTTTTCAGCAACACTTTGCCCGACTGTTCGGGAGCGATGGCTGATTGGATTGCGAGATGAACTTCACAACCTATTTCGACGACATGTCGCAGCTGTTGGTGACAGAGGTGGGGTGTTGCAGAAATCCAATAACAGCCGTTGAGATACAGAAAGCAGCTGACTGAACGAGGATCAAATCGCCTGGATTAGATGGTCTGCCCTACGAGATTTACGTACACATGCCAGACTTGTTCGGCGACCTCTTGGAAGACGTTACTGCAACTGACAGTAGAATGTGAGAATCCCCAGTTCTGTGAGCCGTGGAGTGGTGGCACTGCTGAGACAAGACCTGAACAAGGGGCACAATATAAATAATTTTAGGCTCATAACTCTGCTAAATGCAGAGTTCAAAATTTTGGCCAAGGTGTTAACAGTGAGGTTGGCACTTGTCATTGGTAGTCTGGTAGGGAAGGCACAGACATGTTTTATTCCCAAGAGATCCATCCATGACAACCTCCATCTCATGCGATACATCATAGAGAGGGTGGCTAAAGAACCTGGGACGTGTGGGGCACTGATCAACTTGGATCATTCCAAAGTATTTGATAGGGTCGACCATCGGTACCTGGTGACGGTCCTCAAAGCAGCAGGCTTTGGGTCAGTTTTCAGAGGATGGATAGCTGCTATGCTTAGTGACATCTGCTCGGTGGTCAGATTGAATGATCACCTCTCGGAACCGTTCAACATTATGCATTACTACACAAATTAGAGACATTGAGAGGCATCCCACATGAACTAGGACATGGAAGATCTATGTCAGCTTATGCCAACGACATCACAGTTGTAGTGTCAAATACCAAACACATTAAGGTGATCGGCACTACTCTGAAGGAATACGAAGCGTTGACAGGAGGGAAAACCAGCCAGCAAAAACCCATGGGCCTACAACTCGGCACATGGGGTTTTTCCATGCCGTCTAACAGAGTCGTCGGACGCTGGAGGGACGGACCGGTTAAATTACTCGGGGTCTGGTTTGGTCCTGACCTCCAGATAGACAGAAATTGGGATGAGGTGACGAACAGAAATGAGCCGAGAGAAAGCTGTCCCTGAAAGGTAGGGCAGAGGTGGCGAACACATTCATCGTGTCCGTCATCTACCGCTTGACCATCGTTCCTTGTCCCAAACCCAGCCAGACAGCACTGGAGCGTTTGCGCTTCCAATTCTTGTAGAAAGGACGCGTTCCAATGATCAGACGGTCCACTGTTGTCAACAGCCCCTTCGTGGAGGACTGGGAATGCCGTGGCTAATGATGCGCAGACATGTGCTGAGGCTACGAGATCTCCATCTCTTCCTAAACGGTGAACAGATGGGGTCTCCATTCACCAGATGCATGTTCCCCCATCCTTAACGGAGCTACAGTCCTGGGTCAAGCAGAGACCGAGGGAGAGCGCTTGGAAACAGAAATGTCTCCAGGTGCTTACAGCCCTTCAACAATCGGGCAATATGATCAATGGAAACACCACCTTAAAGTTCTATAGGGGGTTCGTGGCTGACAAAAGCGAATAACGTTCTTGGGGAAGCTCTAGACATTGACGAGAATCAATTAGCTACTTTTCTCGGAAGGAACTTCGGTCCAAGGCCCATGGATAATTTCCAGAAATCCCTGGCGTGGCAGTGTTAACGAGGAGCTTTGTCAATTCGAGATAAACTCTACAGACATAGAAGTGCCGTTAGCCGGGCCTGTCCGAGATGCGTGCAGGGCGACGAAACCGTCCTGCATGCAATCGTCCATTGTCCGAGCGTTGCTGACTTGTGGGTTTATGTCGAACACCTGTTGTCGCGTGTAGGACAAATTCGGTTATCAACTGAGTCCATTGTGAAGATTGTCCCGCCGCCTTCTTTTAGTCAAGAAGGGCAGGCCATTTTTATGTCATGTATCCATGGTGAAAAAGGTTGTATGATGGACACACTTGAAAGGTTTGAAGATGAGCACTTTCCTTTTTGGTGAAGCCCTGATTAACTTCTTCAGATTCACTTGAGGAGGAAAATAGGAATAGAGAGAGAAGTGCTGCCTTCAAAGTAATTTGTTGAAAGGTGGGTGAGAGAAGTGGGCATGGCCCAAGTGGAATGGCCCGCTCTGAGTGTAGATTGGAGGAGTACAACTGGAACAGGGCACTTACCCTAGAAATCAGAGCATCCGTGGTTTTATGGGGGGTTTTTCTATGAATGACCCTCGAATGTCTCCTCCCTATTGAGAAACCTTTTTGTTGTAATTTTATTATTATCTTTTTGTTGTAATTTTATTATTATCTTTTTTTTTAACTTTGTTAAAATTTGTTTACACGCAAAACCCACACACGACCACACACACAGACACACACACACACACACACACACACACACACTCTATGTTTTCGTCCTGTACTGTCATAATGTTTTTTCTTGATGTGGACCTTTAGTGGTTAATAAAGAAATCATTATTATTATTATTATTGAAGGTGAAGCCACGCTTCTTATCGGCTCCAGATTTTTTCAACAGTACTCATCGATTTCAACCGTTTCTAACCTCTTATTCAAGTTTTAAACTTGATAAGAGTTTAGAAGAAGTGACCCACTTAACACAGGTGGTTCACTCATAAATAATACGGCACCCTTTTATGCGGTGTCGTATGTACGAAGGAAAAGAGGAACAATATCATTTTTAATGATATTGTTGCAGATTTAAAATTACCAAATATTTCTAACACAAACAACACCAACAATAACACCAACAACAACACCATCAATAACAACAGCAACAACAAAAATAACAGCGATAAGGTCGAGAAAGACAATAACAATGACAATAACAACAGCCACAACAACAATAAGAGTGGGGACAGTATCAACAAAAACAACAATAATAACAACAGCCACAACAACAATTACAGCAGCAACAGTATCAACGAAAACAACAACAACAGCAACAACAGTACCAACGAAAACAACAATAATGACATCAATACAAGTAACAGCCATCTCAGCACCACCAGTAAGACCAGTAGCGGCAGCAATAGTAGTGCCGCTGAAAAAGGGGTCACTTCTTTTGCAGGTGTGGCCCGAAATATCGAAACAGTGTTAGTCACGGAGGAGGAGATGGCAGTCGCAAGGGCCATGGTGACAAGAAATGCCAATCGAGTTTCCCTGACACCTCCACCCAATTTTTAAGGACCAGCAGTTACGGACGGTGACTTACTGCACCGTAAGCAAAATGTCACATCGGGTGGAGAGAGCACGGAGGCTCAAATCCAAAAGGCCTTGGGGTGCGTCTGGGCGCGCAAGACCCACATCACCCGAGGAAAAAAAATATGCCACAGAAGACGTACTTTTTACAACTCTTTGGTAACCCTAAAGAGTGAGGAGATAGTTTTGGTGCCTCCTACTGTGGGCAGAAAATTGTGAGGGTCAATGTGACCCAGGTCCCACCCAACGTGCCTATACTTTGGCTTGCCGCGTCTGTCTTTGCTGCAAGTAGAGAAAATAGGGAGAAGGAAATGGTCAGGTATAGGCATGCAAATGCTAATACAAACTGACCAGGTGTGTATCGAGTCTATCCCCGATATCATAGATCTCGAGGAAGGATCCAACTCCCTATAAGTGTGGAAGGAAGGCCCCCAAAATGCTATCTCTGTGGGTCAAAGGGTCACCTCAGGGCCTTTTGCCCGCAGAAGACAGCGAAGAAGAAGGCCCCCTCCTTCCAATGCCTGGTCCGCTGTAACCAAGAGTAGGGCAGACAACAAAGGCAGAAGCCCCTTCAACGGTGAGTAGGAGGGCAACGTCCGTGGCACCCGTACCAAGGCCACGGACAACTAAAACAGCAGCAGCAGTGGCGGCAACACCACTAGCTGCACCAACAACAAAATCGCCGGGAAGGGCTCCACTACCACCACCAACAGCCGTGGAGGACATACCCCTCCCAGACGCCACGGAATCCGACATGGAGTATGAGGCGGGAGTGAAGTGGTAAACGGTCTGCCACAAAAAAACAAAAAACAAAAAACCCTTAGCTTCACCCTCCAGAAGCGAAGGCAAACAAAGAACGGTAAAGGCTGCAAGGTGACTCGCAGCAACGCTACCACCATCACCACCAACAACCACCACACCACCACCACCAGCATCACCACAAACACCAACATCGCAAACACAACAAGACAAACATACCCAACAGCAGCAACAAGAAAACAGCAACAGAACCAAACCCCCCCAAAAAATATTACACAGCCATAAACTTGGCAAATAAAGAACTCTTAGAATATATAAAGCAGCACACAGACATTAAGGACAAAAATTACTACACCCCCACCAACACCAAGAACATTCCCGAAAAATATAAACATTATTAAAATAAAAATAGAACATTATAAACATTTAAAAGATAAAATTCCCCAATGCAGTTGGAGACTTCAGAGGATCGGTTACCAAGAGGATATACACCGACATCATCTTGGAAACACCCATGACCAGCCAAAGGGACGGTTCGACTGTCCCTTTCCCACACGATCAGGATAGGTGATACTTTCTCACTTGCTCCATTCCTCACCCAACATGGCCTTACTTAGAATAAGCAGTATAAATGTACGTGGCCTGGGGGTCATCTTGGAAGCAGAGCCACCTGCTTAACGATCTCAGGTCACTAAACATAGATGTGGTGACCATCAGCGAGACCAGAATTTCCGAAGCACGAGACTTCGCACCGATCTTCGGCGGTTACGATGCATACACATCACCCAGCCGTCCGGGAGCGGGGGCTAAGTTGCTGTGCTTTTTCGGAAAGGCTTGGATCTCGCCATACAGGCCATCTTCCTGAACCCAGAAGGTAAGTCGGTGGTACTGGAGGTGACAGGCAGTGAAGGCAATGCTTTCAGTCTAGTAGCCCTCTACGCCCCAACAGGCCAAATTTCTTCAGACGTCTAGAGACCTTTCTTGGAACGTCCCGCTCTTTAATGTTAGTGGGTGACTGGAACGGTATCTTAGATGCACGCTGGGATTATGTGGGGCTAGTAAATAGGGGAGGAGGATGTAAAAGCCTCAGCAACCTGCTCAGACATTTTCAACTGTCTGACAGGTATCGACTGAATTATCCGAATGTGCCAATGTGGACATGGGCAAACCGCATCGGGTCATCCAGATTGTATCTAGATAGGGTATTGTGTAGGGAAACAGATAAGGCTAGCGTAGGTTGTCCAAAATTTAAAGTAGTCGACTACACGGACCACAAATTTGTGATCTGTTAAGTTGACGTAGATAGACTTCATAGACAAGGACCCGGTTACTGGAAGCTGAACGCGTCTTTCCCGGCGCGCAAAGCTTAGAGACCGGATAAGCGAATTAGTTAAGCGTACGTTGACGGGTGCGAACGTCAACAACAGGTGGTGGCTTACCCTGAAAAGGGCAATTAGAGTAGAATCAATAAGATTTAGCAAAGGAGTAAAGATAGAGGAAAATAGAGTAGAAGGAGAGCTAGTGAGAATGCTAGAAGAGGCGTTTAGGACAGGCATCACAACCGACGTGCTTGCGGCAAGATTGGCACTCGACCAATTCTTCAATGCAAAGCACGAAGGCTGCGTTGTCAGAGCTAGAGCGCGTGCTCTGAGACAAGAGGGGACAAAAGCTGTCCAATGGATCCGGGTGGTGGAGGCGCCACGTGGCAACAAATCCACAATTCAATCCTTGCCTGACCAAAACGGGCACATGTTACTCGAACCTGAGCCAATGTGTGAGACTTTTCAGCAGCACTTTGCTCAACAGTTTGGGAGCGGCGGCGGGCCAGATCGGAGTATGAACTTCAGTGCATACCTCGAGCGACTGCCGCAGCTCTCGACGGCCGCAGTGCAGTATTGCGAAAAGCCGATAACAGCAGGCGATGTCTGACTGCACGAGGGGTAAATCGCCAGGTTTGGATGGTCTGCCCTACGAGCTTTATGCGTACATGTCAGACTTGTTCGGCGACCTCTTGGCAGACGTCTACTGCAAATGGCAGCAGAACGGGAGCATTCCCAGTTTTGTGAGCCGGGGAACTCATGCGATACATCATAGAGAGGGTGTTTAAGGAACCTGGCACGGGTGGGGCCCTGATCAACTTAGATCAATCTAAGGCATTTGATAGGGTCGACCATCGGTACCTGGCGGCGGTCCTCGAGGCGGCTGGTTTCGGGGCAATTTTCAGCGGTTGCATCGCTGCAATGCACAGCAACATCTGCTCAGTTGTGAAGGTGAACGGTCATCTGTCACAGACGTTCAGCATCATGCGCTCAGTCCGTAAGGGTTTTCCCCTCTCGTCACTCTTGTACGTATTGGCCCTAGAGCCGTTGCTGCACAAATTGGAGGCGATGAGAGACGTCCCACGCGAACTGGGATGTGGGAGACCCACATCGGCTTACGCCGACATGTGCCGGACGTGTCCAGATGCTCGGCACCGCTCTCAAGGAATATGAAGCAGTGACAGGAGCAAAATTAAACCAGGAAAAGTTGGTGGACTTGCAGTTTTGTACCTGGAGAGTCAAGTCCATGCCGCCCGACAGCGTCGTGGGGCGCTGGACGGAATGACTGGTTAAATTTCCCGGGGTCTATTTCGGTCCGGACCTCCAGATAGAGAAAAACTGGAGCGAGGTGACGAACAGGGTGGCGTCTCTCACCCAGAAATGGGCCGAGAGGAAGCTGTGCCTGAAAGGTCGGGCAGAGGTGGCGAATGCGTTCATCGCATCCGTCATTAGCTACCGCCTAACCATTGTGCCTTGCCCAGGCCCAACTCTGACAAAAGTGGAGCGCCTCCTCTTCCGCTTTTTATGGAAGGGGCGTGCTCCCATGGTCAGATGATCCATCTGCTGTCAACACACTTTACGTGGAGGGCTGGGCATGCCGTGGTTGATGATGCGCAAAAACGCGCTGATGCTGCGACATCTCTGGTGCTTCCTTGGCGGTGAGCAGGTGTCGTCACTGTTTGCCAGACGTGTTTTTCCCCAGCTCGTCTCATAAACAGAGTTGCATTCCGGAAAAGACCGAGGGATAGCGCTTGGAAGCTGGAATGTCTCCAAGCGCTCACAGCCTTCTACCAGCTGGGCACTGGCATCGGTGGTTCTATAGTATCTAGTATCGGCGTTCTATAGAGGACTAGTGGAAGGGAAGAGTGACGACGTTCTCGGGGACAACCTGGGTGTCGAAGACGATCAGCTGTTCACTCTCTTCAAGAGAACTTTCAGACCGGGACCTATGGACAACTTCCAGAAATCCCTGGCTTGGCAGTGCTACCGGGGAGCGTTGCCGGTTAGAGATAAGCTCAACAGGCACGGAAGTGCCGTCAGCCGGACCTGTCTGAGATGCGCACAGAGCGACGAAACCGTTGTGCACGCACTCGTTCAGTGTCCGAGCATTGCTGACTTGTGGAGCTATGTCGAACATTTGCTGTCACGTGTAGGACGGATCCGGTTATCGACTGAGTCCATTGTGCAGATAGCCCCGCCGTCCTCCTTTAAGGAGGAGGAAGGGCAGGCAGTTTTAATCTGCCTGGTAGCCATGGCGAAAGAGATTGTATGGTGGACAAGGTTGAAAGGATTGAAGACGGACACTTTCCTCTTTGGCGAATCCCTCATTAATTTTTTCAAATTTCACTTGAAGAGGAAAATCAGGGTGGAGAGATAAGTGCTGTCTTCTAGTAGGTTTGTTGAAAGGTGGGTGAAAGTGGTGAGTCTGATCCGAGTGAACGGGCCCATTCTGAGTATGCACCTGTAGACTGAGGAGCGGAAAACAGAGAGGACGCATGTCCTGGTGGTCAGGGTGGTCGTGGTCTTTTGTGTGGTTTTCGCCACGAGTCACCCTCGGAGGTTTCCCCCTATTGGAGAATTGTTGTTGTTTGAATTTTTTTTATATTTCTATCTTCTTGTTATAACCTTTTTTTATACGGCCAAAACCCACTTTCTATCGTCCTTTACCGTTCTGTGCCGTCTGTAATATTTTTCTTCATGTTAGCCCTTGTGGCCAATAAAGAAACCATTATTATTATAATTATTATTATTATTCTTTGAGTCTCAGTCATTGATGTTATTTAACTGGAAGGTTTGTTGAAATGAATATCAAGCCACTACCTGCAGCCTCAGACATTCAGGACGTATCGGAGCGTTCTTGCTGTTCCCAGCAAGCATGCTTTTTGAAGTGTTCCAAAAAGCGGGACTGGACTAATCTTCTTTAACCATCCTTGGAAACTCTTTGAGATAGTACCTAGTGCTTCTATGACAATCGGGACGACCATGACTTCATGGCAGCTCCAAATCCTTTTTAACTCCCACTTTAAATCCTGGTATCGGTTAATTTTCTCCCTCTCCTTTTCTTGCACTCTTGTGTTGAATGGGTAGGCTACATCTACAATCAGGCACGATCTTTTTTCCTTGTCCAAAACCACCAGGTCAGGCCTATTGTGTTTTAATTTCTTGTCCGTCTGTATCCTAAAATCCCATAGCACCTTCACCTGATCGTTTTCTATCACCGACTCTGGCTTATGCTCATACCACTTCTCAGAATGTGGTAAATTGTTTACTTTGCATAGATGCCAGTGGATCACCCTGCCCATCACATCATGTCTCCAGCCTTTATAGTGAGTCTGGGCTAGGTGTTTACACTCGGATACAATGTGATCCACAGTCTCCTCTCTCTCTCTCCACAGATCCTACACAGTGAGCTAGCCTCCTCCTTGTCAAAATGGTGTTTCGCCCACTTCGTTCTGAGGGCCTGAACTTGCGCAGCCATTAGCATTCCTTCTGTAGCTTTTCAAGGTCTCCTCTTTTTAACCAGTTCCATGTCTGTGGATCTCTAAATTCTGTTTTCTTAAAGAAGGTGCTATGAAAGGATTTTTCATGAAGGTTGCTCTTCCTCCTTCTTGTTATTTCCTCCTTGGACATCCCCTGGTCTATTGTCCTCTCCTTCAGTACAATTTTGAGCATTGGCTCCCTACTGTCAGTCACATATGTGTGCAGGTTGTTTTTCTCCATCTGAACACAGTCCTCTATGCTGATAATACCTTATTATTATTATTATCATTATGCTGCAACATCTCTGGTGCTTCCTTGACGGTGAATAAGTGTGGTCGCCGTTCGCCAGGCACGTTTTCCCACAACTCGTCTCCTTGACGGAGCTGCAGTCCTGGGTCAGGAAAAGACCGAGGGATAGCGCTTGGAAAGTGGAATGTCTCCAGGCGTTCACTGCCCTCTGCCAGCTGGGCACCAGTATCGGTGGAACATCCACCTCGGCGTTCTATAGAGGACTAGTGGAGGGGAAGAGCGATGACGTTCTTGCAGAGATACTGGGCGTCGAAGAAGATCAGCTGTTTGCTCTCTTCCGGAGAACTTTCATCCCAGGGCCTATGGATAACTTCCAGAAATCTCTGGACTGGCAGTGCTACCGGGGAGCGTTGCTGGTTCGAGATAAGCTCTACAAGCACGGAAGTGCTGTCAGCCGAGCCTGTCCGAGATGCGCGCAGAGCGACGAAACCGTCGTGCACGCATTTGTTCAGTGCCCGAGCATTGCTGACTTGTGGAGCTATGTCGAACAGTTGCTGTCGCGTGTAGGACTGATCCGGTTATCGTAGAGTTCATTGTGCAGATGGTCTGACCGTCTTCCTTTGAGGAGGAAAGGCAGGCGGTTTTAATCTGCCTGGTGGCCATCGCGAAAGAGATTGTGTGGTGTACAAGGTTGAAAGGGTTAAAGACACTTTCCTCTTCGGCGAATGCCCGATTAACTTTTTCAAGTTTCACTTGAAGAGGAAAATCAGGGTGGAGAAGCAAGTGCTGCCTTCTAGCAAGTTTGTTGAAAGGTGGGTGAATGTAGCGAGAATGGTCCGAGTGAACGGAACCGCTCTGAATATACGCCTGTAGTTTGAGGAATGGGAAAAAATTGAGAGAGGGCGTTTGCCCTGGTGGTCAGGGTGGCCGTGGTCTTTTGTGTGGTTTTCGCCACGAGTAACCCTCGGAGATTTCCCCCCTATAGGGGAATTTTTCATTGTTTGAATTTTCATTTTTATTGTTTATATATATATGATTCTATGTCTTTTTTCTTTTTCGTTTCTTATATAAATAATAAAAAATTTTACACGCACAAAACCCACATCGTACCGTCCTGTACCGTCTGTAATGTTTTTCTTGATGTCAGTCCTTGTGGCCAATAAAGAAATCATTATTATCTTCCTCGGCGGTGATCAGGTGTGGTCGCCGTTTGCTAGACGCGTCTTTCCCCAGCTCGTCTCCTTGACAGAGCTGCAGCCCTTGGTCAAGCGAAGATCGAGAGGGAGCGCTTGGAGACTGGAATGTCTTCAGGCGCTCACGGCCCTCGACCAGTCGGGCAATGTGATCGGTGGAAACTCCACCTTGGCGTTCTATAGGGGATTAGTGGAGGGGAAGAGCGACGACGTACTTGGAGAAACTCTAGGCGTCGACGAAAATCAACTAGCCAATCTCTTCGGAAGGACTTTCGGGCCGGGGCCTATGGACAACTTCCAGAAATCCCTGGCCTGGCAGTGCTACTGAGGAGCTTTGCCAGTTCGGGATAAACTCTACAGGCATGGAAGTGCCGTCAGCCGGGCCTGTCCGAGATGCGCGCAGGGCGACGAAACCGTCCTGCATGCACTCGTCCAGTGTCCGAGCATTGCTGACTTGTGGGTTTATGTCGAACACCTGCTGTCGCGTGTAGAACGGATCCAGCTATCAGCTGAGTCCATCGTGAGGATTGCCCCTCCCTCTTCCTTTAGCCGGGAAGGGCAGGCAGTTCTTATCAGTCTGGTGGTCATAGCGAAATAGATAGTATGCTGGACGCGTTTGAAAGGGCTGAAGACAAGCACTTACCTCTTCGGTGATGCCCTGATTAACTTTTTCAAATTTCATTTGAAAAGGAAAATCAGGGTAGAGAGGGAAGTGCTCTCTTCCCAGCATTTTGTTGAAAGATGGGTGAGAGAGGCAAGCATGGCCCGAGTGAATATACTCTGAGTATATGCCTGTAAATTGAAGGTGGAAAACTGGGAGAGGGCAACTGCCCTGGTGGTCAGGCTCACTGTGGCTTTGTTAATGGGCTTTCTCCACGATAGCCTTCGGAAGTCTCCCCCCCCCTCCCTATTGGGCAATTTTTCATTGTTCTTTTTTTGTTACATCCTCTGTTTTTGTTTTTTTTTACACGCAGAAATGACCATTTGTACCGTCCTGTATTGTCCTGTACTGTCCTTAATGTCTACTTTGTGTAAACCCTTGAGGTTAATAAAGAAAGCATTATGTGGTTTGGCAGTATCGGTCGGACGCCATGCTTTGAAGCATAGAGTTACCTCCCTTTATGATCTGAGTTCAAATCCCGCCGAGGTTAACTTTGCCTTTCATCCTTACGGGGTCGATAAAATAACACTGAGTATTTTGCTGGCCTTGCGCCAAAAGTAGAAACAATCATAATTAAATGCACTGGATAAATTGCTGGCCTTGTGCCTAAAGTAGAAACAATTATTATTATTATTGAATGCCATGTTTGACGGAGACTCGGCTCTGTAAGGTATAGTAATTTTTAACCGTTATAACAATTGTAAATTTTTTAAAACTTGAATCAAATTGTAGATAAAGACACCCTCCTCCTTGTGGGAGGGGTCTTTCTGCCCGTTATTTGGCCCTTCGGGGTGAAATAACCAGTTATTGGGGTTTTGTGCCCAATATTCGTTTTAAACCGTAAAAAAAACATGGCTACAAAAAAGAATGTTCGCAAGTCACTCCCACTCCTTCCGTCTTCTTCTTCCGTCATTACGTCAGAGAAAAGATTGTCTCTCTCCCTCCCTTCTCTAAATGTGGTGTCGCCTCTCTCGCCTCTTTCGCAAGCGACGCCATTAAAGAAAAAGAAAAATGTAGTTTCCCGTAGCGTTCTTCATCAAGAGAACGCGCGTACCGTGGAACATTTCTCCACGACAGCGACAACGACGAAAGATGTGTGCGGTAAATACGGAAAGCCATTTCATTCGTCTGACGTCATGAAGAATAGCAGCAGCAGCCGTAATAACAGCAGCAACAGTGGCGAGGAAAATACTAGTAGCAGCCGCAACAACATCAGCAACAGCATAAACAACAACAGCAGCAGCAACAACAGCAACAACAACAGCAGCAACAACAACAACAACAACAGCAACAACAACAACAGCAGCAACAGCAACAACAACAACAACAACAACAACAACAGCAACAGCGGCGGCGGCGGTGGTAGTACCAGCAGCAACAACAAAAGTAACAGGAGCTCTGACAACAACAACAACAACAACAACAACAAGAAAGAAAAACCAATCTCGTTTGCAGGTATCGCAAAGAACCTGGAAACCATCCTTATAACAAATGAGGAATTACAGGAAGCAAAGAAGATGGTGACGAAAACCGGACACCGAGTAATCTGCAAGGCAGCCGAAGAATTTTTCGAAACCCAACAGCACTGTACGGTCACATACCGTACAGTAAGCACAAAATCACGTAGGGTTGAAAGAGACACAGAGGCTCAAATACAAAAAGCCTTAGGGTCTGTGTGGCAGCGGAAAACGCATATCACCCGAGGCAAGAAATATGCCACCGTGGACGTGCTTTTTGCCACACCCCAGGAGGCAAAGGTTCAATCCTTAGTGACCCTAAGGAGCGAGGAAATGGTGTTGGTGCCCTCCTACTGCGGGAAAAAAATTGTGAGGGTCAAACTGACCCAAGTCCCCCTCGGGATGGCCCCTTCTTGGCTGGCCGCGTCTGTCCTCGTCGGAATCGAGGACAAAACAACCGTACTGCAAGTACAGAAAAAGTACGAGAAGATTGGGTCGGCGCCTCCATTGAGATGTTAATTTAAACCAACCAGGAGTGCATCGAAGCTATCCCGGATGTGATAGATTTCGATAATGGCACTCAACTTCCGATAAGTGTTGAGGGCAAACGCCCAAAATGCTTTCGCTGTGGGTCGAAGACTCACCTCAGGGCCTTCTGCAATGAGAAGACCCTGAGAAAGGAGAAAACCCCCCTCCTTCCGAAACCGGCTCCACTGCTACCAGCAACAGGACAAGCGGCCACGGAAATCAAGAACAGCAGCAGCAGTGGAAGTATTAACAACAACAGTAATACCAACTGCAGCTGCAACAGAGACTCCACTGCAACCATCACCAACAAGAACAAGTGAAAGAGTGGAGCTGGTACCCCTCCCCGACCTCACAGAATCGGACATGGAGTGTGAGGTGGGAGAGGGATGGCAAAAGGTCGCAAGAAGGCACAAACGCAGAAGCAGCGCATCGTCGCCTTCAAAAAGGGGGGAAGAAATGAAAGAAGAGTAAAGGCTACTGCAAAGAGACTTACAGCAGCAACACCACCAACACCATCACCACCCACACTAGCACTACCATCACCACCGGCGGCAACCCCACCGCCAACAACAACAACACTTTTAACAACACCACCACAAGCACCAACATCGCAAACACAACAAAACACACACACCCAGCAACAACGACAAGAAAATAGCAAAACCACACCCCACCCCCAGAAAAAGAAATGCACAGCAATAAATACACACAACATGAAACTAATGACTTACATAATTGAACACACAGACATTTCACAGCACGACTACATAATACCAGCACCAATCAAAACACCAACGAACATAAGACTGGTAAGAATATCACAGAAACAATACACAAACATTAAAATGAAATTCCCCAACGCAGTTGGTGATTTCAGAGACCTAGGAGGGACACTAAACCGGAGAGTATACTCGGATATACTCACAGAAGAGCCGACGACCAGTCGAAGGGACGGTTCAACGGTCCCTTCACCAGACGATCAAGGTAAGTGATCCTTTCTCACTTGCCCCGTTCCTCACCCAACATGGCCGTATTCAGGATCGGAAGTGTAAACGTGCGTGGCTTGAGCTCGGTTTGGAAGCAGGGTCACTTGCTTAACAACCTCAGGTTACTAAACATAGATGTGGTGGCCATCAACGAGACAAGAATCTAAGAAACACAAACTTTCGCACCGATCTTCGATGGTTACGAGGTGTACGCATCTCCGAGCCGTCCGGGAGCGGGAGGCGGAGTGGCTGTTGTTTCGGAAAGGCTTGTGTCTCGCCATACGGACCATCTTCCTGGACCCAGAAGAGAAGTCGGTGGTGCTGGACTTAAGCGAAGGCAACGCTTTCAGGCTAGTAGCCGTCTATGCCCCGACAGGGACAGGACGGCCAGATTTCTTTAGACGTCTAGAGACCTTTCTTGGAACGTCCCGGGCTTTAGTGTTAGTGGGCGACTGGAACGGTATCTTGGATGCACGCTGGGATTGTGTGGGGCTAGTGGATAGGGGAGGAGGGTGCAAGAGCCTCACCAACATGCTCAGACGTTTTGAACTGTCTGACAGGTATCGACTGGATCACCCGAATGTGCCAATCTGGACATGGACAAACCGCATCGGGTCATCCAGATCGTATCTCGATAGGGTATTCTGCAGAGAACTAGATAAGGCTAGTATAAGTTGTCCACAATTTAAAATGGTCGACTACACAGACCACAAATTTGTGATCTGTGAGATCGACATAGACAGACTTCATAGACAAGGACCCAGTTACTGGAAGCTGAACGCGTCTTTCCCGGCGCGCAAAGCCTACAGAGACCGGATTAGCGTATTAGTTAAGCGGGCGTTGACGGGTGCGGTCGTCAGCAACAGGTGGTGGTTCGCCCTGAAAAGGGCAATTAAAGTAGAGTCGATTAGGTTTAGCAAAGGACTAGTGATAGAGGAAAATAGAGTAGAGGGAGAGATAGTCAGAAAGCTAGAAGAGGCGTTTAGGACAGGCGTCGCAACCGACGTGCTTGTGGCGAGATTGGCACTCGACCAATTCTTCAACGCAAACACGAAGGCTGCGTTGTCAGAGCTAGAGCGCGTGCTCTGAAACACGTTGGGACAAAAGCCGTCCAATGGGTCCGGGTGGCAGAGGCGCGACGTGGCAACAAAGCCACAATTCGGTCTTTGTCTGACCGAAACGGGCGCGTGTTGCTCGAACCCGTGCAGATGTGTGAAGCTTTTCAGTAGCACTTTGCTGAACTGTTCGGGAGCAGCGGCGGGCCGGGTCGGGGTATGGACTTCAGTGCATACCTCGACGGACTGCCTCGACTCTAGACGACCGCAGCACAGTGTTGCGAAAAGCCAATAACAGCCGATGAAATAGGGAAGCGATGGCTAACTGCACGAGGGGTAAATTGCCAGGTTTGGATGGTCTGCCCTACGAGCTTTATGCATTTATGCCAGAATTGTTCGGTGACCTCTTGGCAGACGTCTACTGCAACTGGCAGCAGAACGGCAGCATTTCCAGTTTTGTGAGCCAGGGAGCGGTGGTGCTGCTGAGAAAAGACCCGAACAAGGGGGATGTTATCGATAACTTCATGCCCATAACCCTGCTAAATGCAGAGTTCAAGATTTTGGCCAAGGTGTTAGCAACGAGGTTGGCGCTTGTCGTCAAGGGTCTGGTGGGAGAGGCGCAGACATGCGTCATTCCGGCCATATCCATACACGACAACCTCCACCTCATGCGATACATCATAGAGAGGGTGGTTAAGGAACCTGGCACGGATGGGGCCCTGATCAACTTGGATCAATCCAAAGCATTCGATAAGGTCGACCATCGGTACCTGGCGGCGGTCCTCGAGGCAGCCGGTTTCGGGCCCATTTTCAGGGTTTTGATCGTGGCGATGTACAGCGACACCTGCTCAGTTGTGAGGGTGAACGGCCACCTGTCACAGCCGTTCAGCATGATGCGCTCGATCCACCAGGGTTGTCCCCTCTCGTCCCTATTGTACGTATTGGCTCTCGAACCGTTACTGCACAAACTGGAGGCGATGAGGGGCGTCCCACGCGAACTAGGATGCGGAAAATCCGAGTCAGCTTATGCAGACGACGTCACCGTGGTGGTGTCGAGCACCAGACACGTCCAGATGCTCGGCACCGCTCTCAAGGAATACGAAGCTGTAACAGGACCAAGGATAAACCAGGAAAAGTCGGTGGGCTTGCAGCTCGGCATCTGGAGAGGCAAGTCCATGCCGTCTGACAGCGTAGTGGGGAGTTGGACGGACGGACCGGTTAAATTGCTCGGGGTCCGGTTCGGACCGCACCACCAGATAGAGAAAAACTGGAGCGAGGTGACGAGCAAGTTGGCCTACCTCACCCAGAAATGGGCCGAGAGGAAGCTGTCCATGAAAGGCCGAGCGGAGGTGGCGAATGCCTACATCGCATCCGTCATCTGCTACCGCCTTACCGTCGTCCCTTGCCCCGGCCCAACTCTCACCAAAATGGAGCGCCTCCTCTTCCGCTTTTTGTGGAACGGACGCGCTCCCATGGTCAGACGATCCATCTGCTGTCAACACCCGTTGCGTGGAAGACTGGGCATGCCATGGTTGATGATGCGCAAACATGCGCTGAGGCTGCGACATCTCTGGTGCTTCCTTGATGGTGAACAGGTGTGGTCGCCGTTTGCCAGGCACGTTTTCTCACAGCTCGTCTCCTTGACGGAGCTGCAGTCCTGGATCAGGAAAAGACCGAGGGATAGCGCTTGGAAAGTGGAATGTCTCCAGGCGTTCACTGCCCTCTGCCAGCTGGGCACCAGTATCGGTGGAACATCCATCTCGGCGTTCTATAAAGGACTAGTGGAGGGGAAGAGCGACGACGTTCTCGGAGAGATCCTGGGCGTCGAAGAAAACCAGCTGTTTGCTCTCTTCCGGAGAACTTTCATCCTAGGGCCTATGGATAACTTCCAAAGATCCCTGGCCTGGCAGTGCTACCGGGGAGCGTTGCCGGTTCGAGATAAGCTCTACAAGCACGGAAGTGCCGTCAGCCGAGCCTGTCCGAGATGCGCGCAGAGCGACGAAACCGTTGTGCACGCACTCGTTCAGTGCCCGAGCATTGCTGACTTGTGGAGCTATGTCGAACAGTTCCTGTCGCGTGTAGGACTGATCCGGTTATCGACTGAGTTCATTGTGCAGATGGTCTCATCGTCTTCTTTCGAGAAGGAAGGGCAGGCGGTTTTCATCTGCCTGGTGGCCATGGCGAAAGAGATTGTGTGGTGGACAAGGTTGAAAGGGTTAAAGACAGATACTTTCCTCTTCGGCGAATCTCTAATTAACTTTTTCAAGTTTCACTTGAAGAGGAAAATCAGGGTGGAGAGGCAAGTGCTGCCTTCTAGCAAGTTTGTTGAAAGGTGGGTGAATGTAGCGAGAATGGTCCGAGTGAACGGGACCGCTCTGAATATACGCCTGTAGTTTGAGAAATGGAAAAATTGAGAGAGGGCGCTTGCTCTAGTGGTCAGGGTGGCCGTGGTCTTTTGTGTGGTTTTCGCCACGAGTAACCCTCAAAGGTGTCCCCCCCCCCCCATTGGGGAATTTTTCATTGTTTCAATTTTCATTTTTATTGTTTATATATATATATATATATGTTTCTATGTCTTTTTTCTTTTCTTATATAAATAATAAAAATCTTTAAACGCACAAAACCCACAT
Source organism: Eledone cirrhosa (assembly GCA_964016885.1). NCBI lineage: Eukaryota > Metazoa > Mollusca > Cephalopoda > Octopoda > Eledonidae > Eledone > Eledone cirrhosa. Next base: position 394,562,400 of record OZ024741.1, read on the forward strand.
CGTACCGTCCTGTACCGTCCTGTGCCGTCTGTAATGTTTTTCTTGATGTCAGCCCTTGTGGCCCATAAAGAAATCATTATTATTATTATTATTATTATTATTATTATTGGCGACCTACGTAGTAAATCGTATCATCGTGAGCTCCGCAAAGGTTTGTTATTTCCGTTTGTTAAAAATTGCCATTTATGGAAAATTTTATTGTTAACTGTTTATAAGCACACATACATTGTTTTCCGAAAAGGACACCCAAAAAGATTGGGGCCTTGTGCCCAAAATTTTAACTTTTATTATTATCCAAAAATTTCTTTGAAAAAAATGGCTAATTTGCCTCTGCACGAAGCAGCTGAAAGCCTTCCTCACAAAATAACACCTCACACCGACACCACCATTATAAATGTTATTACGTTTGCCAACACAAAAAAAAATATAAGCAGTAGCAATATTTTTAATTTGTCTCAGGCAGACATTCATTTCCCGCCATTACCAATGACTGCAGGTGTTAAAGCCTCCACCACCACCACCACCGCGACAACCACCACCCCCACCACCACCGTGACAACAGAAACAAAAGAAGAAAAAAATAAATTAACTCGTGATGTCGAAATGAAATCAAGCAAAATGGACTCTTCCGCACCAAAGACGACTGACGTCACAACCACCACAACTGAAACTAAAATTAATATTAACACAAATAACGATAGCAACAACAACAATAACATTATAAAAACCCCCCTCAGTTTCGCCAGAGTAGCAAAACAATTCGAAGCTTTCACGGTAACTCAGGAAGATTTAGAAAATGCCAAACAAATGGTAAAGAAAGATGGGTACAGGGTCAGCCTCACCCCCACCCCCCACCCCCCACCTAATAAAATGGAGCATCGGCGCCTATGCACCGTGTCGTATAGAACAATAAATGTAAAATCGCGCCGAGTGGAACGGGCATCCGAGTCCCAAATCCAAAAAGCTTTGGGACATGTGTGGGCAAGAAAAACCCACATCAGACGTGGGCAAAAGTATGGAACCGTGGATGTGTTCTTTGAAACACCAGAGGAGGCTAGAGAACACTCCATGGCCCCATTAAAAAGTGACGACTTCACACTCGTCCCAAGCTATTGTGGCCAGAGACTCGTAAAGATCAGGGTGACCCACGTTCCACCGGCCATCGAAATTCCCTGGCTAATAGCGGCTGTCCTCGCCGGCATCGAAGCCAACACGAAAATAATAGCAATAGCAAAAGAAAAGCAGGAAAACTGGTCCGGATCTGGGATGGAGCTCCTGATCCAAGCGGACCAAAAAAGCATTGAGGAGATCCCAGAGGTAATAGACCTCACTGACGGCAGCCACCTCACGGTAATTGTCGAGGGCAGGAGACCTAGGTGTGTCGTTTGTGGTGAACGAACCTACCTAAGGGCTTTCTGCCCTCAGGCTAAAAGGTTGAGGCCACCTCTCCTACCCACCCCAGTGACACAACCATCAACACCACCAGTAGCAGAGATGGCAGCAACAACTGTAGCAGCAACAACAGAAGCAACTATAACAGCAACAACCCCAGCAACAGTAGCAAAACCAACACCACTACCACCACCAGCAAAACCAACACCACCACCACCCAACGCTTCAGAACTAGCACCAGCGCCTACACCATCCACCACACCACAACCAAAACTAACGGCTGTGGAGGATTTTCCACTCCCCGGCCTATCACAACTGGAGACAGATTGTGACGACGAGGAGTGGGAAACGATATCCGGAAAAAAAAAAAGAAAACCAAAAAAGAAAAAATTCTCTTCCTTCCCCCTCCAAAAACAAAATACAGAGGGAAACAAATAAATTAAGAAACAAAAAAGTTAGGACAGATATGCCACCATCCACACCAGCATCACCAACCCGATCAACCCAAACACCAACACCATCACCATCATTAACCCCAGCACCACCATCACCTACACCACAAAAGTCACCAAAATGCGAAACAGAAACAAACCCACAACAAACGCAAACAAAACAAAACAACCAAAACGATACACACTACACAGCATTAAATTTGAACAACAAGCAATTATTACACTACATCCAACACAACACCAGCATCACAGAAAAAGACAACACAACAACCCCAAAATTCACACCACCTCCACACATACAAATCACTCGCATCACACAGAAAACGTACATGACACTAAAACAAAAATTCCCCAAAGACATCGGAGACTTCTGACAAGCACTCTCCAGGAGGATTTATAAGGACATCCTTCCTGAGGAGGCCACAAGCAGTGAAAAGGATGGAAAAACCGTCCTTCCCCTACGAGAAGTAAGGTAAGTGGTATTTCCCATCTTTTCCACTCCTTTTCAACATGACCTCACTCAGAATAGGCAGCATAAATGCGCGTGGCTTGGGGTCGTCATGGAAGCAGGGCCACCTGCTCAACGACCTCAGGTCACTAAACATAGATGTAGTGGCCATCAGCGAGACCAGAATCTCCGAAGCACAGGCTGTCGCACCGATCTTCGGCGGCTACGATGTGTACGCATCTCCCTTCGGGGGGAGGAGTTGCTGTGCTTTTTCGGAGAGGTTTGGATCTTGCCATACGGGCCATCTTCCTGGACCCAGAAGGTAAGTTGGTGGTGCTGGACGTGACCAGCGGAGACGGGCAAGCTTTCAGGTTAGTGGCCGTCTATGCCCCGACAGGAGCAGGGCGGCCTGATTTCTTCCGGCGTCTGGAGACCTTTCTTGGAACGTCCCGCTCTTTAGTGTTAGTGGGCGACTGGAACGGGATCTTATGTGCACGCTGGGATTGTGTGGGATTAGTGGATAGGGAAGGAGGGTGCAAGAGTCTCACCAACCTGCTCAGACGTTTTGAACTGTCTGACAGGTACCGAATGGATTTCCCGAATGTACCAATGTGGACTTGGACAAATCGCATAGGGTCATCCAGATCATATCTAGATAGAGTATTTTGTAGGGAAATAGATAGGTCTAGCATAGGCTGTCCACAATTCAAGATAGTCAGCTACACGGACCACAAATTCGTGATCTGTGTGCTTGACTTAGATAGGCTTCATAGACGAGGACCCGGCTACTGGAAGCTAAACGCGTCCTTACCAGCGCGCAAGGCCTACGGAGACCGGATTAGCGAACTAGTTAAGCGGGCGCTGACGGGGGCCATCGTCAACAACAAGTGGTGGTTTGCTCTGAAAAGAGCAATTAGAATAGAGTCCATTAGGTTTAGTAAGACTTTAGCAATAGAGAAAAATAGAGCAGAGGGAGAACTAGTTAGAAAATTAGATGAGGCGCTTAGCAAAGGCATCGCGACCGACGTGCTTGCGGCGAAATTGGCCCTTGACCAATTCTTCAATGCAAAGCACGAAGGCTGCGTTGTCAGAGCTAGGGTGCGTGCTCTCAGACACGAGGGGACGAAAGCCGTTCAATGGGCCCGAGTGGCGGAGGCGCGTCGTGGCAACAAAGCCACGATCCGGTCTTTGGTGGACCACGACGGGCGCATGCTACTCGATCCCGGGCAAATGTGTGAAGCTTTTCAGCGACACTTCGCTCAACTGTTCGGGGGCAGCGGCGGGCCGGATCGAGGGATGGACTTTAGTGTCTACCTCGACGGACTGCCGCGGCTTTCGGCCACTGAGGCGGAGTGTTTCGAAAAGCCGATAACAACCGCTGAAGTACGGGATGCAATGACTAGTTGCACAAGGGGTAAATCGCCTGGTTTGGATGGTCTGCCCTATGAACTTTACGTACAAATGCCAAACTTGTTCAGAGGCCTCTTGGCGGACGTCTACTGCAACTGGCAACAGAACGGGAGAATTCCCAGCTCTGTGAGCCGAGGAGCGGTGGCGCTGCTGAGAAAGGATCCGAACAAGGGGGATAACATAGATAATTTTAGGCCCATAACTCTGCTAAACACAGAGTTCAAGATTTTGGCCAAGGTGCTAGCAAAGAGGTTGGCGCTTGTCGTTGGTGGTCTGGTGGGAGAGGCACAGACATGCGCCATTCCCGACAGATCCATCCACGACAACCTCCACCTCATGCGATACATCGTAGAGAGGGTAGCTAGGGAACCTGGCACGGGTGGGTCTTTGATCAATTTAGATCAGTCGAAAGCCTTCGATAGGGTCGACCATCGTTACCTAGCGGCAGTCCTGAGGGCGGCTGGCTTTGGGCCCGTCTTCAGAGGCTGGATCGCTGCCATGCACAGCGACATCTGCTCTGTAGTGAGAGTGAACGGTCACCTTTCGGAACCGTTCAACATCATGCGCTCGGTCCGCCAAGGATGTCCCCTCTCGTCCCTATTGTACGTATTGACTCTCGAGCCATTACTGCACAAACTGGAGACGTTGAGGGGGGTCCCGCGCGAACTAGGATGCGGAAGATCCGTGTCAGCATATGCCGACGATGTCACCGTAGTGGTGTCGAATGCCAAACACATCGAGGCGATCGGCACTACACTAAGAGAATACGAAGCGGTGACAGGAGCAATGATCAACCAGGAAAAGTCAGTGGGCCTGCAGCTCGGCACCTGGAGAGGCAGGTCCATGCCGTCCAACAGCGTCGTCGGGCGCTGGACGGACGGACCGGTTAAATTGCTAGGGGTCTGGTTCGGTCCAGACCTCCAGACGGACAAAAACTGGGACGAGGTGACGAGCAGGGTGGCTTCTCTCACCCAGAAATGGGCCGAGAGGAAGCTATCCCTGAAAGGTCGAGCGGAGGTGGCGAATGCGTACATCGCATCCGTCATCTACTACCGCCTGACCGTCGTACCTTGTCCTAAGCCCCACCTGACTGCGTTGGAGCGTTTGCTCTTTCGCTTCTTGTGGAAGGGACGCGCTCCGATGGTCAGGCGGTCCATCTGCTGTCAACACCCGCTACGTGGAGGGCTGGGCATGCCGTGGCTGATGATGCGCAGACACGCGCTCAGGCTACGACATCTCCACCTCTTCCTCGACGGTGATCAGGTGTGGTCGCCGTTTGCAAGACGCGTTTTTCCCCAGCTCGTCTCCTTGACGGAGCTGCAGTCCTGGGTCAAGCGAAGACCGAGAGGGAGCGCTTGGAGACTGGAATGTCTTCAGGCGCTCACAGCCCTAGACCAATCGGGCAATGTGATCGGTGGAAACTCCACCTTGGCGTTCTATAGGGGATTAGTGGAGGGGAAGAGCGACGACGTACTTGGAGAAACTCTAGGCGTCGACGAAAATCAACTAGCCAATCTCTTCGGAAGGACTTTCGGGCCGGGGCCTATGGACAACTTCCAGAAATCCCTGGCCTGGCAGTGCTACTGAGGAGCTTTGCCAGTTCGGGATAAACTCTACAGGCATGGAGGTGCCGTCAGCAGGGCATGTCCGAGATGCGCGCAGGGCGACGAAACCGTCCTGCACGCACTCGTCCAGTGTCCGAGCATTGCTGACTTGTGGGTTTATGTCGAACACCTGCTGTCACGTGTAGGACCTATCCAGCTATCAGCTGAGTCCATCGTGAGGATTGCCCCTCCCCCTTCCTTTAGCCTGGAAGGGCAGGCAGTTTTTATCTGTCTGGTGGCCATGGCGAAATAGATAGTATGGTGGACACGTTTGAAAGGGCTGAAGACGAGCACTTACCTCTTCGGTGATGCCCTGATTAACTTTTTCAAATTTCATTTGAAAAGGAAAATCAGGGTAGAGAGGGAAGTGCTCTCTTCCCAGCATTTTGTTGAAAGATGGGTGAGAGAAGCAAGTATGGCCCGAATGAATGGGCCTACTCTGAGTATGTGTCTGTAAATTAAAGGTGGAAAACTGGGAGAGGGCACTTGCCCTGGTGGTCAGGGCCACTGTGGTCTTTTAATGGGCTTTCTCCACAAATGTCCCTTGGAAGTCTCCCCCCTATTGGGGAATTTTTTCTTTGTTATTTTATTTCAACCTCTGTTTTTTTACACGCAGAAATGCCCATTTGTACCGTCCTGTATTGTCCTGTACTGTCCTTAATGTCTACTTTATGTGAACCCTTGTGGTTAATAAAGAAAATATTATTATTATTATTATTATTATTATTATTGGCGACCTACGTAGGAAATCGTATTATCGTGAGCTCCGCAAAGGTTTGTTATTTCCGTTTGTTTAAAAATTGCCATTTATGGAAAATTTTATTGTAAACTGTTTATAAGCACACATACATTGTTTTCCGAAAAGGACACCCAAAAAGATTGGGGCCTTGTGCCCAAAATTTTAACTTTTATTATTATCCAAAAATTTCTTTGAAAAAAAATGGCTAATTCCCCTCTGCACGAAGCAGCTGAAAGCCTTCCTCACAAAATAACACCTCACACCGACACCACCATTGTAAATGTTACTACGTTTGCCAACACAAAAAAAAATATAAGCAGTAGCAATATTTTAAATTTGTCTCAGGCAGACATTCATTTCCCGCCATTACCAATGACTGCAGGTGTTAAACCCTCCACCACCACCACCACCGCGACAACCACCACCACCACCACCACCACCGCGACAACAGAAACAAAAGAAGAAAAAAATAAATTAACTCGTGACGTCGAAATGAAATCAAGCAAAATGGACTCTTCCCCACCAAAGACGACTGACGTCACAACCACCACAACTGAAAATAAAATTAATATTAACGATAGCAACAACAACAACAATGACATTATAAAACCGACCCTCAGTTTCGCCATCGTAGCAAAACAATTCGAAGCGTTCACGGTAACCCAAGAAGATTTAGAAAATGCCAAACAAATGGTAAAGAAAGATGGGTACAGGGTCAGCCTCACCCCCACCCCCCACCCCCCACCTAATAAAATGGAGCATCGGCGCCTATGCACCGTGTCGTATAGAACAATAAATGTAAAATCGCGCCGAGTGGAACGGGCATCCGAGTCCCAAATCCAAAAAGCTTTGGGACATGTGTGGGCAAGAAAAACCCACATCAGACGTGGGCAAAAGTATGGAACCGTGGATGTGTTCTTTGAAACACCAGAGGAGGCTAGAGAACACTCCATGGCCCCATTAAAAAGTGACGACCTCACACTCGTCCCAAGCTATTGTGGCCAGAGACTCGTAAAGATCAGGGTGACCCACGTTCCACCGGCCATCGAAATTCCCTGGCTAATAGCGGCTGTCCTCACCGGCATCGAAGCCAACACGAAAATAATAGCAGTAGCAAAAGAAAAGCAGGAAAACTGGTCCGGATCTGGGATGGAGCTCCTGATCCAAGCGGACCAAAAAAGCATTGAGGAGATCCCAGAGGTAATAGACCTCACTGACGGCAGCCACCTCACGGTAATTGTCGAGGGCAGAAGACCTAGGTGTGTCGTTTGTGGTGAAGGAACCCACCTAAGGGCTTTCTGCCCGCAGGCTAAAAGGTTGAGGCCACCTCTCCTACCCACCCTAGTGACAAAACCATCAACACCACCAGTAGCAGAGATGGCAGCAACAACTGTAGCAGCAACAACAGAAGCAACTATAACAGCAACAACCCCAGCAACAGTAGCAAAACCAACACCACTACCACCACCAGCAAAACCAACACCACCACCACCCAACGCTTCAGAACTAGCACCAGCGCCTACACCATCCACCACACCACAACCAAAACTAACGGCTGTGGAGGATTTTCCACTCCCCGGCCTATCACAACTGGAGACAGATTGTGACGACGAGGAGTGGGAAACGATATCCGGAAAAAAAAAAAGAAACCAAAAAAGAAAAAATTCTCTTCCTTCCCCCTCCAAAAACAAAATACAGAGGGAAACAAATAAACTAAGAAACAAAAAAGTTAGGACAGATATGCCACCATCCACACCAGCATCACCAACCCGATCAACCCAAACACCAACACCATCACCATCATTAACCCCAGCACCACCATCACCTACACCACAAAAGTCACCAAAATGCGAAACAGAAACAAACCCACAACAAACGCAAACAAAACAAAACAACCAAAACGATACACACTACACAGCATTAAATTTGAACAACAAGCAATTATTACACTACATCCAACACAACACCAGCATCACAGAAAAAGACAACACAACAACCCCAAAATTCACACCACCTCCACACATACAAATCACTCGCATCACACAGAAAACGTACATGACACTAAAACAAAAATTCCCCAAAGACATCGGAGACTTCTGACAAGCACTCTCCAGGAGGATTTATAAGGACATCCTTCCTGAGGAGGCCACAAGCAGTGAAAAGGATGGAAAAACCGTCCTTCCCCTACGAGAAGTAAGGTAAGTGGTATTTCCCATCTTTTCCACTCCTTTTCAACATGACCTCACTCAGAATAGGCAGCATAAATGCGCGTGGCTTGGGGTCGTCATGGAAGCAGGGCCACCTGCTCAACGACCTCAGGTCACTAAACATAGATGTAGTGGCCATCAGCGAGACCAGAATCTCCGAAGCACAGGCTGTCGCACCGATCTTCGGCGGCTACGATGTGTACGCATCTCCCTTCGGGGGGAGGAGTTGCTGTGCTTTTTCGGAGAGGTTTGGATCTTGCCATACGGGCCATCTTCCTGGACCCAGAAGGTAAGTTGGTGGTGCTGGACGTGACCAGCGGAGACGGGCAAGCTTTCAGGTTAGTGGCCGTCTATGCCCCGACAGGAGCAGGGCGGCCTGATTTCTTCCGGCGTCTGGAGACCTTTCTTGGAACGTCCCGCTCTTTAGTGTTAGTGGGCGACTGGAACGGGATCTTAGGTGCACGCTGGGATTGTGTGGGATTAGTGGATAGGGAAGGAGGGTGCAAGAGTCTCACCAACCTGCTCAGACGTTTTGAACTGTCTGACAGGTACCGAATGGATTTCCCGAATGTACCAATGTGGACTTGGACAAATCGCATAGGGTCATCCAGATCATATCTAGATAGAGTATTTTGTAGGGAAATAGATAGGTCTAGCATAGGCTGTCCACAATTCAAGATAGTCAGCTACACGGACCACAAATTCGTGATCTGTGTGCTTGACTTAGATAGGCTTCATAGACGAGGACCCGGCTACTGGAAGCTAAACGCGTCCTTACCAGCGCGCAAGGCCTACGGAGACCGGATTAGCGAACTAGTTAAGCGGGCGCTGACGGGGGCCATCGTCAACAACAAGTGGTGGTTTGCTCTGAAAAGAGCAATTAGAATAGAGTCCATTAGGTTTAGTAAGACTTTAGCAATAGAGAAAAATAGAGCAGAGGGAGAACTAGTTAGAAAATTAGATGAGGCGCTTAGCAAAGGCATCGCGACCGACGTGCTTGCGGCGAAATTGGCCCTTGACCAATTCTTCAATGCAAAGCACGAAGGCTGCGTTGTCAGAGCTAGGGTGCGTGCTCTCAGACACGAGGGGACGAAAGCCGTTCAATGGGCCCGAGTGGCGGAGGCGCGTCGTGGCAACAAAGCCACGATCCGGTCTTTGGTGGACCACGACGGGCGCATGCTACTCGATCCCGGGCAAATGTGTGAAGCTTTTCAGCGACACTTCGCTCAACTGTTCGGGGGCAGTGGCGGGCCGGATCGAGGGATGGACTTTAGTGTCTACCTCGACGGACTGCCGCGGCTTTCGGCCACTGAGGCGGAGTGTTGCGAAAAGCCGATAACAACCGCTGAAGTACGGGATGCAATGACTAGTTGCACAAGGGGCAAATCGCCTGGTTTGGATGGTCTGCCCTATGAACTTTACGTACAAATGCCAAACTTGTTCGGAGGCCTCTTGGCGGACGTCTACTGCAACTGGCAACAGAACGGGAGAATTCCCAGCTCTGTGAGCCGAGGAGCGGTGGCGCTGCTGAGAAAGGATCCGAACAAGGGGGATAACATAGATAATTTTAGGCCCATAACTCTGCTAAACACAGAGTTCAAGATTTTGGCCAAGGTGCTAGCAAAGAGGTTGGCGCTTGTCGTTGGTGGTCTGGTGGGAGAGGCACAGACATGCGCCATTCCCGACAGATCCATCCACGACAACCTCCACCTCATGCGATACATCGTAGAGAGGGTAGCTAGGGAACCTGGCACGGGTGGGTCTTTGATCAATTTAGATCAGTCGAAAGCCTTCGATAGGGTCGACCATCGTTACCTAGCGGCAGTCCTGAGGGCGGCTGGCTTTGGGCCCGTCTTCAGAGGCTGGATCGCTGCCATGCACAGCGACATCTGCTCTGTAGTGAGAGTGAACGGTCACCTTTCGGAACCGTTCAACATCATGCGCTCGGTCCGCCAAGGATGTCCCCTCTCGTCCCTATTGTACGTATTGACTCTCGAGCCATTACTGCACAAACTGGAGACGTTGAGGGGGTCCCGCGCGAACTAGGATGCGGAAGATCCGTGTCAGCATATGCCGACGATGTCACCGTAGTGGTGTCGAACGCCAAACACATCGAGGCGATCGGCACTACACTAAGAGAATACGAAGCGGTGACAGGAGCAATGATCAACCAGGAAAAGTCAGTGGGCCTGCAGCTCGGCACCTGGAGAGGCAGGTCCAACAGCGTCGTCGGGCGCTGGACGGACGGACCGGTTAAATTGCTAGGGGTCTGGTTCGGTCCAGACCTCCAGACGGACAAAAACTGGGACGAGGTGACGAGCAGGGTGGCTTCTCTCACCCAGAAATGGGCCGAGAGGAAGCTATCCCTAAAAGGTCGAGCGGAGGTGGCGAATGCGTACATCGCATCCGTCATCTACTACCGCCTGACCGTCGTACCTTGTCCTAAGCCCCGCCTGACTGCGCTGGAGCGTTTGCTCTTTCGCTTCTTGTGGAAGGGACGCGCTCCGATGGTCAGGCGGTCCATCTGCTGTCAACACCCGCTACGTGGAGGGCTGGGCATGCCGTGGCTGATGATGCGCAGACACGCGCTCAGGCTACGACATCTCCACCTCTTCCTCGACGGTGATCAGGTGTGGTCGCCGTTTGCAAGACACGTTTTACCCCAGCTCGTCTCCTTGACGGGGCTGCAGTCCTGGGTCGAGCGAGGACCGAGAGGGAGCGCTTGGAGACTGGAATGTCTTCAGGCGCTCACAGCCCTCGACCAATCGGGCAATGTGATCGGTGGAAACTCCACCTTGGCGTTCTATAGGGGATTAGTGGAGGGGAAGAGCGACGACGTACTTGGAGAAACTCTAGGCGTCGACGAAAATCAACTTGCCAATCTCTTCGGAAGGACTTTCGGGCCGGGGCCTATGGACAACTTCCAGAAATCCCTGGCCTGGCAGTGCTACCGAGGAGCTTTGCCAGTTCGGGATAAACTCTACAGGCATGGAGGTGCCGTCAGCAGGGCATGTCCGAGATGCGCGCAGGGCGACGAAACCGTCCTGCACGCACTCGTCCAGTGTCCGAGCATTGCTGACTTGTGGGTTTATGTCGAACACCTGCTGTCACGTGTAGGACGGATCCAGCTATCAGCTGAGTCCATCGTGAGGATTGCCCCACCCCCTTCCTTTAGCCTGGAAGGGCAGGCAGTTTTTATCTGTCTGGTGGCCATGGCGAAAGAGATAGTATGGTGGACACGTTTGAAAGGGCTGAAGACAAGCACTTACCTCTTCGGTGATGCCCTGATTAACTTTTTCAAATTTCATTTGAAAAGGAAAATCAGGGTAGAGAGGGAAGTGCTCTCTTCCCAGCATTTTGTTGAAAGATGGGTGAGAGAAGCAAGTATGGCCCGAATGAATGGGCCTTCTCTGAGTATGTGTCTGTAAATTAAAGGTGGAAAACTGGGAGAGGGCACTTGCCCTGGTGGTCAGGGCCACTGTGGTCTTTTAATGGGCTTTCTCCACAAATGTCCCTTGGAAGTCTCCCCCCTATTGGGGAATTTTTCTTTGTTATTTTATTTCAACCTCTGTTTTTTTACACGCAGAAATGCCCATTTGTACCGTCCTGTATTGTCCTGTACTGTCCTTAATGTCTACTTTATGTGAACCCTTGTGGTTAATAAAGAAAACATTATTATTATTATTATTATTATTATTATTATTATTATTATTATTATTATTATTATTTGAGTCTCAGTCATTGATGTTAGTTAACTGGAAAGTTTGTTGAAATGTATATCAAGCCACTACCTGCAGCCTCAGATATTCAGGACGTATCGGAGGGTTCTTGCTGTTCCCAGCAAGCATGCCTTTTGAAGCGTTCCAAAAAGCGTGAAGGGGCCAATTTTCTTTAACCATCCCTGGAAACTTTTTGAGATAGTCCCTAGTGCGCCTATGACAATCGGGATCACTTTGACTTCATGGCAGTTCCAAATCCTTTTTACCTCCCACTTTAAGTCCTGGTATCGGTTAATTTTCTCCCTCTCCTTCTCTTGCACTCTCGTGTCGAATGGGCAGGCCACATCCATAATCAGGCACGATCTTTTTTCTTTGTCCACAACCACCAGGTCAGGTCTATTGTGTTCCAGTTTCTTGTCCGCCTGTATCCTAAAATCCCACAGCACCTTCACCTGATCGTTTTCTATCACCGCCTCTGGCTTATGCTCATACCACTTCTCAGAATGTGGTAAATTGTTTACTTTGCATAGGTGCCAGTGGATCACCCTACTCATCACATCATGTCTCCAGCCCTTATAGTGGGTCTGGGCTAGGTGTTTACACTCGGATACAATGTGAGCCACAGTCTCCTCTCTCTCTCTACAGATCCTGCACAGTGGGCTAGCCTCCTCCTTGTAAATGTGGTGTTTCAACCACTTCGTTTTGAGGGCCTGCTCCTGCGCAGCCATTAACATTCCTTCTGTAGCCTTTTTAAGGTCTGCTCTTTTCAACCAGTTCCATGTCTGTGGATCTCTAAATTCAGTTTTCTCAAAGAAGGTACTATGAAGGGATTTTTCCTGAAGCTGCTCTTTCTCCTTGATGTTATTTCCTCCTTGGACATCCCCTGGCCTATTGTCCCCTCCTTCAGTACAGTTCTGAGCATTGGCTCCTTACTATCAGTCACGTATTTGTGTAGGTTGTTTTTCTCCATCTGAACACAGTCCTCTATGCTGATAAGACCTCTTCCACCTTCAGATCTCCTTAAGTAGAGTCTATCGACATCACTCCTCTTGTGGAACATATTGTAGATAGTCAATAGCTTCCTAGTCTTCCTATCCATTTCTTTTTGTTCAGCAACATTCCATCTCAGAATTCCCGCACTGTACCTAATAATAGACACAGCTCGGGAATTTACTGCACTTATGGCATTCCTACTGTTCAGATGTGACTTTAATACGCTCCTTACTCTCCGAAGGTATTCAGTTCTTATCAATTCCTTCATTTTTTTGTTCTTGATGTCATCAGCCTCCAGAACGCCCAAATACTTGTATCCTTCCTCAGAGTCAATTTCCTTTATCATCTCACCTGTTGGTATCTGGATTCCGTTACTTCTGCTCAACTTACCCCTCCTCATCACAATGACTCCACACTTACTAATACCAAATTGCATACATATATCATTGCTGAAAATACGGACAGTGTCAACAAGCACATCCAACTCCTTCTCACTCTTCCTGAAGAGCTTAAGATCGTCCATGAAGAGGAGGTGATTGATGGTAAGCCCTCCCTTTCCCAACCTGTATCCTGCTCTCACTTTTCGCAGTACACTGGTCAGGGGCATCAGGGGGACAAACAACAGAGGGGACAGACTATCTCCCTGGAAGATACCTCTCTTGATCTTCACGCTTCCCAAGGATTCTCCAGTTGATGTCAACTCTGTTTCCCAGGACTTCATACTTTTGCCCAACAACTGCCTGATGTTATCTGCCACCTTGAAGATCTCCAGGCTTTTGGTGATCCAAGAATGAGGCACCATGTCAAATGCCTTTTTGTAGTCTATCCATGCCATGGCAAGACCAGTGTGTCTCCTCTTGCAATTCCTCATTACCATCTTATCAATAAGTAACTGGTCCTTTGTACCACGTGACTTCTTTCGGCATCCTTTCTGTTCGTCCGGTAACAAGTTGTTTGTGTGGAGGTGATGGTAGATTTCCTCAGACATAATGCTTGTCAACAGTTTCCACATTACGGACAGACATGTGATAGGTCTATAGTTGGTAACATCATTACCCTTGATTCGGTCTTTCATTATCAGAACTGTGGTACCTTTTGTCAACCACTCTGGTACCTCACCTGACATCAAGCAGTCATTGAACATGGTTGTCAGTTTCGGGTGGAGGGATGTTATGTTTTTATTCCAATACCCCTGCGCACCATCTGGGCCAGGTGATTTCCAGTTGGTTAGTTTTTTGGCCTGCCCCTTAAGAGTTTCAACTGTGATACTCAAATCAGTTTGTTGGTGTGCCTGTTCACTGATCTCCTTCTGTACTGTCTCAATCCACCCTGCCTGGTCATTATGTTTAACATCCTGCTCCCATATTCCTCTCCAGAATGTTTTAGTTTGTTCCGCCCCAGGGATCAAGTCGTTGCCTCTTTCTTTCCCCTCAAGCTGTCCAAACAGCATCTTCTGGTTGTTGTCGAACATGCGGTTCTGTCTATACTGGCTGATTCTGTTCTCGCATCGCCTGATTTTTGCACTCTTTGCTACAATGCGTTGCTTCAGTTCCTCTATGATAATATTTAGCTTTTTCCTCCTAGTTTTGTACTTTATTTCCAGTCTATTTTTAGTGTCTATGTTTTTTAGTGTCCCATTCAGTAGGGACTGAAGCTTTCCAATGTCATTTCTCATTTCCCTGATTTGACCACTCAGTCGTTTCTTCCACCAAGGCTCTGCTCTTTCTTGTCTGTTGTTTCCTCTCGCTTTTATACCAAGTAGTTTCCTCACCGTATTTGCTGTTGCTTTGGGGATATTGTTGCACTAGTGAAGGCTCCTCGCCTCAAGGTATGGGATGACTTTGTTTACCTTAGCTGTTGTTTCTTTTAACTTTTTCCTGTCTACAAATCTTAGGTTCATAGGTCTCCCACTATCATTGTTCAATTCATCTACCACTAAGTTTAGGATATCTACCAAATCTTGACCTAGCCCGTCAGCATTCACCTCCTCAGTGGCCGTATCTCTGTTCCAGGTATTATTTATCTCAGCATTCAGATCATTGTCTGTTTCGGGTGGTTCCTCCGTTCTCTCGACCTCTTCACCTTCATTTCCCACTGGCTCGTTTGCCTGGCATACTCCACCCTCCATCTCCAAGCTAATCTCTCTGCTCAGTTCCTCCAGTTCCAGCTCGCTTATCCACCCATTAGTTCTTATTACCCGAGCCTGCCCGGCCAGTTTTTGTTCATCTAATTTAAATGGACCAATCTCGTTCTAGATGTTATGCATCCTTTTCCTATAGCCTTTCTCCTTGGGGTTACTCTTCAGGTAACATTGCATAACAGTTCTATTCAATTCTTTCGTCCAGTTGGTTCTGGTCCCTTTCCTTCTTCTTCTTCCTCCTCCGACACTAGCAGTATTTGGTTGACAGCCAGGTCCCTGCTGCTGAGCCAGGGAGCACCTGTTGGGTGAGAGTCTGTCACATGACATTCTAGTCTCCATTTCACCGTTATTCGAACTGTTTAGGTTCGACATTTAAACACTCT
Organism: Eledone cirrhosa; assembly: GCA_964016885.1. Lineage (NCBI taxonomy): Eukaryota > Metazoa > Mollusca > Cephalopoda > Octopoda > Eledonidae > Eledone > Eledone cirrhosa. The sequence continues at coordinate 394,577,887 of OZ024741.1, forward strand.
TATCAAGGATTGGCGAATGTATGGTTACATAACCACCGGTGAATTACTTGTCTCCGGTGGTTTCGTCACTCCACGTGACTTTTGTGTGGCATTATCACGCTGTAGACGAACCCAAATAAACAAACAAACAAACAGGCAGAAAAAACCCCAAAAATGAATAAGCATAAGTTTCATTGTAATGTAGTGTCTGAATGTCTGACTTAGTTTTTCCCTTCCCTTCTCTGTCCGTCCGTTTGTTTTTCTCTTCATTTTTATTTCCTTTACGTTTTTCGTTGTTGCTGTGCTGCTTTTATTTATTTATTTTTTTTTATTTTGACTGGGTCATCAATTCAGTCTATTTATATATTTTGTTGCCTTCCTCTTTTAGTGAGAATTCTACAATGTAGCAGGGGCTAGCGGGAGAGAATAGCAGCGGTAGTGATATTGAGGCAGCGGCAGAGGTGGTGATGGCGGTGCTGTGCCAGCAGCAACTATCAGGAGGTAGTGGGAGAGAATAGCGGCGGTAGCGATAATGAGGCAGCGGCGGTGGCGATGTGGTCGTATTACTGTAGCGATGGTGTTGAAGATGGAGTAGAAATTTGAGTCGACTTGACCAGAGTTTTCATCGTGGCAGTGGTGGTGGCACTGGTGGTGAAATTATCTTTAGTGAAATTATCATTAGACGCGTATATGTGTTGACATATTTTTCTTAATATTGGAATTAAACATTTTGTTAAAACTAAAACTTGATTTTGATTATTGTTTTTTTTTTTTGATTTTGACCGGGTCATCAATAGTTTTCATCGTGGTAGTGGTGGTGGTATTGGTGGTGAAATTATCTTTAGTGAAATTATCATTAGTCGCGTATATGTGTTGACATATTTTCCTTAATATTGGAATTAAACATTTTGTTAAAACTAAAACTTGATTTTGATTTTTTTTTTTTTTTTTTTTTTTTTTTTAATTTTTACCAGGTCATCAATTCAGTCTATTTATATATTTTGATGTTTTCCTCTTTTAGTGGGAATTCTACAATGTAGCAGGGGGTAGCGGGAGAGAATAGCAGCGGTAGTGATATTGAGGCAGCGGCAGAGGTGGTGGTGGCGGTGCTGTGCTAGCAGCAACTAACAGGAGGTAGTGGGAGAGAATAGCGGCGGTAGCGATAGTGAGGCAGCGGTGGTGGTGATGTGGTCGTATTACTGTAGTGATGGTGTTGAAGTTGGAGTAGAAATTTGAGTCGACTTGACCAGAGTTTTCATCGTGGTAGTGGTGGTGGTATTGGTGGTGAAATTATCTTTAGTGAAATTATCGTTAGTCGCGTATATGTGTTGACATATTTTTCTTAATATTGGAATTAAACATTTTGTTAAAACTAAAACTTGAGGCAATAGTAATAGTAATTATTATTATTATGCTGAGATTGGTGGTGGTGGTGGTGAAATTGCCGTTATCTGGCTGTTGTGTTTAGTGTACACAGAGGGGTGATGGGGTAGGTGGTGTATCTAGTTTCTGATGTTGGTGAAATTGCTGTTATTTGGCTGTTCTATATAGTGTAGACAGAGGGGGTTTTCTTCCATTTATAACCATTTTCTATTTTGAATATAAAATGTATAATACAAAATTGAATATTTGAGCGATATAACAATATATTGTGGATCCGAATTTTTTGGGACTCAAGCTGGATGTTTTATGCAACATTTGTACTAAGAATTGTTATTTCACAATTGATTTAAATATGTTAAAAAATCAAAACTTACGGGAGCGATTTCTCGACCTTCTATCCACCATGTGTGTCTTCTTCTTCTTCTTCTTATTATTATTATTATTATTATTATTACAGTTGCATTTATCTTGCTTTATGTTCATACGAGTTATCACCAAGTCACAACCAGTGACCTCAAGAGACAACAAGGTCCGCCATGTTCAAGAAAGAACATACATATTCACACATGCATCTTTAGTGTTTAGACTTGTGATGTACTTATATTGACAGAATCTTCCTTAGTATATGGGCAGTTCCCATTAGTACTATCTTTTGTATTTCTCCTATACGCGGGTTTCCTGGGATTTGCGATATGTAATCATTAGACCCCTTAGGTATCATTCCCAGAGCGCCTACAACCACTGGTATTGTTTTAGTTCTCAATTTCCACATTTTTCCAATTTCTATCTCCAGGTCCTTATACTTGCTCAATTTCTCAAATGTTTTTATAGATACATTCTTGTCTATTGGAACAGACATATCAATTAGCAGGCATACCCTCTTTTGAAAGTCTTTCAATATTATATCAGGTCTGTTTGCATCTATTTTTCGGTCTGTTTGGATGCTAAAGTTCCACAAGATTGAGATGTGATCTTTTTCAAGTATGGGAGGTGGTTGATGCTCCCACCAATTCTTTTGATGGGGCAGGTCAAAATGCTTACACATTATCCAATGTATGTATTGTGCAGCTCTGTCATGCCTCTTTAGGTATTCGGTTGGAGCTATAGGACTGCACATTGAAATTATATGGTCAATGGTCTCTGGTTGTTTTTTGCATACACGACATAATGGGCTGCACCCATTTTTTATAATGTTGGCTTGGTAATTTTTTGTTGGCAGACACTGATCTTGTGCCGATATAATCAGTCCTTCAGTCTCCGATTTCAGTCCAGAGAATGCCAACCACTGATGGGTTAAAGTTTTGTCAATATCAGGATTGTTAGCTCGCTCTGGGTATTTTCCATACAGAGGCTTTTCTTGCCATTTCTTAGCCAGTTTCTGTAGCAGTTCTTTCTTTGCAGTTACTTTTACCTGCTTTGCTTTTTCTGTGTTTTCCATTTCAGCAGTAAATGGGACTTCTGAAATTTGTAGTCCATTACTGTATCTTTGTGCATCTTTTGTAATGGAATATGATCTTTTGATGCTTTCGTGTTTCAGAACGAGTTTGATCATCCAATCATGTGATTCCCTTGGATATGTAGATAATCCAATTGTTGCAGTTTTCAACGCAATGTCTAACTGGATTAACCCACGTCCTCCTTCTTTCCTAGGGAGATATATTCTATCTATATTTGCCTTAGGGTGATGCATTCTGTGCATGGTTAAGAATTTTCGAATTTTTGTATCGAGCCAACGGATCTCTGTGCTTGACCAGTTGATGACATTGTAACTGTAGGTTACTACTGGTATGGCAAGCGTGTTTATGGCATCGATCCTATTCCTTGCATTCAATTCCGTTCTTAAGATTGCTCTTACTCTGCGGTAACATTCCTTCCTTATCCTTTCCCTCATTGTCGAGTGCTTGATTCCGTCTCCTTCACAAACACCTAGATATTTGTAAGTTTTTTCTTGATCAAGTTCTCTTATCACGTTCCCCCGATTAAGATTAATGTCTGAACTCTTCAGCAGCTTTCCTCTGGTGAACGTTGCTTTGGCGCATTTATCTAGTCCAAACTCCATTTTAATGTCATCACTGAACTGCTTCACAGTGGATAATAGCCCTTGCAATTGTTCATCATTTTTTGCAAATAGTTTCAGGTCATCCATGTAGAACAGGTGATTAATGGTTTTGTCATAGACTTTATATCCATGTTTTGTTTCATTGAGCATTTTACTTAATGGTATAAGTGCGATGCAGAATAAAAGCGGTGATAAAGAGTCACCCTGAAAAATTCCACAATTAATATTAACTTCTCCAGCTTCCAGTGATTTTGTTTCACTATTCAAAAGGAGTGTCGTTCTCCATGTCCTCATACTGAATGACAAAAACCTCCTGACAACGGGGGATACTTTGAAAATCTCTAAACATTTTTCAATCCAACTGTGTGGCAAACTATCAAATGCTTTTTTATAATCTATCCAAGCAATCGATAGATTTTTGTGTCTATTATGACAATCTTCCAGTATCATTTTGTTAACCAGAAGCTGATCCTTACAGCCATATGAGCCTCGTTTACACCCTTTCTGCTCAATGGGAAATAGGTCATTTGTTATCAGGTGGTCATATGTGTATTCAGTTAGGACTGATGTTAAAATTTTATACATTGTGGTCAAGCAAGTTATCGGTCTGTAATTTTGGGGATTGTTTGTCTCATCATTCTTCGGAAGCAGGAATGTAATGCCGTTAACTAGCCGTGAAGATATCTTTTATGGCTCCTTAACTATTTCATTGTAAAGTTGGGCTAACAGCTCATGAGACTCTGTGAAGGCATTTATCCAAAAGTTTTGTATTTTGTCTTTTCCTGGGGATTTCCATTTGCTGGTTTTTCTTAGAGCCAAGCGCAACTGTTCAACTGTTATATTTTCCCATGTTTGTTCCTCAAGGTGAGCTGTATCTTTCATTTGTCTGTCTATCCATGGGGCATGTATGTTATGAACTTTTTCTTCAGCCCAGATCTTTTCCCAGAATTCTTGCACTTCCTCCTTGGGTGGTATTGATTTAGCAGTTATTGTTGACTTACCAATTTTTCTGTAGAAGTTTCTTTGGTTGTTTTTGAACATATTATGTCCTTATAGAATCTAGATCGTTTTTCAAAGCGCCTTATACGAGCAGCTTTGGCCGACACTTTTTGCTTGATTATTTCTATCAGCATGTCTATGTCACATGTTGATTTTATACTGTACTTTTTTTTCAATTTTCTAAGTTTAGTTTGTTTAACATGTTCACCTACTTTATAATTTGTTAAAATTTCTATGTCAGATCGGAGAAGGTTTATTTGGCGATTGATGTTCTCTCGCCAAGTAGATTTCTTGTGGGAATTCCTTTGTTTTTTTCATCTTCACTCCACATAAGTGAGTGGTGACTTTAGCCGATGCATAATAGAGATGATTTAAATCAGTAATGTTTAGTTTGTTTGTGATGATAATGTTTTTGAGAATTATGTTAGTCTTGTGTATTATCTTTTGGTTCTGTTTGGAGTTCTGGATCTTAGGGAGGGTGTCTCGTTGCCCCATGTCAGATTCTTTCATTTTCATCCATTCGATCATAATTTCATCCTTCAAGTTGGCAAGTTCATTCTCATTCATTTCTTTATCATTTACGATCTCATTATTTTCATTTGGAGTTTCATCCTGAGCATGCACTCCCTCCACTTTTTCGATCCTTTCTTTAATTTGTTCTGTTGCCAGTGATTCCGCCCCAACCCTGGGATTCGAAGTGTTGCAGTTTACCTCGTTTTCACTGACACATGTTTCATTTTCCCTTCGCTGACTTTGTGCTAATAGCTTGATCTGATCAATTTCTATATCAGTTAGTAACTTTTTTCTTACAATATTTCTTCGTATATTGGCTAGTTTGTTACTGTCAATAGAGCTTCTGTTTTCGGGATGTTTCTTTTTCCAGTTGATATATGTCTGTTCTGTATTCGATGTATTTGATGGGTAGTACATGGCAGTGTAGAAAGCCTCAAGGACTTCTTTATTATCTTCCCTTGACCATTTTTCTCTCTTTTTCTTTGGATTTCTTGGTGGTGAGCATGGAGGGCCAACAGTAGGAGTATTCCGGTTATGGGAGGTCTCCAGCTCCGAAGTGATGGGAAGGTTTGAACCATTAGCTGATTTTTCGACTCCAGTCTGGTTCCTCTCTGAGGGACGCGGCCCTTTTTTACCCGGGTGACGGCCGATCCGGTATGAGATTTTATCATTAGACATTTACTTTATTTTGTCGCGTTTTATCCTTATCCGCCAAGGGGTAATCATTTCGTGTTACCACTTCTAGAACGAGTGTCAACCAAGACTAGAGGGGTCGTTCTCCCCTAGAGACACGGCTATTCCCCGCCGGCCGCCATCCCGGTATTTCTTGGTCATGGGGTTTTCTTTTTGTTGTTTTTTTTAAATTGTTATTATCATGAGTGGTTCCTTAATGTGAGCATTGCGTGGCTTAAGAATGAAATTATTAATAATTGTCTCCACTCCAGGCACAAGGCCAGCAATCACCCAGTGCATTACAATAATATAATATACTTTTTGTTGTAGTTGGCTGTTATTGTTGTTGGCTATGTCGGTGGTGGTGCCGGGGCTTTTTATATTGTTGGTGAGGAAGGGGTGAGCCAGCAGTCCCATAGTTGTTGATGTTGACGTTTGGCCGTGGCCAGGCCACTAAGTCAATCTATTTATATCTTTTGCTAGCCTCTCCCTTGTCTAGTGATACCGCCACCTTCCCCTTTCTCTCTCAAGTTAACAGGGGAATAGTGGCGGTAGCACTGAAGGAGTGGTGGCGGCGGGGAGATGTGGGAGACAGTAGCGGTGGTATCGATACTGAGACAGTGGTGGTGGTGATGTCGATACCGAGGCAGTGGTGGTGGTGATGTGATCGTATTACTGTAGTGATGGTGTTATAGCGGTGGTAGCAATGAAGGAGTGGTGGCGGCGGTGATGGGATAGTGGTGGTAATGATGGAAGTAGTGAGTGGTGGTGGTGAAATTGCCGTTATCTGGCTGTTGTGTTTAGTGTACACAGAGAGGTGATGGGGTAGGTGTTGTATCTAGTTTCTGGTGTTGGTGAGATTGGTGTTGTTTGGCTGTTCTATATAGCGTAGACAGAGGAGGGGGGGGGGGTTCTTCTTCCATTTATAGCCATTTTCTTTTTTGAATATACAATGTACAATACAAAGTTGAATATTTGAATATTTGAGCCTTATAACAATATATTTTGGGTCCGAATTTTTGGGGGCTCAAGCCGGATGCTTTACGTAGCATTTGTACTAAGAGTTGTTATTTCACAAATGATTTAAATATGTTAAAAATTCAAAACTTGCGGGAGCGATTTCATGACCTTCCGCCACCTCGTGCGTCTTCTTCCCTTATTATTATTATTATTATTATTGTTATTGTTATTCCTTGAATCTCAGTCATTGATGTTGGTTAACTGGAAAGTCCGTTGGATTGAATATCAAGCCACTACCTGCAGCCTCAGATATTCAGGACGTATCGGAGGGTTCTTGCTGTTCCAAGCAAGCATGCCTTTTGCAGCGTTCCAAAAAGCGTGAAGGGGCCGATTTTCTTTAACCATCCCTGGAAACTTTTGGAGATAGTCCCCAGTGCGCCTATGACAATCGGGATCACTTTGACTTCATGGCAGTTCCAAATCCTTTTCACCTCCCACTTTAGGTCCTGGTATCGGTTAATTTTCTCCCTCTCCTTCTCTTGCACTCTCGTGTCGAACGGGCAGGCCACATCCACAATCAGGCACGATCTTTTTTCTTTGTCCACAACCACCAGGTCAGGTCTATTGTGTTCCAGTTTTTTGTCCGTCTGTATCCTAAAATCCCACAGCACCTTCACCTGATTGTTCTCCATCACCGCCTCTGGCCTATGCTCATACCATTTCTCAGAATGTGGTAGATTGTTTACTTTGCACAGGTGCCAGTGGCTCACCCTGCCCATCACATCGTGTCTCCAGCCTTTATAGTGGGTCTGGGCTAGGTGTTTACACTCGGACACAATGTGAGCCACAGTCTCCTCTCTCTCTCCACAGATCCTGCACAGTGGGCTAGCCTCCTCCTTGTAGATATGGTGCTTCAACCACTTCGTTTTGAGGGCCTGCTCCTGCGCAGCCATTAGCATTCCTTCTGTAGCCTTTTTGAGGTCTCCTCTTCTCAACCAGTTCCATGTCTGTGGATCTCTAAATTCAGTTTTCTCAAAGAAGGTACTATGAAGGGGTTTTCCCTTAAGGCTGCTCTTCCTCCTTGATGTTATTTCCTCCCTGGACATCCCCTGGCCTACTGTCCCCTCCTTCAGTACAGTTCTGAGCATTGGCTCCTTACTATAGGTCACGTATTTGTATAGGTTGTTTTTCTCCATCTGAACACAGTCCTCTATGCTGATAAGACCTCTTCCACCCTCAGATCTCCTTAGGTAGAGTCTATCGACATCACTCCTCTTGTGGAACATGTTGTAGATAGTCAATAGCTTCCTAGTCTTCCTATCCATTTCTTTCTGTTCAGCAACATTCCATCTCAGAATTCCCGCACTGTACCTAATAATAGACACAGCTCGGGAATTTACTGCGCTTATGGCATTTCTGCTGTTCAGATGTGACTTCAATACGCTCCTTACTCTCCGAATGTATTCAGTTCTTAACAATTCCTTCATTTTTTTGTTCTTTATGCCATCAGCCTCCAGAACGCCCAAATACTTGTATCCTTCCTCAGAGTCAATTTCCTTTATCATCTCACCTGTTGGTATCTGGATCCCGTTACTTCTGCTCAACCTACCCCTCTTCATCACAATGACTCCACATTTACCAATACCAAACTGCATACATATATCACTGCTGAAAATACGGACAGTGTCAACAAGCACATCCAACTCCTTCTCACTTTTCCCGAAGAGCTTAAGATCGTCCATGAAGAGGAGGTGATTGATGGTAAGCTCTCCCCTTCCCAACTTGTATCCTGCTCTCACTTTTCGCAGCATAATGGTCAAGGGCATCAGGGCAAGGACAAACAACAGAGGGGACAGGCTATCTCCCTGGAAGATACCTCTCTTGATCTTCACGCTTCCCAAGGATTCTCCAGTTGATGTCAACTCTGTCTCCCAGGACCCCATACTCCTGCCTAGCAACTGTCTGATGTTATCTGCCACCCTGAAGATCTCCAGGCTTTTGGTGATCCAGGAATGAGGCACCATGTCAAATGCCTTTCTGTAGTCTATCCATCCCATGGCAAGATCAGTGTGTCTCCTCCTGCAATTCCCCATTACCATCTTATCAATAAGCAACTGGTCCTTTGTACCACGTGACTTCTTTCGGCATCCTTTCTGTTCGTCCGGTAACAAGTTGTTTGTGTGGAGGTGATGGTAGATTTCCTCAGACACAATGCTCGTCAACAGTTTCCACATTACGGGCAGACATGTGATAGGTCTATAGTTGGTAGCATCATTACCCTTGATTCGGTCTTTCATTATCAGAACTGTGGTACCTTTTGTCAACCACTCTGGCACCTCACCCGACACTATTATTATTATTATTATTATTATTATTATTATTATTATTATTATTATTATTATTATTATTATTATTCCTTGAATCTCAGTCATTGATGTTGGTTAACTGGAAAGTCCGTTGGAATGAATATCAAGCCACTACCTGCAGCCTAAGATATTCAGGACGTATCGGAGGGGTCTTGCTGTTCCCAGCAAGCTTGCCTTTTGAAGCGTTCCAAAAAGCGTGAAGGGGCCGATTTTCTTTAACCATCCCTGGAAACTTTTGGAGATAGTCCCCAGTGCGCCTATGACAATCGGGATCACTTTGACTTCATGGCAGTTCCAAATCCTTTTTACCTCCCACTTTAAGTCCTGGTATCGGTTAATTTTCTCCCTCTCCTTCTCTTGCACTCTCGTGTCGAATGGGCAGGCCACATCCACAATCAGACACGCTCTTTTTTCTTTGTCCACAACCACCAGGTCAGGTCTATTGTGTTCCAGTTTCTTGTCCGTCTGTATCCTAAAATCCCACAGCACCTTCACCTGATCGTTCTCCATCACCGCCTCTGGCCTATGCTCATACCATTTCTCAGAATGTAGTAAATTGTTTACTTTGCACAGATGCCAGTGGATCACCCTGCCCATCACATCATGTCTCCAGCCCTTATAGTGGGTCTGGGCTAGGTGTTTACACTCGGATACAATGTGAGCCACAGTCTCCTCTCTCTCTCCACAGATCCTGCACAGTGGGCTAGCTTCCTCCTCGTAAATATGGTGTTTCAACCACTTCGTTTTGAGGGCCTGCTCCTGCGCAGCCATTAACATTCCTTCTGTAGCCTTTTTGAGGTCTCCTCTTCTCAACCAGTTCCATGTCTGTGGATCTCTAAATTCAGTTTTCTCAAAGAAGGTACTATGAAGGGATTTTCCCTTAAGGCTGCTCTTTCTCCTTGATGTTATTTCCTCCTTGGACATCCCCTGGCCTACTGTCCCCTCCTTCAGTACAGTTCTGAGCATTGGCTCCTTACTATCAGTCACGTATTTGTGTAGGTTGTTTTTCTCCATCTGAACACAGTCCTCTATGCTGATAAGACCTCTTCCACCCTCAGATCTCCTTAGGTAGAGTCTATCGACATCACTCCTCTTGTGGAACATGTTGTAGATAGTCAATAGCTTCCTAGTCTTCCTATCCATTTCTTTTTGTTCAGCAACATTCCATCTCAGAATTCCCGCACTGTACCTAATAATAGACACAGCTCGGGAATTTACTGCGCTTATGGCATTTCTGCTGTTCAGATGTGACTTCAATACGCTCCTTACTCTCTGAATGTATTCAGTTCTTAACAATTCCTTCATTTTTTTGTTCTTTATGCCATCAGCCTCCAGAACGCCCAAATACTTGTATCCTTCCTCAGAGTCAATTTCCTTTATCATCTCACCTGTTGGTATCTGGATTCCGTTACTTCTGCTCAACCTACCCCTCCTCATCACAATGACTCCACACTTACTAATACCAAACTGCATACATATATCACTGCTGAAAATACGGACAGTGTCAACAAGCACATCCAACTCCTTCTCACTCTTCCCGAAGAGCTTAAGATCGTCCATGAAGAGGAGGTGATTGATGGTAAGCTCTCCCTTTCCCAACCTGTATCCTGCTCTCACTTTTCGCAGTACACTGGTCAGGGGCATCAGGGGGACAAACAACAGAGGGGACAGACTATCTCCCTGAAAGATACCTCTCTTGATCTTCACGCTTCCCAAGGATTCTCCAGTTAATGTCAACTCTGTTTCCCAGGACTTCATACTTTTGCCCAACAACTGCCTGATGTTATCTGCCACCTTGAAGATCTCCAGGCTTTTGGTGATCCAAGAATGAGGCACCATGTCAAATGCCTTTTTGTAGTCTATCCATCCCATGGCAAGACCAGTGTGTCTCCTCTTGCAATTCCTCATTACCATCTTATCAATAAGTAACTGGTCCTTTGTACCACGTGACTTCTTTCGGCATCCTTTCTGTTCGTCCGGTAACAAGTTGTTTGTGTGGAGGTGATGGTAGATTTCCTCAGACATAATGCTTGTCAACAGTTTCCACATTACGGACAGACATGTGATAGGTCTATAGTTGGTAACATCATTACCCTTGATTCGGTCTTTCATTATCAGAACTGTGGTACCTTTTGTCAACCACTCTGGCACCTCACCCGACACCAAGCAGTCATTGAACATGGCCGTCAGTTTCGGGTGGAGGGATGTTAAATTTTTAATCCAATACCCCTGCACACCATCTGGGCCTGGTCATTTCCAGTTGGTTAGTTTTTTTGCCTGCCCCTTAAGAGTTTCAACTGTGATACTCAAATCAGTTTGTTGGTGTGCCTGCTCACCGATCTCCCTCTGTACTGTCTCAATCCACCCTGCCTGGTCATTATGTCTAACATCCTGCTCCCATATTCCTCTCCAGAATGTTTTAGTTTGTTCCGCCTCAGGGATCAAGTCGTTGCCTCTTTCTTTCCCCTCAAGCTGTCCAAACAGCATCTTCTGATTGTTGTCGAACATGCGGTTCTGTTTATACTGACTGACTCTGTTCTCGTATCGCCTGATTTTTTCACTCTTTGCTAGAATGCGTTGCTTCAGTTCCTCTATGATAATATTTAGCTTTTTCCTCCTAGTTTTGTACTTTATTTCCAGTCTATTTTTAGTGCCTATGTTTTTTAGTGTCCCATTCAGTAGTGACTCAAGCTTTCCTATGTCATTTCTCATTTCCTTGATTTGACCACTCAGTCGTTTCTTCCACCAAGGCTCTGCTCTTTCTTGTCTGTTGTTTCCTCTCGCTTTTATACCAAGTAGTTTCCTCACCGTATTTGCTGTTGCTTTGAGGATATTGTTGCACTGGTGAAGGCTCCTCGCTTCAAGGTATGGGATGACTTTGTTTACCTTAGCTGTTGTTTCTTTTAACTTTTTCCTGTCTACAAATCTTAGGTTCATAGGTCTCCCACTATCATTGTTCAATTCATCTACCACTAAATTTAGGATGTCAACCGAATCTTGTCCTAGCCCGTCAGCATTCATCTCCTTTATTATTATTATTATTATTATTATTATTATTATTATTATTATTATTATTATTATTATTGGCGACCTACGTAGTAAATCGTATTATCGTGAGCTCCGCAAAGGTTTGTTATTTTCAGTTGTTTAAAATTGTCATTTATGGAAAATGTTTATTGTTAATGGTATATAAGTGCACATATATTGTTATCTAAAAAGGACACTCAAAAAGATTGGGGCCTTGAGCCCAAAATTTTTATAATTATCAAACAAAAAATTTTTCTTTGAAAAAAATCATGGACGACTCAGAATCACACCTTCCTCACAAACTAACACCTCACACCGACACCACCATTGTAAATATTACTACGTTTGCCAACACTAAAAATATAAGCAGTAGCAATATTTTTAATTTGTAGGCAGACATTCATTTCCCGCCATTACCAATGACTGCTGGTGTTGAAGCCGCCACCCCCACCACCAGCACAGCGACAACAGAAACAAAAGAAAAAAATAAATTATCTCGTGATATCGAAACGAATTCAGCCAAAATGAACTCTTCCACACCGAACACCACTGACGCCACCACCACCACAACTGCAACTAAAATTAACAATAACAAAAATAACGATAACAACAACAGCAACAATGAGAATAAGAAAACTCTGTCTTTTGCCAGAGTATTCCAGGTAACTCAGGGGGAATTAGAAGAAGCCAAAAAAATGGTAAAGATAGATGGGTACAGGGTCAGTGCCCCCCCCCCCACCCCCCACCCCACCTAATAAAATGGAACATCGGCGCCTATGCACCGTGTCTTATCGGACGATTAACATAAAATCGCGCCGAGTGGAACGGGCATCCGAGTCCCAAATCCAAAAAGCTTTGGGACATGTATGGGCCAAAAAAAGCCACATCAGACGTGGGCAGAAATATGGAACCGTGGACGTGTTCTTTGAAACACCAGAGGAGGCCAGAGAACACTCCATGGCCCCATTAAGAAGTGACGACTTCACACTCGTCCCAAGCTATTGTGGCCAGAGACTCGTGAAGATCAGGGTGACCCACGTTCCACCGGCCATCGAAATTCCCTGGCTAGTGGCTGCCGTCCTCGCCGGCATCGGAGCCAACACCAAGATAATGGAAATAGCGAAAGAAAAGCAGGAGAACTGGTCCGGATCTGGGATGGAGCTCCTGATCCAAGCGGACCAAAAAAGCATTGAGGAGTTCCCAGAGGTAATAGACCTCACTGACGGCAGCCACCTCACCGTAATCGTCGAGGGCAGAAGGCCTAGGTGTGTCGTTTGTGGTGAAGGAACCCACCTAAGGGCTTTCTGCCCTCAGGCTAAAAGGTTGAGGCTACGTCTCTTACCCACCCCAGTGACTCAACCATCAACACCACCAGTAGCAGAAATGGCAGCAACAACTGTAGCAGCAACAACAGAAGCAACTGTAACAGCAACAACCCCAGCAACAGTAGCAAAAACAACACCACCACCACCCAACGCGCCAGAACTAGCACCAGCACCTACACATTCCACCACGCCATAACCAAAACCAACGCCTGTGGAGGATTTTCCACTCCCCGGCTTATCGCAACTGGAGACAGATTGTGACGACGAGGAGTGGGAAACGGTATCAGAAAAAAAGAAAAAAAGAAAAAATCCCCTTCCTTCCCCCTCCAAAAACAAAATACAGAGGGAAACAAATAAACTATCAAACAAAAAAGTTAGGACAGCTATGCCACCATCCACACCAGCATCACCAACCCCATCACCACAAACACGAACACCATCACCATCATTAACCCCAACACCACCATCACCAACACCACAAAAGTCACCAAAAAGCGAAACAGAAACAAACCCACAACAAACGCAAACAAAACAAAACAACCAAAACGATACACACTACACAGCAATAAATTTGAACAACAACCAATTATTACACTACATCCAACACAACACCAGCATCACAGAAAAAGACTACACAACAACCCAAAAGTTCACACCACCTCCACACATACAAATCACTCGCATCACACAGAAAACGTACACGACACTAAAGCAAAAATTCCCCCAAAGACATCGGAGACTTCCGACAAGCACTCTCCAGGAGGATTTATAAGGACATCCTTCCGGAGGAGGCCAGAAGCAATGAAAAGGATGGAGAAACCATCCTTCCCCTACGAGAAGTAAGGTAAGTGGTCTTTCCCATTTTTTTCACTCCATTTCAACATGACCTCATTCAGAATAGGCAGCATAAATGCGCGTGGCGTGGGGTCGTCATGGAAGCAGGGCCACCTGCTCAACGACCTCAGGTCACTAAACATAGATGTAGTGACCATCAGCGAGACCAGAATCTCCGAAGCACGGGCCTTCGCACCGATCTTCGGCGACTACGATGTGTACGCATCTCCCAGCCGTCCTGGATCGGGGGTGGGGAGGAGTTGCTGTGCTTTTTCGGAGAGGTTTGGATCTCGCCATACGGTCCATCTTCCTGGACCCAGAGGGTAAGTTGGTGGTACTGGACGTGACCAGCGGAGACGGGCAAGCTTTCAGGCTAGTGGCCATCTATGCCCCGACAGGAGCAGGGCGGCCTAATTTCTTCCGGCGTCTGGAGACCTTTCTTGGAACGTTCCGCTCTTTAGTGTTAGTGGGCGACTGGAACGGGATCTTAGATGCACGCTGGGACTGTGTGGGATTAGCGGATAGGGGAGGAGGGTGCAAGAACCTCACCAACCTGCTCAGGCGTTTTGAACTGTCTGACAGGTACCGATTGGATTTCCCGAATGTGCCAATGTGGCTTGGACAAATCGCATCGGGTCATCCAGATAACATCTAGATAGAGTATTTTGTAGGGAAATAGATAGGTCTAGCATAGGCTGTCCACAATTCAAGATAGTCAGCTACACGGACCACAAATTCGTGATCTGTGTGCTTGACTTAGATAGGCTTCATAGACGAGGACCCGGCGACTGGAAGCTAAACGCATCCTTACCAGCGCGCAAGGCCTACAGAGACCGGATTAGCGAACTAGTTAAGCGGGCGTTGACGGGGGCCATCGTCAACAACAAGTGGTGGTTTGCTCTGAAAAGAGCAATTAGAATAGAGTCCATTAGGTTTAGTAAGGCTTTAGCAATAGAGAAAAATAGGGCAGAGGGAGAACTAGTTAGAAAATTAGACGAGGCGCTTAGCAAAGGCATCGCGACCGACGTACTTGCGGCGAAATTGGCCCTTGACCAATTCTTCAATGCAAAGCACGAAGGCTGCGTTGTCAGAGCTAGGGTGCGTGCTCTCAGTCACGAAGGGACGACAGCCGTTCAATGGGGCCGAGTGGCGGAGGCGCGTCGTGGTAACAAAGCCACGATCCGGTCTTTGGTGGAAAACGACGGGTGCATGCTACTCGATCCCGGGCAAATGTGTGAAGCTTTTCAGCGACACTTCGCACAGCTGTTCGGGGGCAGCGGCGGGCCGGATCGAGGGATGGACTTTAATGTCTACCTCGACGGACTGCCGCGGCTCTCGGCCACTGAGGCGGAGTGTTTCGAAAAGCCGATAACAGCCGCTGAAGTACGGGAGGCAATGACTGGCTGCACAAGGGGTAAATCGCCTGGTTTGGATGGTCTGCCCTATGAACTTTACGTACAGATTCCAGACTTGTTCGGAGGCCTCTTGGCGAACGTCTACTGCAACTGGCAACAGAACTGGAGAATTCCCAGCTCTGTGAGCCGAGGAGCTGTGTCGCTGCTGAGAAAGGATCCGAACAAGGGGGATAACAGATAATTTTAGGCCCATATCTCTGCTAAACACAGAGTTCAAGATTTTGGCCAAGGTGCTAGCAAAGAGGTTGGCGCTTGTCGTTGGTGGTCTGGTGAGAGAGGCGCAGACATGCGCCATTCCCGACAGAACCATCCACGACAACCTCCACCTCATGCGATACATCGTAGAGAAGGTAGCTAGGGAACCTGGCACGGGTGGGTCCTTTATCAATTTAGATCAGTCGAAAGCTTTCGATAGGGTCGACCATCGTTACCCAGCGGCAGTCCTGAAGGTGGCTGGCTTTGGGCCCGTCTTCAGAGGCTGGATCGCTGCCATGCACAGCGACATCTGCTCTGTGGTGAGAGTGAACGGTCACCTTTCGGAACCGTTCAACATCATGCGCTCGGTCCGCCAAGGATGTCCCCTCTCGTCCCTCTTGTACGTATTGACTCTCGAGCCATTACTGCACAAACCGGAGACGTTGAGGGGGGTCCCGCGCGAACTAGGATGCGGAAGATCCGTGTCAGCATATGCGGACGATGTCACCGTAGTGGTGTCGAACGCCAAACACATCGAGGCGATCGGCACTACACTAAGAGAATACGAAGCGGTGACAGGAGCAATGATCAACCAGGAAAAGTCAGTGGGCCTGCAGCTCGGCACCTGGAGAGGTAGGTCCATGCCATCCAACAGCGTCGTCGGGCGCTGGACGGACGGACCGGTTAAATTGCTAGGGGTATGGTTCGTCCGGACCTCCAGACGGACAAAAACTGGGACGAAGTGACGAGCAGGGTGGCTTCTCTCACCCAGAAATGGGCGGAGAGGAAGCTATCCCTGAAAGGTCGAGCGGAGGTGGCTAACGCGTACATCGCGTCCGTCATCTACTACCGCCTGACCGTCGTACCTTGTCCTAAGCCCCGCCTGACTGCGCTGGAGCGTTTGCTCTTTCGCTTTTTGTGGAAGGGACGTGCTCCGATGGTCAGGCGGTCCATCTGCTGTCAACACCCGCTACGTGGAGGGCTGGGCATGCCGTGGCTGATGATGCGCAGACACGCGCTCAGGCTACGACATCTCCACCTCTTCCTCGACGGTGATCAGGTGTGGTCGCCGTTTGCTAGACGCGTCTTTCCCCAGCTCGTCTCCTTGACGGAGCTGCAGTCCTGCGTCAAGCGAAGACCGAGAGGGAGCGATTGGAGACTGGAATGTCTTCAGGCGCTCACAGCCCTCGACCAATCGGGCAATGCGATCGGTGAAAACTCCACCTTGGCGTTCTATAGAGGATTAGTGGAGGGGATGAGCGACGACGTACTTGGAGAAACTCTAGGCGTCGAGGAAAATCAACTAGCCAATCTCTTCGGAAGAAGTTTCGGGCCGGGGCCTATGGACAACTTCCAGAAATCCCTGGCCTGGCAGTGCTACCGAGGAGCTTTGCCAGTTCGGGATAAACTCTACAGGCATGGAGGTGCCGTCAGCCGGGCATGTCCGAGATGCGCGCAGGGCGACGAAACCGTCCTGCACGCACTCGTCCAGTGTCCGAGCATTGCTGACTTGTGGGTTTATGTCGAACACCTGCTGTCACGTGTAGGACGGATCCAGCTATCAGCTGAATCCATCGTGAGGATTACCCCGCCCTCTTCCTTTAGCTGGGAAGGGCAGGCAGTTTTTATCTGTCTGGTGGCCATGGCGAAAGAGATAGTATGGTGGACACGTTTGAAAGGGCTGAAGACGAGCACTTACCTCTTCGGTGATGCCCTGATTAACTTTTTCAAATTTCATTTGAAAAGGAAAATCGGGGTAGATAGGGAAGTGCTCTCTTCCCAGTATTTTGTTCAAAGATGAGTGAGAGAAGCAAGTATGGCCCGAGTGAATGGGCCTACTCTGAGTATGTGTCTGTAAATTAAAGGTGGAAAACTGGGAGAGGGCACTTGCCCTGGTGGTCAGGGTCACTGTGGCCTTTTAATGGGCTTTCTCCACAAATGTCCCTCGGAAGTCTCCCCCCTATTGGGGAATTTTTCATTGTTATTTTTTTGTTACATCCTCTGTTTTTGTTTTTTTTACACGCAGAAATGCCCATTTGTACCGTCCTGTATTGTCCTGTACTGTCCTTAATGTCTACTTTATGTAAACCCTTGTGCTTAATAAAGAAAATATTATTACAGTGGTAATAAGATTGTATGCACTATGTTGTACAAATTTTAAGAAAGATTTCATATACAAAAAGCAAATAAATTTTTGTTTTAATAAATGACTTTAATACGAGGAAATCTTAATTTTTTAGTATATGTTACATATACATTATGATGCAGATCATCTGCTTTATTTTTTTTTTTTTTAATCCTATTTTGCTGGCACAAAACCAAAGAGATTCGTTCTTAGAAAAATCAAAGAACGTAGTAGAATTCGATGTTAAATATCAAAATGCTGGTAGGAAAACTTATCAATCAATGTTTTACTTCAGGTTAATCGTGAACATCATGGATTCATTATTTTAATCATTATTTCTCAGCAGAAACTTAACTTTAATCAATGCAGATGTGTTTACTGCACTTGGGAATAATTTTCACTGACAGCATGTCAAAAGGAAAATCTGTCAATAATCAGACTACAATGGAAAAAAAAAGTAAGAAAAGAAATATATTTAAGCTTTAGTTATTGTTTACATTGAACTTATATGAAAAGGGGTTTTATTGATTTGTTTCTCGTTGAAATTTAGCATTACACTTCAATATCGACTGACGTCGGATATACCCTCATCACAGTTGTGTTTTATTGATTGATTATTGCAAAAGTTTTGCTTCAACAAAAATTAATTCCTATACGTATTGTGTGTCATAACGCATAAAATATTTTCATACAGCATATTGGCTGTTTTATATATTAATATAGATATATTTAAAAATGTATGTATAAAGAAGCAGATTGGTGACTGTTGCTGCATGGAACTCGCCTAATAAAATGTAACATTGCAATTCAACTAGCTCCATAGCGACGTCGCTAACATAAGAAAATCAATACTGAGTCTTTTTCACGTGAAACGCATCTGAGAGTTGATTTGATTACTCATTTCACATCTATATAATAATGTTGGGATAGCTACAGCACGATAAACATGAATTTTTGTTTTAAGTGAAACATTATGATCTTTCCAGAGGCTCTGGTATAATTTTCCGAAAGAAGAACTCTGAATGCCAGGATGTCGCTACTGTTCGACGATTCAAATAGGAGACCTGCTGTTCGACGTATCCATGCGGTTCTTCAATATGATTGAGGTCACTGAACGTGTGTCTATTTATACTGCTGCCTTCTAAAAAGGAACACGCCTCCACAGTTTAGCTCTGTACAGAGACGATGACCTGACAATCACAAGCAACATGAACGGACAAGTTCAGAAAAGATTTAATGAAGATCTTCAAAGAGTTCGGTTTAACCATTACTGTTACCCCAACTTAACTAAAGTCGACTTCTTGTAACTAAAGACAGGCAAATACTATCCCCACTGGAAGCCTATTGAAGAAACAATTTACATCCATAGAAACTCCAATCACTCCAGGCTATAGTTAGAAACCTAGTAAATGGAATTAGTAGAAGTATCTCTAGTTTATCATATGATAGAGATATCTTCAACAGGGTGCATCCTATTAAAACGAGACACTAGCAAAAAGTTGTTTTTAGAGAAAAGCTAATATAGATGGAGGATCCTCCGGCCACTCGTAAGAGTCTTAGGAAGAGAAACATAAACTGGTTCAATCCTCAGTTCAACTGAGACTTCGCGATAAATATAGCTAGCAATTTCAAAATCCTAATTAGACGACATTTCCCAAATAACAACGAGTATCATAAGCACTTTAACTCCAATAACGTTAAGGTTAACTACTCCTGCCAAGATCACATAATACAAGAGAGGAAAAAATGCCTCCACCTTATCGCACCAGCCTACATTTTCTGAATCCCTACTAATTGTCCTCGAGGAGATTCTGTCTCGCAAAAGTCGTGGACATACCACGAGATGGTATTCCAAGGAACTACACAGGCCTTACAGTCAATGATTTCAAGAGTTGATTTACCCAGTACATGAACCCTTTCAAGTGCAGGAACAGGAACACTTCCCACTGGCCATGACATACATGGACGAGCTGGCGTGTAGTGTGCTTAAAATCTGCCTATTGTGTGCCTTCTTCTCCTGGTGTGTAGACATCCTCATTCCAGCTTCGTCCCATGATGAGGCCGTCAAAATGCACGATGATTTCAGGAACATTGACTGCCATATAATTTCAAAATAGAGCATAAATATAAACATAAAGACTAGTAAATATATGTATCTACGATGTGTTACACAATACTTGGTAAGCACATGTCTGTGCTGAATGTGCTGCTGTACTCTGTTTCTGAATGCAGGAGTCGATGTTTCATCAGGCGGTGAAGTAACTATGTAGGTGTTTCGCCCCCTTCCACAGTGACACCAGAGCTACTCGGAGCCACCCACTGATGCACAATCATTGGTAAGTCTTCTGTTGTGACTCCGTCCACCTCAATGCGTCAGAAAAGCATAAAATTTGATGAGTTTGATGTAATGACTGAGCGAAACGTCTCCATCAATCTGAATGTGTCAGCGCACCAGTCATTTTCACTTTTGGTCGAGATATAGTTAACTCGTTTTCTCAGCTGCCTTAGATGATACCCTCAAAAGTTGTTTCATTTCCTTTGCCTCCAGTTCAAGGCCCCTGTAGAGTAAGTCATCCCTGGTTCCGACAAATCCTCTGTCTCCTACTTCTACAGAGAAACAGGATACCTCATATCTACAGGTTTTACACAGTTTGACCAGTTTCCGGCCTTCCTATTGAATGTATCATCGATGTTTGCCTCCCAAGAGACAGTAAACTTCACCACCTTACTTTCATTGTATCACAAGACGAAGTCGGTTGGTTTTAATAAGGGAAAAGTGGTATTTGCCATCCAGGTCAACTGAGACCTCCCAGATACCTTCTTCTTTCTTACTGCGGTTGACTTGCAGTGTTCTCCTTCTTTACAAAACTTCATTCTACTCTTCTCCATTACTTGTGGTCTCCCGCCGTTCTTCATCACCTTCACCTTCTCTTCCACTGCACCAGCCAGTAATTTAAGCACCTGAGTATATCACCATGTATATATGTTCTTCAATCCCAGTGGACAACTGTACAGTATGTATTTCATCATTCCAACTTTCCCGCATTTGCACAGAGCATCCTCTTCTACTATCCAGCATTTCTATTGTTTTGTGCAGGACCTACTATATCTTCATATCCTAGGGTGGTCATGAAGTACCCTGTTGCCTCTGATGCCATCCATTTTCTTCCAGTTGTGAGCTCTTTTGGTCCGCACTTTACCAAACTTGTACTGCTCGATTGTTGATGAGATACAAAGCCGCACATGCAAAGATTCGTGTCAATCCTAGCCACTTGCGGATATTGATATTGCATTTTCGCTGAATGGTCACAACACCTGTTAGTGCGACTTCATACAACATCAGTAACCACTGCAGTCTGGAATACAGTGCAAACTGCATGCACCAGAGCTTAAACTTGCCTGGCAGTAATGTATTGTCTTTCGCTGAAAGTTCATCCTCAGCCATCTTATGAATTCTTAGTCCCTCACTTCCATAATTGAGTGACCCATAGTACAGCTTCTCTAGACTCTTCAAAGACTTCTCAGCAATCTTTGGTATGTCATGATCGGCAACCTCGTATTTCACTTATTGTTGCCTTCCTTTATCAAGTGTCACACGACGCGATTTCTTTGCTTTGAAGTGCATTTTCTCCCAACTTAGCTCCTCCAGTCTGTGCAGGATTTTCATCATTGACTTCTTGTCTTTTGCCAACAATGCTATGTCATCCATTAACGCTTTCTTTAGAAAGCGAATTTTCATTTCATGGGCGTGAAAAGCTGTACCTCGCAGGATGAATTCCATTCCAAGCACGGACCATATGGCTGATATTGTTCACCCAGCTGCAATCGTCACCTCCAGCTTGTGTCACGCCGTTGTAAAGTTATTTGTGGTAAAATGCATGTAAAATTTCTAATAGATCATCGTGAGTTTCCCTACCTGTGAAGGGATCCAGAAGAGGTCCATGGCAAACTCAAGCAGTTTGTATGGAACTGACCCGAAAGCATTTGCCAGGTCAAGCCACACAACTGCCAGGTCACTTTTCTCCCTCTTGGCTGTCTGTATGGCATCCCAGATCATGTTCACATGTTCTATGCACCCCGATACACCTGAGATACCAGCTTTCTGAACAGTATCATTGATGTAGTCATTAGTCAACATAAATGTCATCACTTGTCTAACAATAATCCCCAAGAATACTTTTCTATCTACATTCAGTAGCGAAATTAACCTAAGTGTTGACGGGTTCTGATCCTTGGGAAGGTAGATGCCTTCCGCTCTTGCCTACCCATCCACAATCAGCTTCTCCTTCCAAGCTCTTCTATGAGTGTGAACCATCATGTTGAGCAGAGTGAAACACTTTTTGTAGACTTTGTATGGCACTCCATCCTCGCCTAGTGCACTTTTAGATCGTGATTTTCTGATAAAATCCTGGATTTCTTTTATTCGAAGATTGCACTCCGGATGTTGCCAGCTTTGGTATACCCTGCATATATAAAACAGAAAATAGAATGTACTAAAGCAGAGAAAATCCTGTTTTTAGCCAGCTTAATGACATGATACTCATTTTCTATCAATCTTATATTCCCTCTTTCTGCCCAGCACACACGCCGTGCGATCACAAACGTTCGCCCACGCATAAAGACACATCAATTTCTATAGACGTGTAATGGAAACTAGAAATATACTGTCAATAGTTTTTGTGTTAGTATTTTTCGTGTCGATACTTCTTTATGTAAATATCTATTCTTTAACTCAATTACATTCAGGATGGACATTTTACCGTATTCTCACATTTTAACAGATTATTCGTAACCAATTTAACAGAAATGAATAGCTTTTAAGAATAGCTTTTAAATCACACAATTTCACTTTTCTCTTGGCTTGTAAATGTTAAACAGCTTTTATAATAAATGGTAGTTCACAAATATAGGTAGTTACAATTAAAATATTTATTATGTGTGTGTGTGTGTGTGTGTGTGTGTGTGTGTGTGTGTGTGTGTGTGTGTGTGTGTGTGTGTGTGTGTGTGTGTGTGTGTGTGTGTGTGTGTGTGAAGGAGCGTGGCTTAGTGATTAAGGTGTTCAGTTCACAATCTTAAGGTTGTAAGTTCGATTCCATGGCGCGTTATATCCTTGAACAAGATGCTGTATTTCACGTTCTTCTAGTCATTCTGCTGGCAAAAATGTATTGTAACTGAAATTCATGGGAGGCAGCCTTTTTACGCATAGAGAAATAGGTTAATGCTGCACGTGAGGGTGGGATGCTCGGTCACATGTTAATTTCCCCTGCATGCAGTCCCGTTATTTGAATCAACTGGAGAATTCGGAAGTCCAACAACATATGTCAGTCTGTGTGCGCGTACGTTCTATTCGACCAATAGTAAGAGAACTCTACATCCATCCAAGTGAAAGCATGTGGCTGGGTGGTTAGAGAATTCGATTCGTAATCGTGAGGTTGTAATTTGGATTCCCAGACTGGGCGATGCCTTATGTCCTTGAGCAAGACACTTTCACGCTGCTCCTCCTGCCAGGAGTTGCGACCGACAGATAGTATTAGCAATTGGAAAGACCAATGGAGACATTGTTTCCTCGATCCGATTTGACGAGCTCCACTCCACTCGTTAAATGAATGAGGTTTGGGATCTTGTCGATCGACTGTCGATATCCATCAAAGAGCTACGTAATTACTTTTACCGATATTACACATTAGTTCGTGTTATGGCTGATTTCTGGATGATAGTCATCATCATCATCATCATCATCATCATCATCATCATCATTATCTTCTTCTTCTTCTTCTTCTTCTTCTTCTTCTTCTTCTTCTTCTTCTTCTTCTTCTTCTTCTTCTTAACCAGTCGCTCACTTGAGAACGAACTACTTGAGCATTTGTCACGTGTGATGAATGTTGCTTCTTAATTGCTATTCAATGAGAACATAACTTCTACCACTTAATCATGAGAGGGTCGAGGGGGAAGAACTCTGAAGCACGGCTTCCAGCGAGTCCTGTCAGAAGCAACCATCTCCAATTGATCCGGCTAGATCCCCAACTGAGACTAGTCGAGCCCATGGATGTTATCCAACTATCTTGCTCGGGGTCTAACTCTGGGACTTCTGACGGTTGGTTTTGCCATTCCAACAATATGTCTGTGATATCGGAGCTGTGATCTCTCAATTCAAAGAAATAACGGCTCTACTTGGATGATAATCAAACTTTAAAATATTAAAACACCTCTCAATATAAAGGCCTGTTTCATCAAACCTAGAATGTTTTATAAAATAGCTGTTCAATTGTTCACAACAATTTGAACGTGTTTGTGAGTGAAAAGAAACAACGCAGGGGCAACCCTTTTATCATTCTAATTTTGTAGGTTTCCTTTTTAAAAACAGTGATTTGAGTCCAAACCTCAGCTGGTTCCAGCTGACAAGACCTCAAATGGGCCCCTTTTCAAAGTTACAGGACCTCCCCACTTCTTTCACTTCGAAAAATCTGGCGCCTTCTTCTAGCACAGAAACAACCATAAATATACATGGTATAAGGAGTATCAGGAACGGAAGTCAATAACACTAGTCAACAAAATTTTGCTTTTTTTTCTGCTAACCTATGTTTGAGACCTTTTCTTGAGTAATTTGAGTTTGCTGAGTTTAAAAATGACAATGCTTTTTTTCTATTAGCTTAAACTTGGTGATCAGGATAAATCGTCGGCCCCGGACAATGTATTGAAAATTTACGACAGTGGACAAAGGACACAAGGAAACAACTAGCGTTTGGCATTTCTAAGGTTTGGTGGGAGTCAAAGAACTATGCAGAAGATTGCTAATTTTGCCTCACAAAGACTTCTGAAAACTCTACAGAAAATAAGTTACCCAAATCTGGATTCAGCAATTTGTCCTGTAATTCACTCAGATGAAGTGCCAGTACCCGTTTACACGATGAAATGGATATATGTATTTCAGATGAAAATCATGAACATAACAGTGATGCAGACTTTGTAGATACAGCAACCAGGGAACGTGAAAACTTCAACCAGGCAGAACTGAATGATTTAATTAGAGACTTAAGCCTGTCAAAAGAGTTATCAGAACTGTTAGCTTCTAGACTTAAAGAGAAGCATATGCTGCAGAACGAAAGAAATGTAACTTTTTAGCGGAACAAGGGAAAAAAGATCTCTTGGCATTCTGTAAAACTGAAAAAGATTTTGTTTACTGTTGTAATATGATGAGACTGTTAAAAGTGTTGGGTGTTTTATAGTATGATTCTCATGAATGGAAACTCTTTATAGATAGTTCAAAAAGAATCTAAAATGTGTATTAGTCCATAATAAAAACTTGTTAGGTGCAAGTCCTATTCGTCACTCTGTGCACTTAAAAGAGAAACATGAAAACATAAAAGCTGTATTCGATTTACTCAGGTATGATGAACACAAATGGGACATATGTGTGGATCTGAAAATGGTCAACTTTTTACTTGGCCATCAAGGAGGGTATACAAAATATCCGTGTTTCCTGTGTTTATGGGATAGCTAAATGAAAGACAAACATTGGGAACAGAAGCACTGGCCAGTTAGAAAAAGTTTGACTGTTGGGAAGAAGAATATCATACACCAACCATTTGTTGGGTGAGAGAAAATCATCTTCTCACCCTTTCATATTAAACTAGGACTAATGTAGCAGTTAACGTGGAGGGTGACTATTTCAAATTCATTTCTACAAGTTATGATAAAATAAGGACTGGTGTTTTTGGCGAGACACAAATCAGAAAGTGAATGAAATGCCAAAGCTTCTCGAGCTCAATGACTGACGTAGAAAAAAGAGCATGGGATTCATTTGTGTCTGTTGTGAAAGGATTTGGGGCAGCACAAAGGCTGCAAGCTACAAGGATTTGGTGGAGACATTGCTTGATAGCTTTCATCTTTTAGACTGCAACATGAGCATAAAGATTCATTTCCTCAAGATCCATCTCAATGAATTCCCTGCTAATCTTGGAGACGCGAGAAATGAACATGGTGAGTGCTTCCATCGAGATATCAAGGTTATGGAGGAGATATCAAGGTAGATGGAACACACACATGTTGGAGTATTCAAAGAGAGTGTATAAACATGAAACACTCCAAGCGCTCTTATAAGCGAAAACATGTTCCATGAATATGTTGATCAGTATGCGATTGTTTGTGCTTTAACCATTTTATTTGAGAATTAACAAGATGTATTTAATAAAAGGTGATGTTATTTTATATTTCACTCATATCAGATTCTATTGACATTATAACTTATGGTTTCAAGCTATAAGACTTAGTAATCAATCGGAAGTAAATTATATTATTCATATAGTGCATAATAAAATAGGGATGTTCTATAGAATGAAAACCTGATGTGTTAGGGGGAAATGGATGCCATATTTGAAATCAGCATCTCAAAATTAGCTAAAAACAACAAAATCTACGCCAGCAAAATGTGTGTTGACCAGTGTAGTTGATTTTGTTATTGTCTCTGATCTCTTTGATTCTGTGCTGTATATTCGTGTTAAGATAGGGCCTGAGCTGCCAACTGTTAACCATCTAGTTATCTGCATCTTGAGACTACCTAAAGCCACAAAACTGGCAGGTTCAGGGTGACCTACAGAATAAAGTGGAGAGCATTGGTAGATAAGGAAGTCAGGACCAGGTGCGCAGTTACGATTGCACCTAAATTCAGAGAACTCCCTGAGCAAACTGAAGACGTTGAGACAGAGTAGAGATTGTTCAGCTCAGCAGTTTTTGCTTCAGCTGTTGAATGCTGCGGGCGAAAGAGGCTTGGTGAGGCGCCGGATGGCAGGAAGACTCCTTGGTTCAATTGAGAGGTCAAAGATGCCATCCGAACTAAGAAGAAGGCTTACAAATCTTGGCTTGGAAATAAGTCCTCCTTCTTGCACTTGCGCTACAAGCAGGCAAGAAGAATCGCAGCAGAGACAGTAAAGGTGTCCAATGTTCAGACATGAGAGGACTTTGGGATTAAGCTGGAATCTGACTTCAGATCAGCAAATAAAATGTTCTGGCAGACCATACACAGACTTCGTAATAAGATATCGCACCTACAAGGTCACCTGTATTGTTCATCTTGCTGTATGTGTGTAAAGTATCCGTGTGTGGGATATCCCTGAGTAAATTTGCTTGACTGTTAATTGTTTATTGATTCTTTGTTAATTAGGCAGGAATATATTATTATATCTTTGTTAATCCTATATTAATAATTTTTTGATAATACATTATTAGATTACTGAAGCTATTTAATACCTTCTTAAAAATACATTTTATAATTATTGTCTTTTTGCTTATATATTTTCTTACTCATCATTTTCTTTAATCTTCGAGCCCAACTTGATAAGCTCTTTGAATTGCTCCTTAATTAGATTACTTAAATTACTTTATTTATTATACCTAAGTTGTTGTATCTGTTGAAGCAACCCTTTGGAAATTCCTCGGATCTCCCAAAGCCCGTAATTTTTAATTTGTAATTTTCCTCAATTCATTTATATATATTTTTAAAGGTTCTCTAAAATTTTAATTCTTTGAAGGGTCTTTCGGAAGAGGTTTTTATTAAAAATATTAAAGGGGCCTTTTCTGAGGGATTTTTTTAAGGCTTTTTGAATTAACCTTTAATTGATTAATTTCTTTCAACTATTTATTTCTTAATTTTTAAAATTAAATTTAATGTTCAACCTCTTAATCTTTAATTTTTAATCTTGGATATATAAGATTGCTTAATCTTAAATTCATTAAATATTTTAATTTCTGGGTTTGGAACTCTTAAACTTCAAATCCTAACTTAAATCTTAATCTTTATATTATGGATTCCCTAAATCATTAACTTTATTAACCTCTTAAGTCTTATTGAAAGTTTTTTTCAATAATTTTTAATTTTTAATTTTTGAGTTTAGAACTTTCGTAGGGATTATTAAATCTTCGTAAATTTTCTTAAATTTTTTAAGGGAATTTTTTAGGAAACTTTTTATTTTTTTATTCTCTTAATCTCTTCTGGTTTTTTCGGTTTATTGGGGCTTATAAGCTTTATGCGCTTATTGAGGGATTTTTTAAGGTGCTTTTAAGAGATCCCAAGTCTTTTACTTTTAATGCGTAACTTATAAATTCTTTAATTTTTAACCTTCAATCCCTAACTTTTAGGCCCTTTTCAAATTCTCTTAATTCCCTATAACCCATCCCTTTTACAACTCCTACAACTAATATAAAAGAGCCCCCTTAGAATATAGACCCCAAATATACAAGCTGAGCTGTTGATGTATACCACGATTTCAAACTGCTAATCTTGAGTGAAACGTTGATGAAAATAATGAATTTACAATCACCTGTTATATGCCTTGAAAAGTCCCACCATATGATCGGACGAAACGGCTGTCGGCAATAAACTTGTTATAATGTCATAAAAGTTCCTTTGTTCTTTTTCCTTAATATATATATAAATATATATATATATATATATATATATATATATATATATATATATATAGTGAAAGAATGAAGAGTAACATGGTTGGCTGTACAATAAGGGGCTTTATTTCAAGTACTGACAATTGTTTCATTGATCAGATGAGTCTAAAGGTCGCTAATCGCTTGAAGTTGCGTCACTCGATCTCCAATACATTATTTACCTCTGATCAATACATCAGAGTACGTAGATATAAAAATAATTCACTCGAGTCAAGACATATATAGCCTTCGAACTCGACCTCATGAACATGATAAGTGGAACTAAATTCAAAAAACGGATACATCACAACAAATTGCAAAACGACATCAATGCACTACTAAAATAACTACGCAACATCAACGGTATTATAATAAAAGCAGACAAAACATCAAACGTATACACCAGGAGCCTTAATACATACAATAATTTTATGCGCCGTGAATTGCACAAAAAATACAAAAAAAAACAACAGAATCTGCACTCACTAGCATTAATAAGGAAGGACTTAGCATAGTAAAAAAATTGAAAATATCTGATAAAACCGAGCCTCTAACCCCTTGTAACCCCACATTTAACCTAAAGGATCACACAAATAATTTCGAAATAGACCCCACAATTAGATTAATATGCCATCGAAGTCGGATATAGGTGGAATTAGCAAGTATATACTAGATAGAGTAATTGCACAAATTAAGGAGAAACTAGTAATTAAGCTATGGTGTAACACTAGCGAAGCAATAGACTGGTTCAGCAAAATAGACAGTAGGGAAACATCCAACTTCGTACAGTTCGACATTAATGACTACTACTCATCCATATCCCCAGTCACCCTGGGTAAAGCGCTAACCTTTGCCCAGAAAAATTCGGACCTTACCTCGGACGAAATTAAAATAATACTAGCTGCTAGGAGGACTATCATTAGATTCGAAAATAGTTACTGGGAGAAAAAACAGACAGAATAGCTTCGATATCACAATGGGATCTAAAGACTCAGCGCAGGTAACGGACATGGTGGGAATATATATAGCGCACAACTTACATAAGGAATTCAATAACCTCCAGGGAGGAATTTACAGAGACGACACACTCCTTTTAGCCAAAAATTTAAATAATTAAAACATGGAAAAATTACGAAAAAAACATTAGAGTATTCTTCAACAAACTAGGCCTAGGTATCACTTTCGAACTTAACTCTAAAAGAGCAAATTTCTTAGATGTAACACTCAACCAAAACACAGGATTAATAGAGCCCTTCCATAAGAATAACGAGAATCTAGCCTACATTAGTTATAACTCAAACCACCCCCGATCCATAATTAACTCCATAGCACATAGTATATCCCTCAGAATATCCCGCCTATCTTCTAACCTAGAAATGTTTAACGAACACGCAAACTATTATAACATAGCTTTACATAAGGCTAGACATAAGGAGAAGCTGGAATACTTACTAGATAGGGACAGCAGCAACAAACCTAACGACAACAACACTACCCGCTCATATAGAAGTAACAAGCATAGGACTAAGCATAGAATTAGACAACGAGCACCAAAAATAACTGAACCCCCAAAAACTATAGAAGATCCAGAGATAGAAAATACTTATGGTTCCATCCAATATTCAACTCCTCTATAAAAATTAAACTACCTTCTATAATCTTTAAACTAATAGACAAGCACTTCCCTACACTACACAAATACCATAGAATCTTTAATAGAAAAACTATAAAACTATCCTACTCTACTGCAGCCAACATAGAATCACACATACGTAAAATCAACCACAAAAATATCTCTAAATAAATTAACCTACCAACATACACCATAGCACCAAATACAAAACGCAAACACATAACAACATCACAACCACAAACACATCAGAGCGCATCACAACAAAACATTAATAGGCCTAAATCACAATCCACCCACAACAACTTACAAAACTGCAACGGAGAACCTTCACACAGAAAAACCTCAAATTGTAATTGCCACCTACCGGATAAGTGCCCACTACAAAATAGATGGCTGGATTCGAGTATGGTATACCTGTGTACTGTAGATTCAGGCAACTCTACTTGGCACTACATAGGTTCCACGGCTGGAGAGTTCAAGAAAATGTGGTACGTCCACAGACACTCCATGAACAACCGTAGACTGGAGAACTCTATGACGCTCGCCAATAAAATCTGGCAGCTTAAAAACAAGAACCAAGAATATAAGATTAGCTGGTCAAAATTATCGATAGCAAGGGCCTACAGCAACGGAATGTCCCACTGCGGTCTTTGTAATTTAGAACTACTCCATGGATGCTGCTTAACAGCAAAATAGAAAGATCAATTTTCTGTAGGCATAAAATAGCTACCAGATTCACAAACTTCAAACCAACATGATTAGAACCAGCAATCCCAAAATTAGAACTGAATCACCTAGATTTTAGCATATAGAATACACACCATCACACTGCTATTAGCTGTCAAATACTTGTATCCCCCAATTAATCTATAATTTATTGCTTTTTCTTTTTCTTTTATCTGTCACTACATCGGACTCTCTACACGTATCTATCTATATTTCGATTTTGATGTTTCATGTTAGCACTAAACCGACCAAAGAATCCTTATAAGAACACTTACTCACCACCACCACAAACATACTCTGTACTTACATGCTCTCACTTTTCCTTATTTATTTATATTTTCCATTTTCTTATTTTCTTACTTTTTTAATGTATCCTATCTTATCTTTTACTTTTTACTTTTTACTTTTTACTTTTTACTTTTTACTTTTTACATCTGTAACTTCTCTACCTATTTACCATATATATTTTATTATTGATGTTATTGTTTTGATTATACGCTATTCTTCTATATATGTTTTGCCTCAAGTGAATTGTTTTTATATCTACGTACTCTGATGTGTTGATCAGAGGTAAATAATGTATTGGAGATCGAGTGACGCAACTTCAAGCGATTAGCGACCTCTAGACTCACCTGATCAATTAAACAATTGTCAATACTTGAAATAAAGCCCCTTATTGTACAGCCAACCATGTTACTCTTCATTCTTTCACTATTATAACTCCAAGTTTAACCTGCATAGAAATTACCGCGAACTCGCTGCATAACTATGGAAACATCTTGTTGAGTCAAACAAAGCCGTGCATTAAAACTATCCACAAAGCCGAGTACTCACAACCTCTAACTGGATTACCTATAACGATAACTTGTTATCCCATATATATATATATATATATATATATATATATATATATATAAAACGGAAGATGTCTGTCTATGTGTGTGTATGATTTTTATGCATTTCCACATTTCTCTACCGATTTCGATGATTTTTTTCAAATGTACTCCAAATTTACCAACGGTGGTCAACGCGTAATAAACTTTGCCAAAAATTTCCTGCTTCTATGAAAAAAATCGATAAAACTAAATACATGCTGTAACCCTCTCTCTTACACGCTTATTCACTCTCACTACTACCCTAAAAAATCTATGAAACTACATACATGTTGCAACTCTCTCTATATATATCGCACACTCACACATATACATATACATCTAAAGAGAGAAAGGGAGATGTAGAGAGAGAGAGAGAGAGAGAGAGAGTGAGATAGGTTGTTATACAGAGAGAGGTACAAGATAATCAGATAGAGAGAGAGAGAGAGATAGAGAGAGAGTGGCGACGAACGCTGGTTCACACACACACACACACACACACAAACACATATATATATAAAGACAGAGAGAGAGGGGGGATCTGCGCGTTCTTTATTGTTCTCCATTCTGTAGAGGAAGAGAGAGAGAGAGGGGGTATGAGTGAGAGAGAGAGAGAGAGAGAAAGAGAGAAAGAGGGTGGTACGAGAAAAAAGGGAGAGGGTTTGAGAAAGAAAGAAAGTTTAAGCAAAGAATCGCTGCTTTCAACATTAACGGGATCTTCTGAAACTAAAAAATTCAATCTGTGAACGCAGAATTAAATATTTCGAGAAGCGTTGCAACCGAAAGAAAACAGGAAAACGATATTTTGGTTCGTGAAGACGTTCCCTGGTAATGAACGGGAAAAAAGCGAGGATAATACGTCGTTATGTGAGCGAGAAGAACAATTTCATGCAAAGACAAAACCAAGTTTATGGTGTAAATGGAGTCGTTAGACTAATATTCTATTTAAAATAACCGAATGATTTCCAGCCCCGGAGTTTAAGAATGATGTAAATAAAATTGTAAACGAAAATGACAGAGGTTATTAAAATAGTTGTTTCTACTTTTAGCACAAGGCCAGCAAATTACCCAATACATTACTGGTACTTTATTTTGTCGACCCCGTAAGGATGAAAGGCAAAGTTAACCTCAACGGGATTTTAACTTTGCCTTAAAATAGTAAAAGTAAATAGTGAAGATTTAGGCCAGTACATACGTATGCGCCGACGGACATACACATACATATACATACGCACACACAAATACATACACACACACACAAACACACACACGCGCGCACGCACGCGTGTGTGTGTGTAAACCTTATGCATTTCTACAGTATTTTCACCAAACTTAAGACATAGGTTACTTATGTACTCCGGATGGTCATGGGCACTTTCATTTTTCCAGATATTGATTATAGGGCCCGCCGGCAGATAACCCCTTTTAACCACTTCCTTGGAGTCGACTGAAGCATTGCAGTGCAATGCAACAAAACGTCATAACTTCTAGAGTTCGCAACCGTTTTTCACAAAACTTGACACATGGGCTACGTTTGTTCTACAGATGAATGTGAACTCTCAGAATTGGCACATATTGAGTGGGGGACCCCTGGGGGCAGGAACCCGCTTTTGGAAAATGCCGATGATTTTGTAAAAGTATAGTTTTCGAAGCAGCACTGAAGTATTGACATATATGGTATACATAACTGCTATTTAATACCCGAGCAACGCCGGGTACCTCTGCTAGTATATTTATATATATATGTGTATATATATAACTGATGTTGTCTGTGTGCGTGTGTCCTCATTTTTGCAAAGTCTATCCAAATCCACATTTCTACTCCGATTGTCTTCAAACTAGCATTTATATATTCCTTGCGGTCTAAAGATATTAACTGCAGCTTTTATTTTTCAATTTTCTGTTGTTAAAGGAGTGTTAGGCGCCGGTTATCCATCTCCGTCGCGCTCTTATAATATCTGTCTGTATACCTGGCTGTCTGCATTACGAAATTCTGACGAACATTGATGACGTATTATGTTCGCTTTTTTCCGTTCATTGCCAGGGAACGTCTTCACGAACCAAAGTATCATCTTCCTGTTTTCCTTCGGTTGCAACGTTTTTCAAAATATTTACTTCTGCGTTCACAGATTGATGTTTTTAGTTTCAGAAGATCCCGTTAAGGGTGAAAGCAACGATTCTTTGCTTAAACTTTAATCTGTTATTTTAATCTATATATGTATATATATAAAACTGAAGAAGGGTGTGTGTGTGTGTGTGTGTGTGTGTGTGTGTGTGTGTGTGTGTGTGTGTGTGTGTGTGTGTGTGTGTGTGTGTGTGTGTGTGTGTGTGTGTGTGTGTGTGTGTGAAACTCGAGAAGTACTCAACCGATCTTTTTCAAACTTTACATGTGTATTACTTATATTTCAGGGAGTGTTATGCCTTGGGGTACCCCACTTGTTATTGATGTTTCCTTTGAGAGGGCTCCGTTTGCTGCGACTGTCTGGCTTCTGTCCTTTAAGAAGTCGTGCAGCCACTCACCTACTTTTCCAGTTATGCCGAGTCCGTGTAGTTTGTGACATATCATTCCGTGGTCGACCCTTGTCAAAGGCCTTCGCAAAGGCAAGATATATCACGTCCACATGTGAGCTGTCTAGCAGTTGTTTCAGTACCCAGTCGTAGTGATGTAGCAGCTGTGTAAGGCAGCTTCTTCTTGGACGGAAGCCATGCTGCGTGTTAGTCAGGCGGTCATTTTCCTCGAGGAAAGTGATCAGTTTCTTTCTGATGACTCGCTCCATGACCTTACTGATATGCGATGTCAGGGAGACTGGCCTATAGTTTTTGGCCTCCGCTCTGCTACCTCCTTTATGGATAGGCATATTGTGCCTTCTTTCAGGTACTGAAATAACTGCTAGACAGCTCACATGTTGGCGTGATATATCTTGCCTTTGCGAAGGCCTTTGACAAGGTCGACCACGGAATGATATGTCACAAACTACACAGCCTCGGCATAACTGGAAAAGTAGGTGAGTGGCTGCATGGCTTCCTAAGGGACAGAAGCCAGACAGTCGCAGCAAACGGAGCCCTCTCAAAGGAAACATCAATAACAAGTGGGGTGCCCCAAGACACAGTCTTGGGACCGCTACTGTTTTTGGTGGCTCTCTCAGACATGCCCTCTGTACTACATACAACAACATCCCTCACTAGCTATGCTGATGATACTAAGGTAGCACAGGCAATCAAAAACCTGGCTGACGCTGCCCTTTTACAAGATCTGGATTCTATATACAAATGGGCGGAAGACAACAACATGCAGTTTAATGCTGCCAAATTCCAAGCCCTTCAATACAAACCTGAAGACACAAATACAGTACAACACAGTTACGAAGGACCAGGAGGGACCGATATCCCCGTGTCAAAATCGATACGAGACCTGGGTATAGACATGAGCGATGATGCATCTTTTTCCTCACACATCATGAAAGTGGCGACAATGTGCAGACGACTCGCTGGCTGGATCTTGAGGACTTTCCGGACAAGAGATCGAGACACCATGTTGACACTATGGAGGACATTTGTCCTAAGCCACCTGGACTATTGCTCCCCGTTGTGGTCACCCCATAGTGTCAAACTAACCACGGAGCTTGAGGCAATCCAGCGAAGCTATACCAAGAGGATTGCCAAGATGAAGGAGATAAGCTACTGGGAGAGGCTAAAGGAACTGAACCTCTACTCCTTGGAGCGAAGACGGGAGAGATACGCAGTGATCTACATGTGGAATATGCTGGAGGGACTAGCACCAAACTTTGGCATTGGGAGCTGGACCAACCGTCGAACAGGACGTCACTGTGTGGTGCCAAAGGTCCCGTCTTCCACATCTAGAATAAGGAGCAGATATTGCAATAGCCTGGGTTTCAAGGGCCCTCAACTCTTCAACAAGATGCCGAGGGATCTGAGAGATATGCATGGTGTAGAGGTGGATGTCTTCAAGAAACATCTCGACACCTTGCTATCCAGGATCCCGGATGAGCCCACACCAAGTCACGAGGGAAACCTAAGAGCAGCAGCAAGAAGCTCCCTCTTGCACCAGTGGCCAACCAATACAGGCTGGAGATAAAATGTGTAGCAATAAGGGTGATGCCCCAGCATGGCCTCAACCGGATGGCTGGAACAGGTAAAAGAGTAAAAGAATATATATATATATATATATATATATATATATATATATATATATATATATATATATATATATATATATATATATACACATAAGAGAATGTATGTATATAGATGAAGCTCTAGCTTGCATTGGCAGGAATGATTTCAATGTAAACGAAATATAATGAAGTTATTGTTTACATAACCCATCACATGTATTTCGACGAAGTCAGTTCTCGTTATATATTTTATACTAGCAGTGGTACCCAGCGTTGCACGGAATAAGGTATTTTGGAACGCGGGCCGCCAACAGACCTAATCGTGGAAAAACTGCATGCCTGGACAATATGTAAAGAAAATAAACCGAATACTCTGATGGCTGGATAATCTTTAAGATTTTCCTGGATGAAGCAGGAAAAATGCAGGTTTTCACCTAATGCGGGCCCTAGGGGATCAAGAAAATGAATTTTTTTTTATGTGCATAATATGCCTTGAAATTTCGGGGAAATCGACTAGACGTAACGCCTCAAAAAAGGTTGTCAAAAAGTTGAATTGTTTATGTGCATAACACTCCCTGAAACATAAGTAATACACATGTAAAGTTTGAAAAAAATAGGTTGGATACTTCCCGAGTTTTGGGGATTCAAACTCACAGACACACACAGACAGACATCCTCAGTTATATATATATAGATAATGTACATCTCTGTTTATTAACATTATTCAGTTGAAGGTTATAGTTAATTGATTCAAAATAATATAATGTAAACATTATTTTGAATTGATGTCTTAAGCGCAAATTTACACACATACAAACATACACGTCTGTTTAGGCTATTCAACAACACTGGTGCATGCAAAGTTGCGTACATACATATGTTGAAGGTTGTGAGAAGGTTAAAATTATAGACAAATAAAACAGATGAAAAAGGGAGACATGTATGGACCTGGGTAGGAATCGATAATGTGTGTACATAAAGTATTAAACACTGACATAAAAAGCAATTGGTAATTTAGCTTTAGCATATGTTACACAAAGAACGAGTGTAGTAACAATGCGCCATTGGCTACCACGCTGCCTTCACTAACTAATATGCTAAAAAAGCAAACAACTTATTGATGGTGTGTCTGCTACTGGGTTTGACTTAGGTAAAAGAACTCTCATTCTTTGTCCTTATAATAGTGACAGATTCCTGATGAGGCCAGTAGCTGTTGCAGGCTTGCTGTCTCTATTTATATATTGATATTAAAACCAGTAAGGAGAGGAATTGTCTCTCTTATATTATAAATACTAGTACGTAACCCATTGTTTTACAGGCGTAATGAGTAATATTTGGTTTCTTCACCAAGCTTTAACAAAACTATGGATGATGGACTCTCCCGTCGTATTTTGATGTATGAAGACTCAGTTCCTTTTTTTATGGTTATGCCTTAAATGTCACTTCAGTCCAGCTGCTGATTTACACATCAAGTTCTTTATACCTTCATGACAGACAGTTTTCCATTTTCCAGTCAGCGGCTAGGGTTTCAAAAGTAGTAAGAAGTATGTTCACAGATTTAAGATTGCACTTAATTTTAAAAAGGATTTAAGTTTGTTTTTATATCTGAGTAATTATCTGCCTACATTACGTACACCATAATGACGTTGACCTTGGGTAGGCGACCCTCAGTCATTCGTAGGACATGACTAGTCCATCTAAGTTGGGGTTGCATCAGAAATGATTCAATCCCACCAATGTTGCACCTCGTTGGAGACTCAGAAAGCACATAACCACAGATAGAGCAAAGACAATATTTGTGGAAGACATCAAGCTTATAAATATGGGTGAGATAAAGTGTCCATGACAAATAAAAGCGATGTCAGTACCTCTGCACGATAAACTGCAACTTTCGTTTTCAGGTATATATCCCTGACACGCCATAGAGGATGATGTAGTTTGTTAAAGGTGTCAGTTGATGATCTCATCATTCAGGGATGCAGAGGGGTTCACCTTGCTGCCAATATAAGTAAAGGAGTTCACATACTTCTCATCTTTGCCATTAACAATGGTGTGAACATGGGGATGCACGTGCCCCGGCT
This sequence comes from Eledone cirrhosa, assembly GCA_964016885.1. Taxonomy (NCBI): domain Eukaryota; kingdom Metazoa; phylum Mollusca; class Cephalopoda; order Octopoda; family Eledonidae; genus Eledone; species Eledone cirrhosa. Next base: position 394,615,624 of record OZ024741.1, read on the forward strand.
GTCCCTGGTTAATATTTACTTAATGTTGATTATTAAATCAAAAACCTTACTGGCAAGCGAGAAGGGGTTCATCAATCCTCGTGCCTCTTTGATCATCAGCAAACAGTAAATTTTGAATAACACTTGTTCATGTAAGTGTTTAACCTTAAAGTGGGTTGAATAGCCCACCTAATGTATAGAATTTAAATCTGACACCGATGCCAGCAAAGAGAACAGGAACCATGATACAACCCAGCTTCGTACCATTTGTGACACCAAAGGGTTCAGAGCATTCGCTATTTGACATAATTGATGATTTCATGACCCCCGTGAAAAGACATGAGGATAGTCAGCATATTGTCAAGCATGCCAACCTTTTTGAGGATTTTCCAGCAAGCTTGGTTATTAACAGTGCTAAATGCTTTGATCAAGTCGACAAAAATCATTAACAGCTCATGGTTCATTTCACGAACATTCTCAGCAACCTGACGAGGGGGGGGGGGGGGGGGGATTAGGACAATGGTACCCCGATCTGCACAGAAACCACATTACTTTTCAGGGTGGACATCATCGATAAGTTTGGATATACGTAATTCTGTTGAGGATGACACGGGCAAGTATCTTACCAGCAAAACAGAGAAGAGAGATGTCATGACAGTTGTCACAGATCGATTTTTTAACTTTGTTCCTGAAGAGATGTATCTCTGAAGTCTTGAGGGACATGTACGACCTTCCAGATTTCCAGAAATAGCTTACGATCCAGTTTTTGAAAATTTTAGGTGGGATACCATCTTTACCGGGAGCTTTATTTAATGTTGCTTGATAGTGGCTTGTACTTCATTCAACCTTGTATTGAATGCTAATTCGGATACCACTGGCATTTGTGGAATAGATGATATTACATCTTCATCTACGTTTGACTTAGCATTTAGGACCTTTTCAAAGTGCTACTTCCACCAAAAGAACATCTAAGCTTTGTCTGTGTATAGGGTTGCACCATTAGAGGATAGAATTGGATTTGGTCTGCTCTCCATCGGACCATACACTGTCTTCAAACCATTATAAAAGGCCCTTGAACCCTATTTATCACCAGCTTTCTTGTAGTTCAGCTGCTTTAACTGGGCATCCTTCATCTTTCCAAGTGAGGACTCTACTTGCTGCTTACAACCTTTATAGGCTTTCCTTTTAGTTGTTCAGTTTTTTTTTTATCTCCAATCCAAAGCCTGTGTAGGTTATGCATCTTGCTGATAAAATTCTGGGCATCTGAATTGCTTTCATAAAACCAGTCCTGGTGTGTTTTAATAGGAAATCATAAGATTTCTACGGAGGCTGTATAGGTGGCATCTTTGAATGCTTTCCAGGAAGTCTTAATGTCATCACAAATCTGGACATAGTCGAGTGATCAGTGAAGTTTTGCAGAAACTTCCAGCATCTTATAAGTAGATCTCAAAGCACCTACATCAACCTTGAAGACGCCTTTAGTTGGAAAGATAAAATGAAACCTTACTACACAGCAGTGCATGACCCAAGAGATAGCAAGAAGAGTTAAAAGATCAAGTGATTTTGAAATCTTTTAGATCATGCTTGTGTGACATAGTCAATCATGTCCAATCCTTGGATCTAGGTGTTGTTTGCAAGATCCAGAGAAAGAGTCATGAAACTTTGGGGAATGATGTTAGGGATTTAGCAATGTCAAATCTAATAACAAAACCAACACTAGATTATGGTAGTCTTCTTCACCTTTTCCAGACCCTTTTCCTACTTCCATTTGCGATGTGCCAGGGAGTCAGGTTTCACTTATGCACAGATATCGATATCATATCTACATATTGAGTGCATTGCAAATGAAGGTTAATCTTCGTTCCAGTTAAATACTTTATTTTGACAGCCACAGTTTACTGCCAGGTTAAAAGATTGAGCATCATTTATTTAAAGCTCTCTTTCCACCCCTCCCTGTGTAAGAAGAGCAGTGCTATGTCTAAAAAGACCTGCTTTGTCATCATCAGAAGACATGAACACTGCAAGCTGCTCATATTTTGTGTATGAACAACCATCACCTGATGGTCACCACAGTGAAGAGCTCCAGCTAAAGACTTCCTGTAATACCATTTACTTGATCCGGTTGCCTTTCTCTCTCGCCAGTGTGCTTTGTATTAATGATGGGATAGCAAATGGACAGAACTGGTAGAACTGTTGAGCTACTCACACAAATGGAATGTTTATAGTGGTGAACGCTTGTGTTGAACCAGTCACACTCCTTGGAAATGTTGATAACAAAGGATTGGTGCAAAAGTTTGCCACGAACCCAGTGAACAACACACCTCAGGTATTGGATGGCCATTGACTGTCAAGAGTTCCTCCATCATTTGACAGGTTTTGTTTTTCCTCGCGCAAGGTGTCCGAAAAATCACCCTCCTCACCATGTAAGCTTGATGTACTGGGCTATATGTTACCAATAGCAGTTAACTGACATGTGGTGGTATATTAGCACCAGATTTACATCAAAGGGTTATGGTACAACGAGTCGATACTTTCTATATCGATATTATTGCATTGTATATTCATACTCCCCATTTTCAATATACCGGTAGACTTGCGAGTGAGCTATTTTAGGCATTCCTCCCTGCCTTCCACTGTCCAAGACTGTCAATGTCCCTGTCGCAGTCGTCATATCAACACGTGAGTTTGTGTCTTGACTCAAACTTAATTATGGACAGTTAATGCCTTGTCTAATTAATGAGATTGCTTTACTGATGAAGGTCAGCTTCTTAACATTAATAACTATCCATTTAATGATGGTAATTATTCGGATTTCTCAGTACCAAAAACAGCGCTGTCTAAGAATTTGTTAGAACTATATATTGCTAATGTAATCATAATATAATAAAGGGAGGAATGTGGGACTGTGTCCTGCATATATGTTTTTATTCCGTTAGTAAAATAAGTTGGATTACTTTGAATATTACATAATTTATGTACTAAATTTCGTAGCTATTGATTAAACATAAATATTCTTATATATAATGATTGCTTATTTTAAGATTCACTTATTTTAAAATTTTCAAATGTCAATACTTCCGGTTATGATATAACGGACCCTATATCATATCGCTTATATAAACATTCATCTATTTGCATCGTTATATCATAACGTTTATATTTCTGTCGCTATTTTTCTCCTTTTTCGTTTTCATTACATTTCACCGTAATGCAGTTTATATATAATATCGTCTTTTTTAAATGTATCATGGATTACTTTACTGGTTACAGAAGAGAGTGTAACACAGTCTTCGTTCAATTTCTGTGTATATTGTCAATTACGATTTTATTTGAAGTATCATATCTAAATGCATATATACTTGCGTATAATATCAATATGCACTAGCAGAAAACTACCAGAAGGGTGGTTTTTCTGTTAGTGTAAGTAATATTTTAATGTTCAACTTGATTCTATGATTTTCATGCAAGATATGAATAATGTTGGATTCATAAAATTATCTGTATGAGTGCCTTCTTTTTTTTTTTTTTTTTTTCTCGAGACAGCTTTCCTCGGGATGTGGGAACCCCGAACGTAAAACTCACATCCAAACTTTTAAAGGGGTTCCCAAAAGAAACTCCACCAACTATGGAGGTCGAACCACCCGACCTTCACAAGAGCCCAGGAGGTAAGTAAACTTTTCCTCTCTCTTTTAGCCTGCCAACATAGCCGTATTAAGAGTAGGAAGTTTAAATGTTCGAGGCCAGGAAGCAGGGTCACCTGCTCAACGACTTCAGGTCTCTAGAAATTGATGTAATTGCCGTCAGCGAGACCAGGATTTTCGACGCGCGCGCATTAGCCTCCATTTTCGACGACTATTAGATCACGTGTCTAGATATATTTAAGGTGGCCGACAACATCAGACTGCTATTAAGTAATAGCATGAAAAATTGGGAAGACTCGTTGGGAAGAATGAAAATAAAGAGAGGTATCTTCCAAGGAGATAGTCCGTTGCCTCTATTGTTTGTCGTTACCCTCATACCCCGTCCCTCGTATTGAGAAGAGTGAAGGTTGGATATCAACTGGGAAAAGGAGAACTTACCATCAATCACCTTCTTTTCATGGATGACCTAAAAATCTTCAGGAAGAACGAGGAGGATCTAAATATACTTGTTAATGCTGTTCGTATTTTCAACAATGACATTGAAGTGCAATTTGGTATTAATAGTTGTGGAGTCCTGATAATGAAAGGGGGCAAATTGAAAAGAAGCAAAGCAATCGAGATACCAACAGGTGAGATGATAAAGGAGATTGACACTGAGGAAATATATGGGTATTTAGGAGTCTTGGAAGCAGATAACATCAGAGACAAAAAGAATAAAGGAGAAGATAAGGTCTGAATACATAAGGAGAGTGAGAAATGTACTGAAATCACACCTGAATACTAGGAATGTCATAAGTACTATAAATTCCCGAGCTGTGAATATTATTAGGTATAGTGCGGGAATTCTTAAATGGAATGTAAACGAACAAAAGAACTAGATAGAAAGACAAGGAAATTAATGACTATCTACAGTATGTTTCATAAGAGGGGAGATGTTGATAGACTCTACTTAAGGAAAGCTGAAGGCGAGAGAGGTCTTATCAGCGTTTTCCTCAGAAACAATGCTTGTTAACAGTTTCCACATTACGGACAGACATGTGATTCCGGTCACTGAGGTTTCTCTGCATCTCTTTATGCAGCTGCCAATCTTCCATACACTCTACAACCAGTTTCTCTTATGCCAGGTTTTTCCCTCAGTTTGCTTACACTATGTTGCTCATGCACACTAACATTGCACATCCATCGGAACATACTCAACTCATTTCTTTTTAGCCTGTGCAAGACTTCTGCAATCAAGGACCATGTTTCAATGCCATGTAACATTGCAGTTCACACACAGGCATCATACAGTCTACCTTTCACGCTGAGAAAAAAACATTTTGTTGTTAGCAGTGGTAATAGATCTCTAAACTTCTTCCAGTCTGTTCTTATCCTAGCTATCACACTTTCAGTGAATCCTCTACCACAACCAAGTTAATCACCTAGGTACCAATGGCTGTCCTCAACTTCTAGAGAACTTCTCATGCTAGCGTGGAAAGTAGACATTACACAATGATATTCATTAATCTTAAACTCCTCCGTTATTGCCTGCAGCACTATGATGAACAGGAGGGCTAAGAACAGAGCCCTGGTGAACACCGACCTGTATGCTAAATTCCTCGCTATAGTCATTGCTAATCCTAACTTTGCTGACTGCTCCCCTATACATGGCTTGTACAGCTTTCACAAGCCATTCATCTACTCCTAGTTTTCTAAGAGCCTACCAGATTACAGCAAAGAACTCTGTCAAAAGCTTTCTCGAGATCGACGAATGCCAGGTAGAATGGCTTACTTTTAGCTAGGTACTTTTCCTGTAACTGCCTCACAAGGAAGAGGGCATCAGTGGTGCCTCTTCCTGGTACAAACCCAAATTGCATCTCATCTAGTTTCACCCGGTCCCTAATCAACTGTGCTATAACTCTTTCTGTTACTTTCATGACCTGGTCCATCAGCTTTATACCTCTATAGTTTCCTCTATCTAGTGCATCACCTTTACCTTTGTAGCAGTTGACAATGATGCTACTGCACCAATCTTTTGGTATGACACCTTCTAGTATTACCTGGTTAACAATACGTATGGTTATAGTGTGACCTACAGACCCAGATGCCTTCAGCATCTCACCAGCTATACCCAATGGACCGGTTGCTTTCCCCATCTTCATATCTTTGATTGCCTTACTTACTACGCTGCTGCTGACTTATACTGCTGGCCCCTCTATAGGGTCTACTTGGGGTAGGGTCTCTTCTTCCCATGCATTCTCCTCATTTAGTAATCTATCATAATGGCTCTTCCATGCATCTTTCTTCTCAGCACTTGTGAGGGCAAGCTCAACTTTATCATTCCGGATACACTTCTCTCCAATGACATCACAATTCTCTCGGACACACTGCCTCGCAATCTTGAACACCTCCCGTTTCTGGTCCCCACGTTGTAAAACATGCTTGAATTTTCTATCCTCTGCTTCCCTCCTAGCTAAGTATACTTGTCGCCTAGCTTCCCTCTTGGTCTCTATGTAATGTACCCTGCTCCCCCCGTTCTTCCATTCTTTCCATGCCTGTCTCTTGGGCTTAACTGCCTCATCTACCTTATTGTTCCACCACCAAGTCACTCTCCTCCTGCTTGTGGTCTTACTCCAGCCACAGACCTCATCCATCGCCTCTAGTAAGTTATTTTTTAGGAACTCCCAGTGCTCTTCTACATTGAATGTCTCTATCTGTTCTTCTTTACTGTCGTAGGCGTTGAGTAAAATATCTTTAAATCTGTTACTGGCTGAGGGGTCTTTCAGCTTCCAGATCTTTCTTCTTCAGGTTGGCCTGTTTCCAGGTTCGTCTAGTTCTGACCGTGAGGTTGCTGACAACTAAGCTATGTTGGGAGGTACATTCCTCACTAGGGAAGGCTTTTGTGTTTACGACCGTCCATCTGTCACGTCCTCTGATGAGGATAAAATCTATCTGACTAGAATGCTCCCCTGATCTATAGGTGATCAGGTAGTTGTCGGGTTTTTTGAAGTTTGTGTTACATATCGACATGTCATTGGTGTCGCAGAATTCTAGAAGTCTGAATCCTTCTTCATTTCTTGTGCCAACCCATGGCCTCCATGGACTCTATTGAAGCCGTCACAGTGTTTACCTACGTGTCCGTTAAAATCTCCTGCGATGATTAGGAAGTCATTGTCGTTTGTTAGAGCAGTAGTGTGCATTAGGGACTCGTAAAACCTATCCTTAAGTTCGTCTGGCAACCCCGATTGGGGTGCGTAAGCTGATATTATTGTGGTAATTGTTTTATTCAGGACTAGTCTGAGTTTAATGATTCTTGCATTTACCCTGTACACTGAGATTACTTTATCTACCCACTTGTCAGCTAGTATACCTGCACCACCCATCCCATTGTCATTTCCCACCCAGAAAAATTTGTAGCACTGACTTTTTCCTACAAGGACTCTAGCATACATCAATTTCCTTTCGCTCTAGCATTTCTACGATTTCTCCTGCTCTTCCTTTCATTGTGTTTACATTGATGTTACCAACTCGGAGTTTTGGGCATTTGTCGACATTCGTAGGGAAGGGTCGATTTTTGCAGGGGTGTGTGTGTGCTTCCTGTCTCTGGATTGGGGCTTCACATGGGTGCTTGGTAGCTCGCGGATTCATATTCATTTCATCTATTAATTCAGAGTTGCTCCAATTTATTCTCAGCTCATCCATAAATAACGGTAGGAAAATTCAGGGCTAGAAAAACAGTGGTGGTGGTAATAATGGCAGGGTGTGTTGGGCTGGGATGGGGGAGGAGAGAGTTAGGTAGTAGTAGAAATGGCAGGGTTTGTTGGGGTTGGTAGTGGGGGGAGGGGGCGGTTGTGAGGTAGGTAGTGTGAGGTAGGTAGCCAAGTCATGGCCTGTAGCCTTTGATGGCAAAATAGACAGATAGAGAGGCAGCATGGTAGAGAAAATGAGGGTAACAGAATAAATGTGTTGTGGAAGCTAGCGAAGTGATAAATACAGCAATAATTGTGAGTAGAACATTTGCAATTGGGGAAATAGAGGGATACCTGAAAGATTTGTATGGATGGATGGATGGAACGTGGTTAAGCAGCTCTAGTGATTCATTTTAGCCTTTCAGAGTCAAGTGTGTCTTATCTCTTCAATAACTTCAAGATGAGTAAGGGAGGAATGGGTGAGAGGGAAAGGGAGGTAATAGGTGGCTTAGAGATAGACAGAGAGAGAGAGACAGAGAGAGGGTAGCCATCATAGTGAGTCTCTGTTATAAATGATGTAAAGACAGTTTGAGGGAAGGCTGAAACAGTTCAGTCCTTAATCTGATATGTAAGATCTCAATCAACAATTTTGTTCATTCATATAACTCGGCCTCAAACATCTAAAAAAATTTATTTAATTTCATTATGCATCACATGACCAACCTAAGTCTGTGCTTCAAGGTTAAACTCCAAAAAAGATGATTTTACTGTGTCTATTTTATATTAATCATATCATCATTAATGAAAACAATTGAAATATTTAAACAGATCTGCTATATCACTGTCTATAGGTTTTCCAGGTGATCTTGTGATCAGTAAATACATAAACATTTGTTCTGACAACACAAACACTGCCAGTTTGGTAGACATCTGTTGATCTTATCACAGTCATCTTCAACTACAGCATCTAAATGTATCTAAATTGCTAGCACAGGACCCATTATCTGTATTAATGTCATATTCTGATATGCTATTCACATAAATCAAACAACTTGTTTTTTCCTCTGTTATTCTATTAAATTATGCAGTAAGTAAATGAATGTAATAACATGGCATTGACACTACATATAAAATGATTACTAAACAAGTTAAATCCAGATATATAATAACATTTATAAGCTATTCCCCACAATCTATTATTAGGTTCAACACAATCTTTCATATCAAAGATTTTATATATATATTGCTTCCAAGCTGCCTGTCCACCCACACTGAAAATAAACCGCCCACTCTTTTTCTTTTCTTTTTGTTTTGCCCAATTAGAAACAACATCCTCTTTCAAGTTTAATAGCTTCTCTTGAACATATACTCCAATATGTACATCAGAAACACTTTGCCATAAGATTCAGAGAAAACCTTATTTATCTTAAACTTATTAAATGTAATTACTTTAAATGATTGATCCTAAAAAGACCAAATAGTATTGAAGAGATTGAGTTTTCTTTTCAGAGCTAAAAATAATAAATCCTGTGCCTTTATGGAGCTTTAATTTTTTTGTTTTAAATACAAAGAGAATGCTTCGATATTTCTAAACAAACACCAAAGTATAAGATCATATTAAAGAAAAGCTACCTCATGGTAAATATATTAGAAGCATAAATACAAAGTCTTTTGTTACTTTGTAAAATATCAGAAAAATACATCTAAGGACACAATGTAATTAAATAAATTCATAATAAAAATTTAATATAACATAGACAATTCTTTTTTAAATAATGTGTAAAACAATGTATATGTTTGAAAATTATCAGTCTAAATATAATAACTTTCAGATAAATTGTTCTTTATAACTGTAGATTCAAACAATCACAATATGCATTGTTGTGAAGTAAACATTGGTGAAAGAAATTAATATATCAGTTTTCTGTTTATCTGTGTGGTGTTTTTTCACTGAATGGATAAACTGTCATTACTTCACCCATTCCTTTTGTTTGACCTTCCCGAAAAAGAAGCTGGGCGCCTATGCGAATATATTCTGGCTGTTTTATCAGATGAAATGTCACTCTAGCCTTTTCATTTGTTTTAATAGCTTCCTGGATAAAATAGAAAAGTGGCATCAGAATAACATAAGAAAAGCTAACAAAATTGAAGTCAAAATACAAATAGCAGGTTTCCAGATAAACATTTTTAACAGTTAAATATTAACAAAAATAAAAAGCAAAATTTGAACATAAAAGAATATTTGGTTTCAACTGCACGCTATACAAATTGCCACTTGTGGTTAGTGAGAATTAAGTATTGTTGCCAGGGATATGAATTGCCAAAACTTGAGTTGGTAGGCCAGCACTTTAGCCAGTTGTGATTCTCAATCTTTAAAAGGAGTTCTAACAGTTTTCTAACATTCTTTTAGTCATGGCTTTAGTAATAATTCTGCATATTATCAATGAATGGAAGAGTATACATAAAGTGTTAAATTAAGCTTTAATTCATTAGGATTGAAACAGGAATTAAAGTACTTCTTTCTAAAGAGTGAGAATGTGTCCACTTTCTATCTTAAACTTACATCTTCGATAGCTTCTCCAATTCGAATTCTACTCATCAAATGAGTATTTTAAGTAAGTGTATCATTAAAAGAATAAGATAACTGCATAGTGTTATTAAAATAAATGATTCACCATGATACACCAGCTTAAAACCCAAAGTCTTCAACATACAAATACCATACAACCAACCAATTCAGAATGTAAAAACATGGGCCCAGAAGAGACAGGTGTGTGGTATATCTGCAGTTAATAAATTAGGAACTACTCTTAAACATTTCATTAGTGACTTAATAACAAAGACATATGCAAAGGCTACTAAATTTTCCACTATAAAGACAATATTTATCTCGTCTTTCACATAATATTCAACATCGATTAATGTCCATTTTCCACACTAACATAGATTAGACGAGTTGTCCTGTGAGACAAGCCAGGTCGGATGACTGTGTCTTGCTCACACAGAACTGACTTTGGTTTCTATGGCTGAATGCCCTCCTAACGCCAACCACATTTACAGTGTGCACTGGGTGATTTTTGTCATGACACAAGAAAACTACAAAGAATTGTAACAGGAGTGTTTTTATAGATTTATCTTTGTAAAGTTTCACAAGAGTTATTAATTTCTATCAAGGCTATCTGGACCATTTAACTAAGCAGTATTTAGAGAAAAAAAGTGCATATGTTTGTGACCCGCTCCGGATATTTTATTTAAATAAAAAACTTCAGTGGATTACGAGAGTGGCAAATATGATAAGCACTAACAGCACTCTGTGCATGTACCTGCTAAAACAAATGTTAGATAGCCTTTAATGGGTTGTTTGGTCACTACAAAAAAGTTTGTTGTCATCTCATGCATGAAATAAAAATCAGCCTGACAGTACTTACTGCTCTCCAAACTACTGAGTACAGCCAGAAATTGCAAATGAAAGAAATGAAATGAAATAGCCCAGCAAGAACTCAATCCAGCTCTAATTGAATCTAACACATTCGAGTAAGGTGAGCCACATAACAAGAGTGGATTTTGTTCCTCTGAAGTTCATTATTATTTAGGGCGGTGGATTGGCAGTATCGGTAGAGAGTTGGACGCCATGCTTTCCAGCATAGTTACGTCCCTTTACGATCTGAGTTCAAATCCCGCCGAGGTTGACTTTGCCTTTCATCCTTACGGGGTCGATAAAATAAAGTACCAGTAATGCACTGGGTAATTGCTGGCCTTGTGCCTAAAGTAGAAACAATTATTTAGTGTTAACTTACTTTATCCATTCTGACAATTTTTACAGTTTGTCTGACATTACCAACATGTATTGTTGTTTGGAAACCAGTTGATATATGTTTAGCATGAAATAAAACATAGATATTTGCATCAAATTCAATACATGCGTAGGGTGATGATTCTGGGCTGACTAAAACCATTCCCTGTAAAAAGAGAAAATTTGTTAATTAAAAAATATAATGAAAGTGCCAAACTGATATGACATTTTTCATTGTAAGATTAATACTCTCAACTTTGGTATTTACAACAGCACATATACCACTCCCAACACTTTCCTTTATCCATTAATAAGATAAATCTTCATATTTCATATCACAATATCTTCCTTATTATCTATTCTGGAACATTTCAAACTTCAACAGTTGTTATGTATATATGCTTAATTACTCTCTCTGTCATCGTCATCATCATAATTTTACATCCATTTTTACATGCTAGCATTTGTAGGGCAAGTCATCACAGTCCAAGACTAGATGGATTGGAGAAGCACATCTTGCTCATATGTTCCATAGATTGGCATGGTTTCTATAGTGGAATGCCCCTCCTAATGCCAACCACTTTACAGAGTGTACTGGGTGCATTTTATCAAGGTATTAGATGCATTTTATGGTGGTACCAACACTAGAGAGGTCGTCAAGTCCTCAATAAGGCCAAAGGGTCCTCTCTACTGTATGTTGTCTGGGCTTTACTGATTGTTTTTCATCATGACACCAACACTAGAGAGGTTGTAAGCTAGAATGACCTCTCCACTATATTTAGTTTCCAATCCATCACCCCATTTACTTTCGCTGTTACAAGCATTGTAACACCTGTCAACACACTCCTATGTCATCTCATTTGTGAGGTTCAGTTTCTTGATGTCATTTTTGTTCTGGTGGCTTCATCATGTCTTCTTTGGTCTCCCTTTTCTACAGGTTTCATCTACTTCAATTTCTCAGCACTTCTTTATACAATTCTTGCATCCATCCAAGTTAACAGCAGTATGATTAGTAACGTAATTAAGGATATGAGGACAAGCAAAGCATCTGGACTGTCATGGATAATTGCTGAGATGTTGAAAGCATCTGGAATGGTGGGGCATACCATGGTCACCCGGATAGTAAACCAAGTAATACAGTAGCAGCAGCATCGTTAACTGCTACAAGGGAAAAGGAGATGCTCTAAATAGAGAAAACTATAGAGGCATTAAGTTAGTTGACCAGGTCATGAAGGTCAGAGAAAAAGTTATTGCACAGCTGATTAGGGACTGAATTGATCTAGATGAAATGCAGTTTGGATGGTGGGCCACACTTTGACCACATATCATCATCATCATCATCATCACCGTTTTACATCCGTTCTTCCACGCTAGCATGGGTTAGATGGGTTGTCCTGTTGTGTGCAGTGTCTGGTCGGCTGACCATGCCTTGCTCATACAGGAACTGATCTGGCTTGATTTCTACAGCTGGATGCCCTTCCTAACACCAACCTCATTTACAGTGAGTGCTGGGTGCTTTTTCGTAGCGCCTACACATCCACTTTACAGTGTGGGCTGGGTGCTTTTTTGCCGTGGCACCTCCACGACCACCTTGCAGTGGGGGGGTGTGGGGGCATATTGTCTATATGCTTCAGCTTGTACCCATGGGAGGTCAGGTACTCTGTATTACTGCGTGACGCGAGAGGTCACGGTCGTGTCATCGCCTTTGAGAGGTGTAATTGGGTAAGGTCGGCTTTTATCACCTCATCCCAGGTCATCTTGGGTCTCCCCACTCCGCGGTTTCCATCGACTTCTAGTGCTCTGCACCTTTTTATGGAGCTGTCATCCTTCATACGCATCACATGTCCCTACCAACGCAACCGCCTCTCATTTGATTCCTCTTATCCCTAGTCTCTCTCTCAATTCATTTATGCTTTGTCGTTCGCGTATATTACTATTACACATCCATCGGAGCATGCAGGCTTCGTTTCTCTCTAATCTACGTAAGTCTTCCACCTTCAGCGCCCAGGTCTCACTACCATGCAACATCGCTGTTCGGATACACGCATCATACAGTCTGCCTTTCATTTTGAGGGAGAAGCTTTTTGCAGCTAGCAGTGGCAGTAGTTCCCTAAACTTCTTCCATCCTGTTCTTACCCTAGTTATTGTACTTTCTGAACACCCACCTCCGCTGCTAATTCGGTCACCTAGGTAGCAGAAGCTGTCTACTGTTTCTACAGAGCCCTCCCAGAGATTGGTGGTACTTGTTTCCTGTGGCTGTTTGCTGCTTGCTGTCCCAGCACAGCTGCTGCATGTGAAGCCTACATTCTTAATTAAGCTTCCTGAGATCCCGCTACATCTCTTGTGTACCCATTGTTTGCATTTGTGGCAGAGAATGGAGTTCCTACCTACACTTTTCCTACATACTGAGCAAGGCCATTTCCCTGAGGGGATCTGGCTTCTGTCTTCTCGTCTACTTACAAGGACCTTAGTCTTTGTCATGTTGACTTTGAGACCCTTTCTTTCTAGTCCCTGCTTCCAAGTTTGGAATTTCTTCTCTTTTGGAAGCTGTCATACCCAATGACTGTTGCTGGAGATAGCATTTGTGGTGGTAATGATGATGATGATGTTCATGCCAACATAATCATTACTCTTGCACAATACATCCCATTCCTTATATACTCAGCTGTTCTCTCAGCTCACTTGTGCTCCATCATTCATGCACACTAGAGCATGCATACTTCATTTCTTTCCAGCCATCACAAATCTTCTGCATTTGTGGTTCACATCTTACTACCATAACAGTTCCAACACAAACATCATACAATCTGCCCTCTACTCCAAGGGAAAATATCTTTGTTTCCAACAAAAGCAACAGCGCCCTGAACTTCTTCTACCCCATTCTCATGCTAGCTACATTTTCAGCACACCAATCTCCATCTACATAGCAAAAGTTATCTACTACATATAGTGAGTCTTCTGAGTATCTGAGAGTTTATTTCATGAGTAGCCCTATTGTTGATTACTCCTGTGTACCTGTTACATATCAAGTCTACTTTCTCTGTCAGTCTGCCTGTGATCTTCCTATACCTCTTGAGCATCTATTATACATACTGGGTAAAGCATATTAAGTTCCTACTTATGCTTTTTCTGCAAATTGAACATGGCCATTTCTCTGATTGTAGCAGAGTCCTATCCTCTTTCCTACTTACTAAAACTTTAGTCTTTGCTGGTTTTACTTTGAGGTCTTTTGATTCCAGATTTTGTTTCTATATTTGCAGCTTCTGTTATGACGGCCAGAGCACCAGCATACACAAATTCCCACAGAGAACCAGCCTTGAATTCCTGTTATGCCACCGATAAATAGGTGAGGTAAAAACTGAGCCTTAGTGGACTCCTACCTGCTAATTAAATTCATCACTGTACTCATTACTAACTTTTATCTTTTTGGCTATACCTCTATTACTAGCTTCCAAAATACCCAGCAAATTACAGAGAGTGGGACCCTGACAAAGGCATTTTCCAAGTTAATGATAAATATAGGGGTTACTCTTAGCTAAGTACTTCTGCATTTGTCTCATTAGGAAGATGATATCCATAGTATTTCTCCCTGACACAAAGCCAAACTGCAACTTTCAAAATTAAGTCTATCCCTAATTAGTTGTGCTATCATTCTGTGACCTTCATAACCTGATCAAACAATTTGACACCTCTATAAGTTAGATTAAAAACTTACCCTTCATTCCTCCTTTCCCCCTCCACCACATAACACCTTAACCTTCTTTCTTCTCGTCTCCTCTATCCATCAAGGATCAATAAACCCTTGTGTTTTCTCTCCTCTTCAAATTTTCTATATAAACTCAAACCAACATAATTTAATACTTTGGAAAATATGTGTTTGTACTAAAACACTGGTACAAATGTAAAGTAATTCAAAATAAATTACACTACACTCTACTAAACTCAAGTATTGAGTCCTTTATTTCAGTGAAAGTCTTGGGAATAATATAGATGAATAGATAGAAAGACAGAATGATAGTGAGTGAATGAAAAAAGGAATGCATGATAGACAGAAAGAGAGTGAGAGAGACTGGAGTAAAAGATATGAAATGAAAACTAAGAATGGGTAATAATATATTACCAACCTTTCGAAGAGATTCACGTTCAATATTAAATAGTGCTACAGTGGCTGACTGTCCTGCTTGAATTAACCGACAAGGAAGACGATTACGATGAACTGTCTTAACAGTAACATGGTGAAATTCTCCATCTGACATAGGTCCCAACATTAAAGAGTCACTTTCCCGAATAGAACCGCTATAAAAATAATAAAATAATTACAAATATAATGTAATAAGTGCTACATGTATTGAATATTATATTCTTATGGTTAATCAAACAAATTAACCATCTTGTGTCAAACCATTTCCAAACTACACTCACAGCCACTTCATGGAATTCTTTGAAAACAGTAGAGCAACTTAAAAATGATATGCTCCTATTAAATGATTGACAGTTGTTTTGGTTGTTTATGTTCCGAATTTAAATCCTGTCATGGTTATTTTTGCTCTTTGTTCTTCAGGCATCAATAATCAAATACTGGAGACAATTTAATTGAGTAAACTCTACCTCCAAATATCTCACCTTGCATTATAAACAATTATTAGTGCATTTTCTTACAGCAGTGTGTTGTTCCACACCATGGTACTTACTATACACAACCAAATTGGACTAGACAATTTAATCAGTGAATAAATTGTTTAGTCCATAACATTGCACACACACGTCCTTGTCGAAACAGCATGGTGCATTCAACACATGCGTCATTCAACCACTAAATGAACATATATTTCTCTGTATATCAGGACAATATGACAGGGTTGTAATGATGCTAGAAATAGCACCATGCTGTTTCAACAAGGACCATGGCCTGTATGCTATCTATTGAATATTATCCCTACTTTCAAAGAATGATGGAACAACATTCTTAATTTATTGAGATAATTAGTATTGTTTCTTAATTTCAGAAACTACAGTTGGGGATATTATATGAGTGAAACAGACATATTTTAGATTTTGGCTTAAGTTAAATATATTTAAATACTTATCTGATTTGATGTCTATCTATAGTAGAGACAAATAACTTTATATATATCATCATCATTGTTTAACGTCCACTTTCCATGCTAGCATGGGTAAGACAGGTTGTCCCATTTGAGGCAAGTTGGGTCAGGTGACTGTGTCTTCTCATACAGGAGTGTTTTGGGCTCAGTTTCTACAGCTGAATGACTTTCCTAATGCCAACCACATTTACAGTGTGTGCTGGGTGCGTTTTGGCATGGCATCAAAATGACCACTATACAGTATACACTGGGGACTTGTGTGAAGTGTGTGAGGGTTGGAGAAGTAGATATAGAGGTGTGTGGGGATGGGGGAGCTAGGGGAGGAGGAGGTGTATGCTGTGTCACTGCATAATGCCATAACGTCCAGTATCATCACCTTTGAGAAGTGCAATTGTGCAAGGTCAGCTTTTATCATCTCATCCCAAGTCTTCCTACTCCATAGCTCCCATCAAATTTGAGTGCTCTGCAACTTTTTATACAGCTGTCATCCTTCATATGCATCACATGTCCATACCAACGCAATCTCCTCTCTTACACACTACATCTGATCCGTCTTATGCCTAGTTTCTCTTACAGTTCATTTATCCTTAGCCGTTTGTGTATGTCATCATCATTGCGTTTAACATCCACCTTCCACACTATCATGGGTTAGACGGGTTGTTCCATTTCAGAACTGTTTCTGGCAAGATTTCTACAGCTGGATGCCCTTCCTAATGCCAACCACATTCACAGTGTGTGCTGGGTGCTTTTTGCCGTAAATCCTACATGACCACTTTACAGTGTGTGCTGGGTGCTTTTTGCCGTAAATCCTACATGACCACTTTACAGTGTGGGCTGGGTGCTTTTTGAAGTGACACCTACACAACCACTTTACAATGCAGGCTAGATGCCTTTTTGTGATACCAAAACTTAGAGTGCAAGGGTAGTGTGAGCTGGAGTGGCAGGGTGAATATAGGGGCATGGGGACGTATGGGAGGGAGTATAGTGGCTAAGAGATGCCTACAAGATGTGTGTTTGAGTCCGTGTACATGGGAAGGCTTGTCTTCTGTATTACTGCATAACGTCAAAGATCTCGATCCTGTGTCATTCAGAAGTGCAATTGCGCAAATCAGATTTTATCACCTAATTTTATCAATTAGTAACAATTGTTTCTACTTTTGGCACAGGAAGGGAAGAGAAAGTCGATCATCCCAAGTCTTCCTACTCCAGAGCTTCTATCAATTTTAATCACCCTGCATATTACTATTACATATCCATCGAAGCATGCATGCTTCATTTCTTTCAGGTCCTCTGCACACATGCCCAGGTCTCACTACCATGCAACATTGCTGTTCATATACATGTATCATGCAGTCTTCCTTTCAATTTAAGGGAAAAACCTTTTGTAGCTAACAGCGTTAGTAGTTCCCTGAACTTCTTCCATCCTGTTCTTACTCTGTCTACTGTACTTTTGCAACACCCTCCTCCACTGCTGATTACATCACCCAAGTAACGGAAATTGTTGACTATTTCTATAGATCTGTTAGGACATTTGAAGGAGCTAGTATCCTGTGGGCACTTGCCACTTACTGCATCTGAGCATCGGCCACATATCTGACCTTATTTTCTTTTCTATATACTAGGACTTTAGTCTTAGACAAGGTAACTTTAAGACCTTTTGATTCTAGGCCAAGCTTCCAGGTTTGGAATTTCTTCTCTAAATCTGCCATAGTTTCAGCTATGAGAGTTAGATCATCTGCATATACCTACCCTTACGCTAAATTCTTCACAGCAGTCATTGTTAATTGTAACCTTGCTGACTGTTCCTCTATTCCTGGCTTGTATAGCTTTTACAAGCTACTCATCTACTCCTAGTTTTCTAAGAACCCACCAGATAATTGAACAGGGGACTCTGTCAAAGGCTTTCTCCAAGTCAACAAAAGCTAAGGGGTTTACTTTTAGCTAGTTACTTCTCTTGCAGTTGCCTTACAAGGAAGAGAGCATATATGTATATATATATATATATATTCCCTTCGCATGGCTTCCTGCTTCATCCAGCGTGGATATCCCCCCACCCTGATCCAAGCTGCTCTCACTCGCACCCGTGAGACACCCGCACCACAGCCCTCTCACCTCACCCCCACGTTCCTTTCCCTCTCACCTACCACCCCATCACCAAACCACTCCGGCAACATATCCTCCGTTCCTTCCGTATCCTCTCTTCTGACCCCGTCACTTCTCGCTTTTTTCCAAACCCACCCATTACTGCTTTTAAGCGCGCCCGCAACCTCCGCGACCTCCTGATTTGCAGTTCCTTTTCATCCTCTCCCACGACTCCACCCGGCTCTCATCCTTATTCCCGTTCCCGCTGCAACACTTGTCCCTTTATTTCCACCCTTACAGGCCCTAACGGGTCTTTCCGTATTCGCCATTCCTTCACCTGCACATCCACCCACATTGTCTATGCCCTCCGGTGTTCCCTTTGCGGGTCTTTATATATCGGATAAACGGGACACCATATGGCGGACCGTTTTGCCGAACATTTGAGGGACATACGACTCGGTTTGGATACTCCTGATAAGTAATCTTTTCTTTAAAGTCACTGCGGGCGAGGGCTTCATTGTAGTAAGGGGCAGAGGTGCTAAAGATATCTTCATTGACCGAGAAACCAGAAATTCTGAGTGAGACGCTTTTAACTAAGTTATCTGTGATGTTTTGGTGGTGGTTCAAACTAACATTTATGTATCTGAGGGACTCGTTAGGTTTGTGGTATGGGTAATGGAGGGAAGTATCTAAGTCGAGAGTGACATCTAAAAAGTTGGCCCTAGTCATATTTGATTCTATGGTTATTCTAAATCCTAGATTACGGAAGAACGAGCTTAAGTTTCTCCGAAACCCATCAGTGATTCTGGGGTTTACTTTGTGCAAGGCGAAAATGCCATCATCTCGGTATAATCCTCCGGTTAGGCCCGTGAAGAGGTTCTTCAGGTGGTATAAGATGTACAGGCCCACAAGGTCGCTAACTCCAGCTGAGTCACTTGCCGCCATGCTGACGTCAAATGGGGTCTCAGACTTCTTGTTAACCCAGTAAGATCCCTCGTGGTGTAAAAAGGTCTTAAGGGCATGGAGGATCACATCCTGCTCAGCGTCGGTTATGGTGGTAAAATTCCTGGCAAAAGCAAGTCCATCCTTCAGTAGAGGCTCTGAGATAGAAGCGTAGTAGTCTTCTATGTCTAGTTGCAGAAAGCAGGTCTTTCCATTGGTCTTTCAATTGCTAGTACTATCTATCAGTTGCAACTCCAAGTAGAAGGAGCAACTTAACGATTGCGAATCCAATTCTCTGATCACTCAGCCACGCGAGAGAAAAGGTGAGGTTGGAAATAACACGGAAAATATATTTAAGGGTCTGTTTTTCTTTTTTTATCCTTTCTTTGATTCATCAAAGTGACATTATTGAAAAGATAACATTATTGAAAAAATGAGAGGGACAATTCTTTTTAAAAAAAGTTTTATAAAGTATATAAAGTATATAAAGTATATAAAATATTACTGGTTTCGATGTATTATTAAAATTCATCTTATCAAATGTTGAGTATTGAAATAAAAAATTAAAAAGAATTAATAGGCGTTAAAAACTAAAAATTAAAGATTTAAAATTAAAATGAAATGTTGGGGTAAGTTTTCTTCCATCTTTCTTGCTCAAATTTTGGCTTGAGAATGAGTTCTTGTTAATATGGAGGTGGTAGGGAAGATAGCAGCAATGTTTCTTCACAGAACAAAGTTGTTTTTTGGAAACATCCTGTAAATATGTGTATATCTGATTGTGTTAATTGACTGCTCAAGAGTTCAAAAGGGGGTGAGGAATTGTAAACTAGAGGTAAGTTCTATGGCAGCAGCAGGAGTGTAAGAGAAATTCTATTATTGGAATATGGTTTTAGAAATATATATATATGTAAATATATAATATATCGAAACCGGTAATATTTTATATACTTTATATACTTTATAAAACTTTAAAAAAAAAAGAATTGTCCCTCTCATTTTTTCAATGTTATCTTTTCAATAATGTCACTTTGATGAATCAAAGAAAGGATAAAAAAAGAAAAACAGACCCTTAAATATATTTTCCGTGCTATTTCCAACTTCACCTTTTCTCTCTATTTATATACATGTATTACACAATTTTGAATAGCCATTGACTCTCATGAGTTCTTCCGCCCTTTGTCAGGTTTTGTTTTTTTGTCCTGCAAGGTGACCCTCCTCACCAAGTAAACTTGGTGGGGTTGCCAGTTTAGTCGCCGACTACCCGACCTTGCGACAGGTTGTACTGGGTTACATGTTATCAGTAGCACTCAATAGTGACCCTACATAATATACATACATACATACATACAAAATAAAAGCAACGAAAACGATGGGAAATATTTAAGCAGGAAAGCAACAGGTATAGAAGGTGAGAAATGATCATAAAAGTGTTGAGAATTTGGAATTAAAGTTGTAAATAACACAAAATTTAACTAAGAAGCATCTTTATTTTGCTCATCACAAGAAAGGAAATAAAGCCACTAAAATGTCACGGGGCACTCTGTCGAAGGCTTTTTTCAGATCAACAAATGCCAGGTAGAGTGGCTTACTTTTAGCTAGGTACTTTTCCTGTAACTGCCTCACAAGGAAGAGAGCATCAGTGGTGCTTTTTCTTAGCGCAAACCCAAACTGCATCTCATCTAGTTTTATCCAGTCCCTAATCAACTGTGCTATAACTCTTTCCATTACTTTCATGACCTGGTCCATCAGCTTTACACCTCTATAGTTTCCTCTATCTAGTGCATCTCTTTTAACCTTGTAGCAGTTGACAATGATGTTGCTGCGCCAATCCTTTGGTATGACACCCTCTAGTATTACCTGGTTAACAATACGTGTGGTTATGGTGCGACCTACCGACCCAGATGCTTTCATCATCTCGGCAGCTATACCCAATGGACCGGTTGCCCTTAATATATTTAATTGCCTTACTTACTCTGCTGCTGCTGACTTGTATTGCTGGTCCCTCTATAGGCTCCACTTGGGGTAACGTCTCTTCCCCCATGCATTCCCCTCATTTAGATATCTTTCATAATGGCTCTTCCACGCATCTTTCTTCTTCGCATTTGTGAGGGCAAGCTCACCTTTATCATTCCCGACACACTTCTCTCCAATGACATCACAATTCTCTCTGACACGCTGCCTCGCAATCCTGAACACCTCCTGTTTCTGGTCCTCACGCAGCAAAACATGCTTGAATTTTCTATCCTCCGCTTCCCTTCTAGCTAAGTATACTTGTCGCCTAGCTTCCCTCTTGGTCTCTATGTAATGTACCCTGCTTCCCCCGTTCTTTCCATGCCTGTTTCTTGGCCTTAATTGCCTCATCTACCACCAAGTCACTCTCCTCCTCCCTGTGGTCTTTTCCCACCTTTAGTAAGTTATTTTTTAGGAACTCCCAGTGCTCTTCTACATTGAATGTCTCTATCTGTTCTGCTTTACTGTCATAGACATTGAGTAAGATATCTTTAAATCTGTTACTGGCTGAGGGGTCTTTCATCTTCCAGATCTTTCTTCTCCAGGTGACCTTCTATTTGCAAGTAACTCTAGTTCTGAAAATAAGGTCACTGACAACTAAGTTATGTTGGGAAGGCTTTTGTTTACAACCGTACATCTATCTCGTCCTCTGATCTATAGGTGATCAGATGGTTGTCAGGTCTTTTTGAAGTTTGGGGGGGGGGGGGATTGGGAGATAGGTAACCATCATGGCATGGGGGTCCAACGTGGTTTATGTCAAAAAGAAAACAGAAATATATACTTTGTGGAAACAAACAAACGATAATAATAATAATAATTGTTTCTACTTTAGGCACAAGGCCAGCAATTACCCAGTACATTACTGGTACTTTATTTTATCGACCCCATAAGGATGAAAGGCAAAGTTAACCTCAGCGGGATTTGAACTCAGATTGTAAAGGGACGTAACAATGTTGGAAAGCATGTCCAATCCTCTACCGATACTGCCAATCCACCATACAGAACATTTTCAAATTGGCGAAGAGAAATACCTGTAGAGAAGAAATAATCTATGGATGGCTGGGATGAGTTGGAAATCTTTAAAAATCTATAGAGAAGTTCAAAAAGCTGTCTAGCTCCGTAACACCAAAATGAATGAGTGAGGAGATGAGTTGGGTTTGGGATGGGTTCATAGAGAGAGGGAGGGGTGTCCAAAGTGGTTTATTTCGAAAAGAAAACCGAAATATATGAGAGAGGAAGAGAGACAGAGAATCTGATATCTATACTATATTGCAAAACATTAGATGGGGTATTCTTTAATTTCACATGACAAGAGATTCAGAACTTTATTTTTGCAGAACATTTTTTTTAAAGTTAAGATTATTTTGTTGCATACATATTGAATATAATTGTTGTCGTTTGCCAGGGTTAGCAATTTCCCATCCACGATCTCTGCAATACCCATATTGGACACCATTTCTTTTGGTATTTCAATAATATTTTTATTTAAACGAATATCATGACTTATTGTTCCATTTCCTACCTGCTCCAACCACTGGTTGACTGCTGTATCACCTTATTATCCCAATCCCATACATATGAGGAGTCTGATAATCATTTTATATTACCATAATGGTGATTGTTTGATACAATGCTCTATTACGTTTTGAATTGGAGCTTCTTGGCACTGTGCTTGCTGTTTGATAAAAATCTGTCCCTACTCAGAAGGGTTTCTCAAAAAGTTTTATTGTTCCACGGTTTTCAATAAAATATTGGCAAAAATGAGTTGTATCTGCAATTGAAGGAGCCAGACATTGTGTCAGGCTGAATCTCCCTGAAAACTATGTTAAGGGTGTGTAGTGATCTACATTCCGCGGGCTCACATACATTCTCCGTGCGTTATTTGGCTCAGCCCAGCCAATGACCGCCAGCGGAGGAGAATGTATCTCTATGCGCCCTGAGGGGAAAATTCCCGCGTCAAATCGAGAAATCTCTCTCTTGCATCCTGACTGTGGAAAGGTAAACAACTAACTTTCTTTCATCGTGAAATCACTAGCCAATATGTAACACAACAACTTAACCACGGCCTGGCAACACTTCAGCCAGTGGACTGTGCCTTCTGAAATTCTTAATTCGTTTGTTTTATTCCTCTTGGCATGCCTGCTCTACTCAGCTCAACCTTGTTAATAAATAATGTAAAACAAGCCAAAGTCGTTGTCGATGTTCTTACCACATCTTTCTACCGAACTGGTTACTCGTGGCACTACTAACTATAACATATCTTAACTGCTAAAGGTGTATGTATCTGTAGAATGATCAGTCACATGTCCATTTCATGAGCAGGCAGTTCCATTGATTGAATCAACTGGATTACTTGTCGCTGGAAATGATGGAGGTCCAACATATATAGTGCATTCCCAAACAGCATTGACACTTCATTTACTATCAGCAGAGAAACATTTATTATTCTCTGGGAAGTTCCTGAAATAATGTGCATCGATGATACTGGTGTTTCAAGAATGAGTACAGGGAGATGGAGTTCTCAGTAAACTATGATGCCATCATTCAGCAAAACATCAGTAATGCCACTTGTTGCATATTCTTGTCATTTACATTGTAATATAAGTTTGTTATACAGTTATGCTTTACATGAGCCTCCACAGTTCTGCATTATAATTGATGATAATTATCATCTATACTTTCTATGATGCATTCAAATATGTGACTTTACAACTCATTTACAGTTTGTACTTTAACATCAACATAAACACCCTTATCATTAAAATCTAGTGCACATTTTGGTAATTCCAAGTCATGACAGCATAGACCATAAATGTTTGCAGAATGTCATGTAACATACTGCTGTTAGTGTCTTTATTTGTTCTGTCCTCTGCTATGAAATCCTAAATAGTGCTGCACAAGCTACAGGAATTACAACACAGAATCACTTGATCTATTTAGGGCACATAAAAATGGCAAACAATTCTCTCAATTGGGGAGGATTTCTGACTTCTACTGCTCCTGATAAATCATCACTCACCAATTCCCCACATTATTTTTAAAATTTCTGGTTTCAGCTGCAGCTTGTAAATATTGTAAATAACGTTGTAATGTTACTTGATTGAATGTGTAGCTCCGAGATGAGAGTCTCTCCAGGTATAGCTGCTACTTCTCAGAATTGACAGATCACAGCTCCGATACTATGGACATGGGGTTAGAATGTCTCAGGAAAGAATCGCTGGAAAGATTTTAGCCCCTGGGCAAGATGGTTGGATAACATCCATGATCTTGGCTGATCACTCTTGGGGATCCAGCCAGATCAGTTGGAGACAGTTGCTTCTGACAGGACCCACTGGAGGGAGTGTTTGTCCCAGGAATAAGTGGGTGAAGAAGAAGGAGAGACACTGTAAATAGTAATAACCAGGAGTAAAATCTATTTACTTTGGATGTACTACATACATTTTAGGGATTATTTATCTCCTCTGTGTATTTCCTGTTTCCATGATTTGGTTGTTTTGTCAAAGACATAATGGTGAGAAATTTCAGAGAAAAAATACTGCCTGGCTTCTTCATCAGTTTCATTCAGTCTAAACCATGTTGTGAAGGGAATGTTTCTGTTTTAGATATATTGACTTATCTTCCTTTTAGCACCTTCTTGAAAGTAATCAAATTGCTAATGTCTACAATGTGATCTATCATACATTTCATATTACAGTAATCTTTAATTTGCTTCTGGAGAGGTGACATAACAATAATTTATGTATTGCATAATTTCACCATGAATAACATTGCATTTTTGTATTTGCATTTGTGCATTGTCATATTCTTCAAATATGTACTTGAAGTTAAATTCCACAGGGTTTATTGATGTGACAGTTGTAGCTGTATATGAGGTGTTTATTGTTGGTAAATACATTTTGATTGACAAATACAGGTAGAATTTATAGAGGTGGTTGATAGCTTCCGATACCTAGGTGATCAGATTAGCATGGGAGGAGGGTGCTCTGAGACCATAGTATCTAGAATAAGAAGGGGTTGGAAGAAATTTAGGGAGTTGCTTCCTCTGTTAACAAAGAAGGGTTTCTTCCTACGAACAAAAGGCCGGTTGTATGATGCTTGTGAGATGCACGATACTGCATAGTAGTGAGACATGGGAAGCAACTACAGAGGATATGCGACGGCTGGAGAGAAATGAGGCAAGCATGCTTCGATGGATGTGCAATGTCAATGTGCGTGAACGACCAAGCATAGATGAGTTGAGAGT
This sequence comes from Eledone cirrhosa, assembly GCA_964016885.1. Taxonomy (NCBI): domain Eukaryota; kingdom Metazoa; phylum Mollusca; class Cephalopoda; order Octopoda; family Eledonidae; genus Eledone; species Eledone cirrhosa. The sequence goes on from OZ024741.1 coordinate 394,641,084, forward strand.
GAAACTGTGTATAAGAGGGATAAGTTGTAGTGTACGGGAGAGAAGGCTGCGTTGGTATGGACTTGTGAGGTACATGGAGGATGACCGCTGGGGAAAGAAATGCCAAGAAATCCCAGTGGGAGGAAGACGCAGTAGAGGAAGACCACGGAAATCATGGGAGGAGGTGGTGAGAGCAGACCTCAGATTGCTGAAGCTTACAGAAGAGATGACAAAGGACCGTGACGAATGGAGAGATGCTGTGCTGAATAGGACCCGTCCCACCCTTGCAAGCAGGGAAAAGTGGACGTAAAATGATGATGATGAACTTGATGAATACTAAGTTGACACTATGTCATCTGTAGACAGGACATCTTTCTACTTTAGCTGTTGTTTCATTTCTGAAGGCATTGGGAAATCCTTTGGAGTATTTATTATTCTTCATAAATGATGTATTAGTCTTTATGGAGACTCTGAACCTGACAGAATTGGGAACATATCATTGTCACAGATGCACAGAACACTCTGAGTGTCATAAAAAGAGGTCTGCTGTCTGTTTCTGATTTTAAGAAGCTTGAGTGTTGCACTTAATATTTTTTTTAAATGGAATCTCAAAAAATATCAATACATCAGACTTCAGTGACAAAAAGTTGTGCAACAAAAGTGCTACTTTCCGAATGCTTAAGGCCATCAAACCAGCAAATATAACAGCAAGATAACTCGGCCTCAAGCAAAACATCCCTTTCCCATATGCGTTTACATACACATATGTATGCACATACATATATATACTGTTGGATGGGCATTGACTCATTTCAGTGCATCTGCTCTTTGAGACACTTTGTTTTTCATCCTGCATGGAATAAAAAATAATCACTCTCAACAAGCAGGCTTGGTAGGGCTGTGGTTTTAGTCATAACCGAACTATGTTACAGGTTGTATTACTATACAGGCTACCGATACACACACAGTATGGGTAGGGCAGGGAGAGGTGTATCAGGAGTGAGGGTTGAGGGGAACAAGTAAGCAAGTTCAACACGGACGAGGTGTGTGGGATTCTTAGCTGGTGAAGGCGGATTATGACTGAGGAGGGGTAAGAAGATTGGGGCAGACTAGTGTCCTCTACATGTTTGTTTCATCCTGTGAACATGGGAAGTCTGTTAATTTGGTCACCCAGGTAACAGTAGCTATCAACTACTTCTATGGAGCCATCAGAGCATTTAATGGCGCTTGTTTCATGAGAACTCTTGCTGCTTCCTGCCCTTATGCCTCAATCACATAAAAATATACGTTTTTTTACTAATATACGTTTTTTAAATATACGTTTAAATACACTACATTTCTGGTGTTCCCATAGTTTGCATTTGTGACATTGGATGGAATTCCTACCCACTCCTTTCCTACACATTGAGCAAAGCCATTTCCCTGAAATGATCTGGGTTCTGTTTTCCTTTCTACTTATTAGGGCTTTAGTCTTTGCCAAATTGGCTTTAAGACCTGTTTCTTCCAAGCTGTACTTCCAGGTTTGGAATTTCTTCTTTAATTCTGCTATTTTAGCCTGCAGGACGATAATAAATATGAGAGGGTTAAGAACAGAGCCCTGATGGACTTACACACTAAATTCTTCACTATAGTCATTGTTGATTCTGACCTTGCTGACAGCTCCACTATGCATGGCTTGTATCACCCTCACAAACCACTCATCTACCCCTATTTTCCTAAGAGTCCACCAGATTATGGAACAGAAGAATCTGTCGAAATTTTTTCCAGGTCAACAAATACCAAGTAAAGGAGTTTACCATTAGCTAGGCATTTCTTCTGCAGTAATCTCAGAAGAAGAGAGTATCAGTGGTACTTTTACCTGTCCAAATTGCATCTCATCAAGGTGAACTCAGTTCCTAATCAGCTGTGCTATAACTCTTTCTATGACCTTCATAATCAGCTTTATCAATTTGATGCCTCTATAGTTTTCTCTGTCTAATGCATCTCCTTTACCCTTATAGTATTTGACAATTATGCTGCTACACCAATCATTGGATATGACACCATTTTGTATTACTTGGTTTACAATACGAGTGGTTAAGGTGTGACCCACCATCCCAGGTGCTTTCAGCATCTCAGCAACTATCTCTGATGATCCAGTTGCTTTGCCTGTCTTTTTATCCTTAATTGCCTTACTACTCTGCTGCTGTGTTGTCTGGTTGGTTCATCTGTAGGGTCCAATGCATTCTCCTCATTCAGTACTCTTTCATATTGGCACTTCCATGCTACTTTCTTTTCAATATTAGTGAGAGCAAGGGCGCCATTATCATCTTAGAGACACTTCTCCCCAACAAAATCACAATTTATCCTGATACACAGCCTCACAATCCTGAACACCTCACATCACAAAACATGCTTAAATTTTGTTATTTTCTGCTCCCCTCCTTGAAAAGTATACTTGTTGCCTATCTACTCTCTTAGCTCCCTGACAGTGTTCTTTACTTCCCCCATTCTGACATTTTTCCATGCCTTTCTCTTGACCTTAATTGCCCCACATAACTAAGAAGCTAGGCAACAAGTAACATTACCAAGAAACTAAGTGACATGTATATATATATATATATATATAAATATATATATATGGAATAGAATGAAACGAAATTTCATTTCTCCCTCTTAGTACGGCACTTACTTAAGTATGTATGTATACGTACATACATTATAATAAATGTTCGGTAAACCGATACGTGCATATATATATATGTGTGCATGTATGTATATATATATACATACTACTGTACGTCTATATACATATATGTATGTACGTATACATACATACATACTTACATATATATATATACACACACACATAATCAGTTACAACAGAGGCATTATGCAGATACTTAATTTTCATTGGGTTTAATACCAACTCATTCAGTCTGCCATATTGTGATGGAATTACTTCCAAGGAGATTCTTGATTATGTAGGAAAGTTCTAAGGCTAATGATAGGGAACTTAATTAATCAAATGATTTATGGTTAAACTCTATATATGTAAGGGAAATAATTCTTAGAAAAAGAAAGAGTGCAGAGATATGGCACATAACAAAGGGTTAAGTTAAATTTTAGTTTGGCCTTGACTATCTCTTCAGATAGAACTCTGATTTGTGTGGATAACAATTGAAGAAATCCAGCCATGTACTTACACAGATTTTTTTAGAGGATAGTTGTGAAAGTATATTCCACTTCTTGGCAGAACATAAATAAAAAGGTTTTCCAGAAGCCTCCATTTTATAGAGAACTCTATGCCATTTTCTTTGAGCTTCACAAGGGGCAGTATCCAAGCAGAACCAGCAAGTCAAATTATTACATCCAGCCTAAATCAGACAGTAAGCAAGCAAGCCAAATAAAGCAAGTAGAGACAGCAAACTAAATGGACCAAACATGTTAGCAAACTGCTGTACATTGTGAGTAAAAAAAGAAAAACAATTATATATCTGATAACCTTCATTATATCAGTGAACCTATTAACTTGAGTAAAATTTCATTTTCAAAATATTAATCATGCTGTATTGGTTATTAACTTGTATACTCCATTTGATATAGACCAATTTAAATACATTTTAACTTTATGAAAGTTAACTTGATAGGTATAATGTCTTCTGAGAATATACATTGCTGCTACCAACAATTTTAGATAATAATGTCCTTTAGAACACAGATTCGAATATTGTTTCAATGATACATTATGAATCTTGAAAAGGAAAAGCAAAGGCCCTATCTAATAGATTTAGCCATGGGTTTTCCTCTCTGTGGCATAAGCCTGGGCAGGGTATTTTGTGGAAGACCAGCAGTTGTTCATACATGCAAGCCTCCCGTCCCTACAACATTGATGTTGTTCAAGGGCAAAACAAAGGCCAATACAGAATGGAGTGGAGTAACACAAATAAAGTGTCTTGTTCAAGAACTCGACATGCAGCCCAGTCCAGGAATCAAACTCACTGTAAATGAGGTTGGCATTAGGAAGTGCATCCAGCTGTATAAACCAAGCCCAAATCAATTCAATATGAGCAAGACACGGTCACCTGGCCTGGCATTGTTCACAACAGGACAACTCATCTAACCATGCTAGCGTAGAAAAATGGACATGAAACACTGATGATGATGATGGTTTTAAAATTGGAGTCATTCACAACATTGTAAGAACTATATTCACTGCTCACACTAAAATTGTCACAAATACAAACACATTCACATATATACATACCATAAACTTTGTGGTATAAGTGCAATAATCACAGAAATATTCCCATGAAACATTTTGAGCATTTTTTTTAAAGACAAATACAAGCTATTGTATAAAAATAGGACACAGATTTGTATAGCAATTTTGGAATATGTCAATGTGGGAAAAATAAATAGACTATCAAAAGAGGAGAGTATTTTATACTGTAATACAAACCGTTTTAAATTGCCACCTACAACAGTTCCAACACCTGGCACATTGAAAAGTTCATCAACCTGTTAATTAAAGAAAAGTAAATAACAGTAATGGAAGAGTTTAAGACTAGCTGCTTATGGGGACTTCTATATATTGACAATCTAACCCTCATTAGAGAAGAAATACAAAACCTGGAATTACAGCTTGGAAGCAAAGGTAAGTCAACTTAGCAAAGACTAAAGTTCTAGTATGTAGAAAGGAAAACAGAGCCTAAATCACTTCAGGGAAGTGGCTTTGCTCAAGGACAGGGTAGAAATTCCATACTATGTCCCAAATTCAAACTGTGAGTACACAACAGATATAGTGGCATCTCAGACAGGCTAGTAAAGAATGTAGGTTTTATATGTGTTCGATACACAGGAGCAGTAAGCAGCAAGAGCTCACATAAAAAGCACCTAGTCCACACAGTAACATGGTCGGTGTTAGGAAGGGCATCTATCTGTAGACCCCAACCAAAATACAGGTCTGTATGAGCAAGACATTGTCACCCTACCTGTCTCATAATGTGACAACCTGTCTAACCCAAGCAAGCATGGAAAGATAAACATTAAACTGTGATGATGATGATGATGATGATTCCAGTATTTGATAATCAAAATTCTGCTTTTTACATATTTATTTACATAATTTAGTCATGTCAAAATATTAATGAAGGAACAAGAGTATGCTGGAATAGATGTAGGTATTGGTATGAAAAGAGTGATGGGAACAAGGCAGCACTGGAAGTAATAAAAGACAGACAGTAGTAGCTGTAGAATAATGGAAAAGAGATAGTGATGGCTATGGGGTAATGGAAGAGGGTGTATGATGGGGGAAAACAGAGTATGCAGGGGGTTACTATATCATTGTTCTCTCCCCTATTCACCCTATTGTCCAGAGACAGTGTTGAGTATTCAGTACTCAATTCACAAGTGTTGATGTGATGATAAAATGCACCCAATACATTCTGTAAAGTGATTTGAATTAGGAAAGGAATCCAGGAATAGAAACCATGCCAGAAATGGAATGTTTTCAAGTATGATGTGGTCCTCCACCCCATTCAAGAAGATGGGATCTCCAAATAAAAATCAACACAAACTGAAACAACCCATGCAACCCAACCCATGCTGATGTGGGAAGCAGATGTAAGATGATGATGGAGAATATGACAATGATAACAGTATTTATGATTAATTAATAAGGATTATAGATTAGAATGGCTAGTATTTACCTGAAATTCTGTTATATCCTGAACACATTTTTCTCTTTCTTTCAAATTTCGTAGAGGTGGAACAACATTCAAAAACGTGGTCAGTAGATCTAAGTGCTTCCCAGTGACACTGGAAACTGAAAATATGGGTATTATGCTGTGAATAGAAATATTAAACAAATTAGTGAATAATTTTAAGAACAATTGATTAACCAAATTTGGTAATATTTCCTATTCCATAAGAGAAAAGTAGAGCAATAGTCAGAAAGAAATTATTTACATTGTCACAAAGTTAGTAATATAATATAAATGTTAGTAATGTAATATAAAAGAGTTAGTAATACATATATAATATGTCAGTAATATATGTCATAATTATCATCATTGTCATCATCATTTAATGTCTACTTGCATGGATTAGACGGGTTGTCACATTATAAGTCAGGTCAGGTGACCCACGTCTTGCTCATACAGATTTGTATTTTGGTTTGGTTTCTACAGCTGGATACCCTTCCAAACATCAACAATGCTACAGTGTGGACTGGATGCTTTCTAGAGCGAAATTTTCTTTTTTATTTGAATTTGGCAAAGCCGGCCATTTATCGCTCGTATACAGGAAACTGACTGGCCAGTCTGCTGATATGCAAATCTGACTGATCAGCCAGTCTGCTAATATGCAAATCTGACTGATCAGCCAGTCTGCTGATATGCAAATCTGGCTGATCAGTGGATCTGCTAATATGCAGATCTGACTGATCAGCCAGTCTGCTAATATGCAAATCAGGCCCATCAGTCACTGTCTATTTTTGAAAATAGCATATATTTTCACTAGCTCTGACAGTTTAGCAGGTGAACAGTGAGCTGTACTGATGAAGGGTGATACCCAGAAACATTAGTGTCTGCAGTTCTGTTCGCATGCCAACACAAGAGCAAGAATGAAGGGTTCATTCTACTGACAAGGCTATAAAATTGAAGGTTGTTTGCATTATTATTAATATTAAAAAAACTCAGATTACATTTATTGTATTCAGCCATGTAGAGCGAAATTTTCTTTTATATATATATAGATATATATATATGTGTGTGTGTGTACACATATCATCATCATCATCATCATCATCATCAGGTTTAGCGTCCGTGTTCCACGCTTGCATGGGTTTGGACGGGGGTTTACCCACTTGAGGCAAGAGTGGTTGTCTTGCTCGCATAGGACTGTCTGGCGGGTTTTCTACAGTTGGATGCCCTTCCTAACACCAACCACATTTACAGTGTGGGGCTGGGAGGTTTTTACCGTGTTGCCTACACGGCCACATTACAGCGTGGACTGTCTGGCGGGTTTTCTACAGCTGGATGCCCTTCCTAACACCAACCACATTTACAGTGTGGGGCTGGGAGGTTTTTACCGTGTTGCCTACACGGCCACATTTACAGCGTGGACTGTGTGTTTTTTGTCGTGACACCTACACGATCTCATTTGTTTCGGCCTGGATGTTGTGGGACCAACATAACTTTACATTGAAAGGGGCGGTGTGGGTGGGGTGGAGGTGGTGGGACGGGGGTGTGTTTTGATAGAGGTGCCTACTGACTGTAGTAGGTTTTTACTTTGTATTTAGGTAAGGCGGGTCTTCTCTATTACTGAGTACCGCCAAAGGTCTCGGTCCAGTGACATTGTCTTGGAGAGGTGTAAGCGTGTGAGGTCGGAATTTATCAGCTCGTCCCATGTTTTTCTGGGTCTGCCTACTCCGTGGCTACCGTCTATCTTTATTGCCCTGCACTTTGTTATACAGCTGTCGTCTTTCATGCGCATCACGTGACCGTACCAACGTAGCCTTCTCTCGAGTAAACAACATCTGATCCCTCTTATTTCTAATTTTTTCCTTAGTTCGTTTATGCTTTGCCGTTCACGTATATTACTATTGCACATCCAGCGGAGCATGCAAGCTTCGTTCCTCTCTAGTCTGCGTATATCCTCTGCACACAATGCCCAGGTCTCACTGCCATGCAGCATTGCTGTTCGTATGCAGGCATCGTATAACCTGCCTTTCATTTTTAGGGAGAACCCTCTAGCGGCTAATAGTGGTATAAGCTCTCTGAACTTTTTCCATCCAGTTCTGACTCTAGCTACTGTACTTTCAGAGCACCCTCCCCCACTGCTGATTTTGTCACCCAGATAACGGAAGCTGTCCACTATTTCTATAGAACCCTCTGCGCAGTTGAAGGAGCTAGTATTTTGTGGGCACTTGCTGCTACTTATTGCACCAGAGCACCGGCCACATGTAAAATCTATGTTCTTAGTTAGCTTACCTGTGATCCCACTACATCTTTTATGCACCCATACTTTGCATTTGGGACATAAAATGGAGTTTCTACCTACGCCTTTCCTACACACTGAGCATGGCCATTTCCCCGATGGGACCGCCGCCTTATTTTCTTTCCTACAAACTAGAACTTTAGTCTTAGCCAGGTTAATTTTAAGGCCTTTTGATTCTAGGCCGTGCTTCCACGTTTGGAATTTCTTCTCTAGTTCGGTCATTGATTCAGCTATGAGCGTTAGATCATCTGCGTATAGGAGTTCCCATGGGCAGCCTGTCTTGAACTCCTCTGTTATAGCCTGAAGGGCAATAATAAATAGTAGGGGGCTAAGTACAGAGCCCTGATGGACACCAACTTTTACGCTAAACTCTTCACTATATTCGTTGTTAATTCTAACCTTACTGACTGTTTCTTTATACATGGCTTGTATAGCTCTCACAAGCCATTCGTCAACACCTAGTTTTCTAAGAGACCACCAGATAATGGAACGGGGGACTCTGTCGAAGGCTTTCTCCAAGTCGACAAAAGCTGAGTATAGGGGTTTACTTTTAGCTAGGTACTTCTCCTGTAGTTGTCGTACAATGAAAAGAGCATCTGTGGTACTTTTGCCTGACACAAACCCGAACTGCATTTCATCTAGATCAATTCTCTCTCTGATTAGTTGCGCTATTACTTTTTCCGTGACCTTCATGACCTGGTCGATTAATTTAATGCCTCTATAGTTACTCCTATCTAGGGCATCTCCTTTTCCCTTATAGCAGTTAACGATGATGCTGCTACGCCATTCCTTCGGAACAACCCCATTCTGTACGACTTGGTTAACTATCCGGGTGACCATGGTGTGTCCCACCGAACCAGATGCCTTCAGCATCTCAGCAACTATTTCCGAAGGCCCAGCCGCCTTACCCGTCTTCATATCTTTGATTGCCTTACTTATTATACTACCTTCAACTAACACTGCTGGTCCCTCTATTGGATCGATCTGGGGGAGACTGTCTTTCTCCCATTTGTTCTCCTCATTTAGAAGCCTTTCGTAGTGACACTTCCAAGCTACCTTCTTATCAGCGTCGGTGATGGCAAGTATGCCATCATCGTTAAGTACACACTTCTCCCCGACAATATCACGGTTTTCCTTGACACATTGCCTGGCAATCCTGAACACCTCACGTTTTTGGTCCTCACGTTGTAGAACATGCTTGAACTTTCTTTCCTCTGCTTCCCTTCTTGCGAAGTACACTTGTCTCCTAGCTTCCCTCCTGGCCACTTGATAGTCTTCTCTACTTCCCCCATCCCGCCATACTTTCCAAGCCTGCTTTTTGGCCTTAATTGACTCCTCCACCTTACTGTTCCACCACCATGTTACTCTCCTCCTACCTACAGGCCTGCTCCAGCCACAGACTTCGTCTGCCGCCGTCAGCAGGTTTGCTCTCAGGAATTCCCACTGTTCCTCTATATTATACGACTCTAATTGCTCTTCCTTACTGTCGAAAGCGTCAAGTAATTTGCTTTGAAATTTATTTCTGGCTATGGGGTCCTTTAGCTTCCATATTTTTCTCCTGAGGATAGTCCTCTTTCGCTGTCTAGTACGTCTCGTCCTGACTATGAGGTCGCTAATTATCAGTCTATGTTGGGAGGTGAATTCTTCATGGGGGTGGGATTTAGTGTTAACAACAGACACTCTGTCACGTCTTCTGGTAAGGATATAATCTACCTGGCTTGTGTGTTCCCCCGATCTATAGGTGATCAAGTATATATATATATATATATATATATATATATGTGTGTGTGTGTGTGTACACATATATCATCATCATCATCATCACCATTTTACGTCTTTTCTTCCACACTAGCATGGGTTAGATGACTTGTCCTGTTGTGGGCAAGTGTCTTTCTCATACAGAATTGATTCTGGTTTGGCTTCTACAGCTGGATGCCATTCCTAATGCCAACCTCATTTACAGTGAGTACTGGGTGTCTTTTGTCGTGATGCCCACATGTCCACTTTACAACATGGGCTGGGTGTTTTTTTCTTGTGACACCTACATGACCACTTTACAGTGTGTGGTGGGGTCTTCACTGGATGTATTTACTTCGGCCTGTTCTCATGGGGGTGTATGGGAGGGTGGGTTGGGGCATACTGTATATATGCTTCAGCTTCAGCATGTGCCCATGGGAAGTTGTGTCTTCTGTATTATTGCGTATCGCCTGTAACACCCCATCTCAAGTCTTCTTGGGTCTCCCTACTCCAAGGCTTCCAAGAGACTTTGAGCGCTCTGCAGCTTTTTATGCAGCTGTCATCCTTCATACGCATCACATGTCCATATCAATGTAATCTCCTCTCCTGCACACAGCATTTGATCCCTCTTATGCCTAGTTTCTCTCTCAGTTCATTTATGCTTCGCCGTTCTCATATATTACTATTACACATCCATTGGAACATGCAAGCTTCATTTCTTTCCAATCTACGCAAGTCTTCTACACACAACGCCCAGGCCTCACTACCATGCAACATTGCAATTCGCATGCATGCATCTGCCTATCATTCTGAAGGAAAAGTCTTTTGTAGCCAGCAGTAGTAGCAGCTCCCTGAACTTCTTCCATCTCGTTCTGGCTACTCTACTTTCAAAACACACACCACCGCTGCTAATTCGGTCACCTAAGCAGCAGAAGCTGTCTACTGTTTCTACAGAACCCTCCCAGAATTTGGTAGTGCTTTTTTCCTGTGGTTGTTTGCTGCTTATGTCCCGGTGCAACTGCTACATGTAGTGCCTACATTCTTTGCTAAACTTCCTGAGATCCCACTACATCTCTTGTGCAGCCATAGTTTACATTTGGAATTTCTACCTACACCTTTCCTACATACTGAGTAACGCAATTTCCCTGAAGGGATCTGGGTTCTGTTCTCTCTTCTACTTACTAGGACCTTAGTCTTTGTCATATTGACTTCTTTCTAGGCTCTGCTTCCGTGTTTCGAATTTCTTCTTATCCGTATATAGAAGTTCCCATGGGCAGCCAGTCTTAAACTCCTCCGTTATAGTGCGCAATACAATGATAAATAGGAGAGGGCTAAGAACAGAGCCTTAATGGATGCCAACCTGTACGTTAAATTCCTTGCTATAGTCATTGCTAATCCTAACTTTGCTGACTGCTCCCCTGTACATGGCTTGTACAGCTTTCACCAGCCACTCATCTACTCCTAGTTTTCTAACAGCCCACCAGATTATGGCACGTGGCACTCTGTCAAAATCTTTCTCCAGATCAACAAATGCCAGGTAGAGCGGCTTGCTTTTAGCTAGGTACTTTTCCTGTAACTGCCTCACAAGGAAGAGAGCATCAGTGGTGCTTTTGCTTCACACAAATCTGAATTGCATTGCATCTAGATTTTCCCGGTCCTTACTCAGCTGTGCTATAACTCTTTTCGTTCCTTTCATGACCTGGTCCATCAGCTTTATACATCTATAGTTTCCTCTGTCTAGTGCATCTATTTTACCCTAGTAGCAATTGACAATGATGCTGCTGCGCTAATCATTTGGTATGATTCTAGTATTATTTGGTTTACAATACGTGTGGTTAAGGTGTCACCAACCGACCTATCTTGGCAACTATTCCCGATCGACCGGCTGCTTTACAGTCTTCATTTCCTTACTGACTACACTGCAGCTAACTTGTACTGCTGGGCTCTCTATGGGGTCCACTTGGGGTAGGGTCTCTTTCTCCCATGCATTCTTTTCATTTATTCATCTTTCATAATGGCTCTTCTATGCAGCCTTCTTCTCAACACCTGTCAGGGCAAGTGCACCTTTATCATCCCCGATACACTTCTCACCAATGACATCGCAATTTTCTCTAATCACTGCCTCGCAATCCTGAACACCTCCTGCTTCTGATCCTCATGCTTGAAACCTTTTTCCTCTGCTTCTCTCCTTGCTACGTTTACTTGTTGGCTAGCTTTTCTTTTGGCCTCTATGTAGTGTACCCTGTTTCCCCCATTCTTCCATTGTTTCCATGCCTGTCTCTTGGCCTTAAATGTCACATCTACCTTATTGTTCCACTGTCATAAGTGTCAAGTAAAATGTTTTTAGCTGAGGGCTCTTTCAGCTTCCAGATCTTTCTTCTCCAGGTTGCCTTCTGTTTCCATGTTCGTCTAGCTCTGACAGTGAGGTCGCTGACTACTAGGTTATGTTGGGAGGTACATTCCTTGCCAGGGAAGGCTTTTGTGTTTACAACCGTACATCTATTTCATCCTCTGGTAAGAATAAAATCTATCTAACTAGTATGCTCCCAGATCTGTAGGTGGCCAGATGGTTGTCGGGTTTTCTGAAGTTTGTGTTACATATTGATAAGTCATTGGCACCGCAAAATTCTAGAAGCCTATAACCTTCTTCATTTCTTGTGCCAAACCTGTAGCCTCCATCAACTCTATAGAAGCTGTCACTATGTTTCTTAACATGTCCGTTAAAGTCCCTTGCAATCAGTAGCAAGTCATTGTCGTTCGTTAGAGTGGTAGTATGCATTAAGGACTCATAAAACCTATCCTTAAGTTCGTCTGACAACCCAGATTGGGGTGCGTATGCAGATATAATTGTAGCTATTGTTTTATTGAGGACTAGTCTAATAAAATACCTACTCTACCCACCTCGTTGTCATTTCCCACCCAGAAAAATTTATAGCACTGTTTTTTGCCTACAAGGAGTCTAGCTGACTTTCCCCTCCATCTAGTCTCTTGCACACGGAATACATCAATTCCCTTTCACTCTAACAATTTCACCTGTTCTTTCTTTCATTGTACTCATGTTGATGGTGCCAATTCAGAATTTTGGAAATTTGTTGTCAATGGTGGGGGAGAGTGGATGTTTGCGAATGACTTGAGAGACAAATGAGGGGAGATAGCTGTCTTCAATGCAATAGATTGCAATTTAGAATTCTGTTTAGTGATATATATGCTAACATGGAAAATGGACGTTAAACAATGATGATGATGATATATACCTTTGAGAATCAAAATTAGTAGCAGCAGTAATGGCATCATCTTCACTAGTCACTCGGAATGGTACTTTGTTACAGCTAGGAGATTTCAGGATCTTTTCAAGTTGTTGGATGGTTTTTTCAATAAGAGATTCAGGGCACATATCAATCTTACTGACCACTACAAAAACTGGCACGTCAAGGGCACGGGCAAAACCCAAATGTTCTTTAGTTGTACCAGCTGAAATTATAAGAAAATATATTAAATGATATCACCATCATCACCACTATGCTCTATTCACTTTTACTGCAAACTCACAACATTAGATGTTATCAAGATGACACAATATATGGCAAAACAATCCAGAAAATATGTTATATGAGATGTTGGGTTAAGAATATTCTTTGGGTAGATGGTTGATTATTCAATTGTTTGCAATATTTTGAGAAAGTAGTTGGTTGGAGGAAAAGATAAAAGATATTTACTAAGAGGCTAGTTTATATCTTATAAGATATTAAATATAATGGTATTCAATTCAACAAGCGAGCTTCTGTATACTTGCTAAAAAATAGCAGTCAAATCTCTCTCAAGCTTAGAGTCACTTGTCTCTGTATTTCATTATCTTACTAACATGCAACAACACACTTCTTATGTATGCCTCATACAGCCTGCCAACAGAGACAACTACTCCTTGATCTTCTATCTGTACCTCACTAACTATTATGGTTTTACAACATCTAGATCTGCTTTCTGATGGACATTTTTAAAAAAAATGATAATGTATGCATACCATTGATTGACTTTGACAAATATGATCAATAAAGTATTTAACAAGCATTGTAGTTACAGCTACTTTTATTGTTTACAGCGTTGTCTTCAACTAGTGGAATTTGAAGGAAAGCCTTTACAATGTCAACTTTAGAAAATAAGATCTTATTGTGTAGAGTTCCTGAGAAATTTAAAACTGCATAATTAGATATCAGTTACTGTCAATGGTATTTGAGTCCACAGTAAACATCACAGGCCATATTTAAGGAGCATTTTGTAGCTAAACTCCAGGTCAATCCCAATTCAGCAGACTTATAATTAAGAGGAATCCATCTGTGACCATCCTGTCTTTTAATATATCTAGAAATACATTATCCAATGTGTTCTTTTTGAAATATGGTAGGGCCTTTGGCAACTATTTCTACAAGATCAAACAATTGTGTAGAGACTACTATTAGCTTCTAAAGACTGTGTAGCAATGAGGCTACATAATTTTGGGCTCCAGTATGTGTTTCCTCCTGTGGCTAACAAAGTCTTCGTGAACAATGGAAAACTTGAGGTCTCTTCATATGAACAGTACTGCGATTGTCTTTTAATGAATCAGCTTTTTAATGAAGTTGTATTCTTTTAGTAAGCTGTTGGTATAGTAAAGATATTAACTGTTACAGTTACTAAACTTGAGACAGGCAGGTTAGATTGAACACCAAAGACAACTGAGCACCAAGCCAGTTATCTAGTTGCATACGATTATTGATTTACAATTGACCTAGAGGTTGAAATGAGCTAAGAATTCAGTTTGAATTATGGAATACGGTTATCAGAACTGTTGACAAAAACTGAAACTGGGGTTAAGGAGTTTCTCACTAAACATTGGTTACACCTTTGTCTTTCCTGTCTGAATCTAGTAAATTATCATTAAACCTTACAAGTTATTTAATTAAAATTACACTACACAGATTTTAAGGAATAAATTTGTTACAGTAAAAATTGGTGGAAGACACAAAAGCAAAACAGGATAGTAGAGAAAGAATAAAAACAAAATATCATTTTACCCATTCCAGTATTTGCACTAACCACAAGCATTGCACAGTCAGGACAATAACCAGTCAAACCAAAGATAGTTGTCTTCAAATATTTCTGATGTCCAGCAAGATCAATCAGAGTAATTAATTTTGTAGAGTTCTCACAGATTTCTTCAACTGTCCTGGCCTCTTTGTAGTTAACAACCTGAAAAGTCAGACAACAGATTCTTTTATCATAAACACTATTACACTAATAGCAAAAGGAAAGCTGTCAATAGGAAAAGTACATAGATACCTACATACCTACATGTATATGCACATACATCATCCCTTTATTTTATTACACATTTTTAACATTATGTATATTCTTCTGAAAAATTAAAAACATAATAACAGAACACACATACATGCATACATAAACACACACATAATGTATACACACATACATGCATACATAAACACACACATATGCATACACACACATACATGCATACATAAACACACACATACATGCATACATAAACACACACATATGCATACACACACATATATAGTACAACTATACTACATTGAAAGCACCAGTTCTTGTCCTATCATCAATTTTAAGCTACATCAAGGCAAGGTGTACTTAGATAGGGTGACCACATGGGAAACCTAGGTGTTGTAAACACCTTTTATATGTGCTGGCGTATCTGTATGGTTAAGAAGTCTACTTCTCAAACATGTAGTTTTGAATTCTATCCCATGTTCTGCTGCCAAAACACATCAAACCCATGCCATCATGAAAAAACAAACAAACAAAAAACAGATGTAAAACTAATGATAATGATAATAACAACAAACAACACATGTACACACAAACACAGATATTCTTAAGTTGCACATCTTTGACCAGTGATTTCTGAAATCCAATGCTGAGAAAGAAATTGCATAGTGACAAGAATTAAAATATTGTAATTATTATTTGTGTATAATACACACTATTTTTCCAGATTTTTTTAAACCTCAATATTTAGAGTAAACATTATACACAAGATCTACTAAATGTTACCCCTTTTTTTTTGGGGGGGGGGGGGGGGGGTCTTAGTACATAGCCATATTCAAAATGGCATGATCAGAAGCTAACTGCATTATAACAAATAGTTTGAATTACGATAGCAATGTTACACATTTCTATGGTAGCAACAATCTATTAAATGTCCATCATATTTCAGAGGTATAGCCACAGAGATTGTATCAACCAAGGTTGTTTCCTATTTTACTAAAATATCAAAGCAATCCAGAAGTAAGATATAAAACTGAAATGAAGAAATGTACTTAGTTTCAATTTATATGCTGCTATGTACCTTAGAGTAAGTACATAGGCGGCTACAAAATA
This sequence comes from Eledone cirrhosa, assembly GCA_964016885.1. Classification (NCBI taxonomy): domain Eukaryota; kingdom Metazoa; phylum Mollusca; class Cephalopoda; order Octopoda; family Eledonidae; genus Eledone; species Eledone cirrhosa. The sequence continues at coordinate 394,657,179 of OZ024741.1, forward strand.
AATATATTTCTTAAAACTTTGTGGTTAAGAGGTCGGCTCATCATTGTAAAGTCATGAGTTTGATTCTTGACAACATATTTTGGTAAAATAGGAAGTAACATAAAACTGTTCTAGCCATGACCATCCAGTCAATATATTAATTAATATATATGCAATATATATTGTTTACATTAAAATCATTTAATAAATATATAATTTATATAAAATATATAATTCATATAAAAACATTTCCATTTATTTTATTAAATAAATGTGGAACCCAAATTCCCTATTTGCATGTGTTCCCAATTTGTTTGAGATGTTCGTGGATATTTGAACATGACATTAAATTTATGCCCCAAATCTCTGGTGCTTTGACATGGATCCGATACAATAGTCTCAATCAAAAGGTCATCATTCAGAGTGGGTTGTCTTCTGGAGCAAGGCTTGGTAGATATGTCACAATCGCCATCTTTAAATCTTTTAAACTACAGCTGACATGTACAAGCTTTTACTGGATCCAGATACACTTCACAAATGTTTGTCATTGCCTCTACAGCAGTACTGTTCTTTTGAAACTCATACAGTAAGTAATGGTGAATATGTTGTTTCATAAAGTTCTTATACTCCATTGGGTTAATTACCGAAATAACTATGAATGACACACTGCCAGATAGAAGAGATGATATACTAAACTATTTTAAACAATTTTGGCCCATTTGACTTTGGCTTTGACATGATTTCACATATTTCATAGTGGTGAAAAAATGTAATTACTTACCGAACACCCTTATATATATATAATTCTACAATCCATTAATTCTATCTTATGTATGCAAAGTGTTTACTTTAAGGAAAAAAAGAAAGAAAATTGATATTTAAATTACCCTGACTGAATTTCATAAACATTTGTCTCATAACAGGACGACCCAGTAACATGGCACAACTATGAGCAAGGCAAGGTGCGGCCAACTGGCCAGATTTCCCTCATAATGGAACAACCCAGCTCTGATGTGAGCAGGTTATGGCGCAGACAACTGGCCAGACTCTCCTCATAACGGTGCCACCCAGATCTACAGTGTAAAGATGGTTGGTGGTAGGAAGGTTATCCAGCAGCCACATACCCAAACATGACCCCACAAAGAGCAAGACATGCCACAGCCAACTGGCCAGACCATCCTCGTAATGGGACAGATCCCAGAATACAGTCCTGCTAGCCAACACACAGTCCCAATAAGTGCAAGGTACAATATGGCCATCTGGCGAGACTTGTCTTATAACAGGACCACCCAGTAAGGCTAGGCACAGCCAACTGGTCGGACCTCCCTCAAAATGCTCCCAAATTACAGTTCTATTGTGACCAGTGTCCCGATATGCACAAGGTATGGCACAGCCATCTGGCCAGAATTGTATCAGAACAGGACCACCCAGCTCCCAAATTACGGTTCCTTCTGGTGCAAGGTACGGCACAGTCAACTGGCCAGACCTTCCTCATAACAGTGCCATCCAGTTCCACACTGTAAACGTGGTTGATGTTAGGAAGGGCATCCAGCTGTAAAAAATTCCCAGCCAAAATACAGTTCTGTTGAGCAAGTTACAGCGCGGCCCGCTGGGCAGACTTATCTCATGATATGGGCGACCCATCTAACCCATGCAAGAATGGAAATAGACGTTAAACAGTGATTATATATATATATATATATCATAATTATAATACTATATATTATAATAATTGTTTCTACTTTAGGCACAAGGCCAGCAATTATCCAGTGCATTACTGGTACTTTATTTTATCGACCCTGTAAGGATGAAAGGCAAAGTTAACCTCGGCAGGATTTGAACTCAGAATGGCAAGGGCCGTAACTCTATGCATCAAAGCATGGTGTCCGACCCTCTACCGATACTGCCAATCCACCCTATGAATTATAATTATGATTAATTAAGGTTATACAATATTCTTAGTTTTTCTATCAGGAGCTAAAAGGAACTATTTCAAGAAATATTACATAACCTTCTTGAAAAGATGTGCCCCTATGAAGAATTTAAACTACTTAGATGTAAAGTTGTGGTTAACAACTTAGAACATACATATTTATATTCACTTTTATATATTGAAATTAAATCCATCAGTGTTATAATTACAAAAAGAAATATGAATGATGAAACATTATATTGTAGAAGTAAGTAAAATAAGAACTGAAATTATTTGATTAAGCCAGCTGATGCTAACAAACAGAACAAAAGGACTTTCAAAATGAATGATGTTAATGATTGATAAAAATATATGAAAGATTACAGGAGTCATATTAGAGGCTGCTTAAATTGGTCCAAACAATAATTAATTGTCCAATGAATTAAAAGTAACTATAATTACCTGGCCCATATTATTGAATCCCAGGATATCATGACTGATGCTTGAAGTGCGACCTGATTGAATTTCATGTAAATGCCTAAATAAATTTAAACGAGCACGTCCTTGACCATTGTCTAGTTCTCCTTGAGTTAAGACTCCAAGTAATGTACTCTTTCCAGCATCGACATTACCAAGAACTGCAAGACGTAAGTCAATAAACTGCACAATAAAGAAGCAAAGAGATTAGTCCACTTAATGTGTACAGCAGAATATGAAATACTCAAATTATTACCATTGGTATAATCTACTATAATTATAATGAGCCACTCTCTATGCAGCCTCTCAATCTGCTAGAAATAGAAGCCAAATTTCACTTAAATCACACTATTATCTTAAAGACAATGCAGTCTTTGATATACAAAAAGATGCAATAGTCATGACTGGAATGACTTCTGTCATAGATCTGTTTGATCAGAACTGGCCTGGAGCTAAATGACAGCAACAACAACAAACTACTATAATTCAGTACAAGGACTAAGGTCTGTCTCCAGCCCAGAGGCTGATCAGGCCAGTACTTATTCCGGTTTCTGTGGCATGAAGAAACTGAGAGTTCGACTCCTCCCTGGACAGGATGCCAGTCCATCGCAGGTTTAAACCCGCAGAATTGATGGTATTCATTTTCAGCTGTGAATACTGGAGTAACATGAAATGAAGTATTTTGCTCAAAAACACAATACACAACCCAGTCCAGGAATTGACCACACAACACTATGATTGTAAGTTCAACACCCTTAGCACTATGCCATATGCCTCCAATACAAGTGATACTTGACAAATGTTTACTCTGGAGAAATTCAACTTCAAAATACAACGGTACTGAACTAAATAAAGTATCCAGGTCAATTCACTATTATCAAATCTATTACATCCATCATCTATAACATCAATAAACAGAACATAAACAAAAAATAAAACATTTAAAAAGTCTTTCACCTACCTGCTGATCATCAGGAACCTTTCGCACAAGTATCTGTAAGGCTTTTCTGGAATCTGTATCAACAGCTCGTTCTCTCAAGATGGTAATAGTAGCACCAAGTCTAACAGAATATATTAAAAGACATGTTTTTTTTTTACAGAAATGATGATATGTTGATACATATGTGGTCACTTGGCAAAGTCATTAGAACATTGGATAGAAGGCTTTGTGGTAGTCATTCCAGCTGTCAGCACTCTGCCAAGGTTAACTTTGCCTTTCGCTTGTTTGAGGTCAATAAATAAAGCACGAGTCTAGTATTGGGAGTAGATTTTTCTTTTATGTCTCTCTCTTTCACTTTCTTATCACTCTCTCTCTCTGGAAGAAATCAGCTATGTTCCAACCCAGAGAGGACTCCACCAGTTTAAATACCCAAGACATTCTGTATTTCAATACAGCACCCCTATCACAGCGTTATGGACCCAAGGATGAATGGATTTATTGATACAGTAGCAACAAATTTAGAGAACTGATGGAAAAATCAATTTTAAAACTATGGTTACGGAAAAAAATAAATTCACTATAAATTAGAAAATAACTGGTACATAGCATTCTATTTTCTTCACCAAACTAACTAAACTATGTTGGTGGATTGCATATGTGCATGAGACTGTGTGTTTGTGTGTGTATATGTCTGTATTTACACTTACAATGCATGCTTAACAACTTATTTTATTTGTTTATGATTCATAACTCACATTAACAATATATTGGGAGAGAGGTAGATAAACAGACACCACCACCATCATCACCACCAGTTCCAGAAGTTCTAAGTAGAAGAAAAATGCAATAGAGGTAGGCCGAAGAGACTTGAGCAGAAGTGATGAGAGTGGATTGCAAAATGCTTAACTTCACAAGAAATAAAAGGAAATAAATGGAAGGACACAGTTCTGAGGAGGAATCGTCTAACCCATGCAAGCATGGATAAGTAGTATGTGTTTAAAACATTTTCTTAATTACAACATTGGATCAAGGTCACAAATTAGTAAAAGGGAATTATTTGTCAAATTGACTCAATATCAGTACTTGTATAATACTTATTTTCTCAACCTTGAAAAAGAAAAGGAGAAATGAAAAACAAGTTGACCTTTATTACATTTAAATTGAGAACAGGGAAGAAAACTAAATATTCTCAGATGTACACAAATCTAGATTACTCACCACTCTAAGCAATTTTTATTTCAAAACCAACTTACTTTTTTGCCATCTTCTTCAAAGTATTAAGGGAAGCTTCAAGTTCCAATTTAGGTAAACCAGCCAGAATTCCACTGTCCTCTACGCCTATCTCATATATAGCCTCTCCTTCACCTTCTTGAAGACGCCATTTCATTTGCGTTACCAGATGTTCAAACCTTGAAGGCGATGGATCTACTAATTTTAACTGCAGAATAAAATAAAAGCAAGCTTTCTCAATTAGTAAAATCTGAAAAGGAAAATAAAAGATATTTCTAAACAAATGTGGTATGAAAATTGTGGCTACATCAAAATTAGAATATATGAATGTTCAAAAATAATTATGATCAATAGAAAGACAATTGATCATGTAGAACAACATCATTGAAAGTGTAATGGTAAACACAATATCAAATATCCAGTTTTGTTTCTTTTTCCTTTAGAACATGGGATATTTTTTTTAATGAAAGAGTTATCCGACTTGTATAATTTCAATTGGAATCAAAAGCAACTGGATCAAATGATGTAAATAATTTCAGTGTTATCTCAAATTCACAATAAGGGACCATAGCCCATTTTAGAGGACATATTATTTACATCTGCAAATATATTTATTTTATTGGTAATTTAATGTCTGCTTTTCCTGCTAGCATTTAAGCCGGTTGTATCCAGCCAGAACTCTCTCGCCTCTTTCTGTTCAAACCAGCTGTAACCAGCAACTCATAGTGATATTAAAGTATTGTTCTCAAAATAAATAATATCAAAATTTCATAGATTCGATATTATGTGAGATAATTATGTGAGGTAAAAGTTTTTCCACAAAAATACAATAGTAAATATAGAGTAACGTAAATGCTAAAGGGTTACAAAATAATGTTATTCTTATTTTCCCATTTTAAACATAAGAAGGCAGTGCTTCAGCATAGCATTGAGCATAATAGCTAAAACAAACTAAAGAATATGATATAACATAATAGCAAAACAGGATTTGTCTACTTAGATAACAAGATTCTAGAAAAACAAATGTCAAAACATCCATACAACTTTCAGATTTGTTTACAGAATGAATCACATAAAATATATATACATCTAAAAATATATGTATCATCATCATCATCATCAAGAAACAGATTATATAAATTCAGATGCATAGGTGAATTATTCTCCAGTTGTGCTTTACCTTTAAGAACTACAGTAAAAGCAAAATCCTTGACAATACCTGAAAATCCCGTTTATTCAAAAGATTTTCTTCAAATACTATAGTATCAATTCATTCATATTTTAAGGCTTAATTTTCATGACCTATTTTTCATCTCTACATCAACAGCTTGAGCTATCATTTGTAATCATTTTTATCTTCATGTCCTTGACATGCCCTCCAACATCGATGAGATTAATGTTATTAATGTTCCACTTGAATTGTTACAAATTGACAATTGCAGGAAATATGTGCCTTCACATCTTTCATGAATTGCCACCTTTAAAATATTCTTTCATTTTTTTTTTTTATCTTAGATGCCATCCTTACGCTAATTAGGTACTTATATTGATTAATATACATAAACATGCAGAAAAATATACACAATATTAGTTTATGGCTAATATTTTTTTCCATTTTTCCATTAGAAGTTATCAGAGACAACTTAAAATGTCTCTTTTTATTTTTATTTTTTTTTATTTTATTTTTTTTTATGAAGGTAAAATTTCTTAAAATTGCTGATTTACTCACAAATAATTTTGCCAAGTTAAAGCCAGCAAGGCCAGGCTTCAGTGAGAATTCTTCAGAAAAATTAAAAAACATGTCCAAAGTTATTTCCCATACTTCGCAAGGAAGTGTATATAAATCATTTTAGTTTTTGAATTTTCTAATTATTAAATATGCTTTAATTCATATAACTGTTTAATTATCACATGGATGATGTCCAAAATGAATTTAAATTGTATGTACTGTATTTCTTCCCGGCGCCGAAGATGCTTCGTCCTCGAGAATGCACCCTAATTTTGACAACCAAAAATTTGAAAAAAAATAATAAACAATCTTCGCCCTCCAGGACGCATGGTAGATTTTTTAGGCTTATTTTAGGAAAAAAGTAGTAACTTCGACGCTGGAAAATATGGTATTTCTCTTACTTTATGCCAATAAGTGCAAGATATAGTAAATGTACTTATTGATTTGATCACTAATATCAATACTTTATCAGGGGCCCAAGTTAAGGACCTCATCACAGTGTGCCCTGTAAACTGATCACTGATTTTGACAACCTGAGAGAGCAACAGTCTTACATGCAAGGAGAAGACTACTTTATCAAACAAATTACAGAAGCTCTGCTTTACTAAAGAGCTTTCAGAAAAAGCAAAATGTTTGCTACTGACTTCTATAGTTGCTGATGAAAACAATATTAAATTGAATAATATTGTCTGTTTATTTTTTTATATGAATATACTTTATCAGTTTAATGTTCTAATACTTAATCAGTTCACCTGTGTAGTCTATATTAGTTTGTTTAAACTAAGATACAAAGCATCTCAAAACAAACCCACAATGGTATTCAGCCATAGAAACCAAGCCAAAAACAAAGCAGGACCTAGCCACTTGACATACAACAGCCATCCAAGCATGGAAAATAAACGTTAAACAGAGATGATGATGAATCATTAATAAAGAACTCAAAGCATTTGACTAATTGAATATTTTATATTTTACTTTTTTATCACTTAGAGAACAGATGAAGGGCAGAATTCCGAGATTGGTGAGAGAAAGGCAGTTATTATCAAACCAGAAACCTGAAGATGAATGCTTGCAACAGAGTGGACTCTGTTAAAGGTACCCAAAGACTAAATGGAGGTTGTTAAGCTGGGTGACAAATTAAGTCTACTATCCAAAAACTGAAATGGTGTCTCTATTGGGTGTCTTTGCAGTTTCCATCAACCAAATTTCACTCATAAGGATTTGGTCAACCTAAGGCTTTAGCTATAGAAGACACTTGCCCAAGGTGCTATGCAATGGGATCAAAGCTGAGACCACATTGTTGAAACGCAAACTTCTTAACCACACAGCCATGCTTATGTTAAATATAAAAATTTCTGAGACCCAACATTCTTTACATAACCAAAACAGTATCACAAGTGTTGAATTTAGAATAAAATCACAGTTTAGCACTCATCAGTTGATAATCCACTTATGCATATGTTCTACACTAGAATGCTGCAACACAATCATTTAGTTTAGACAACATACAAGAAAATCCCTTAAACAAATTTGATAGCTAGTCCTCCCTTTAGTTTTCTGCTGAAAATCGAATCCACTCAGTCAAACATAAAATAGTTTAGCACAAAGAAAATAAAAGATCATGAGAAAAGAAGCAGCTCGAGAAGTTCAAGTATCTCGGGTCCTTGTTCACAAGTGATGGTAGGCATGACACTAAATTCACTGAAAAAATTGCAGGAGCAGGTGCAGTAATTCACCAGCTTCAGCATTCAGTAATCAGAAGAAGGGAGGTAGGTGTAAAAGCCAAACTCACTATCTTCAATTCGGTATTTGTGCCAACCCTTACCTATGGTCATGAATCTTAAGTAATGACCAAAAGAATACAATCACAAATACAAGCAGTCAAAATGGGAGGAGGAGGAAGTGATGCTTTATGAATTTAGGGACAATTATAGAGATTTATACATGATTTTCTAATGCTGCAGTTTAAACACTAGGTTATATTTTGTTAATTAAAACACCCAGTTCATAACCCTTTCCTAGTATAATATATTAGGTTATATAAATGATGATGATATATCGTCTATATGACACACTTACTTTGTACTCGATATTGCCTTCTTCAACCTAAAAATGAAAGAAAGAAAAAATTTAGATCTTCAATCAGTAAAGAGAATGGACTGCATCCAAAACTAGAGCATAACATTTACTATTAGCAAATGTTATTTAAATATTAATAGAATAGGAATTGCAAAAACTGATTACTAGTCAGATATTACAGAAAAAAAAAACACTTATCAGTGTGTTAATGCAAATTTTGAGAAGGTATATATTGCACAATAGGCAGTTTAGCCCAAAGTCAACTCTGATCGAACAAACTTAGGATCAAAAACATTTCAGCCATGAACATCCAGTTGTTTCATAGGGTTCTAGGACTATTCAATTTGTCTTTTCCTTTTCATCACTATTTCTACAATATTGCTTTCCAATACTGCAAAGCTGTTTTCATGTTACAAAACTTGAATGTAATTTTTCTGCCTAAAAATAAAAAAAAGGTTTAAATTATTGTAATCTTTTTAGCAATATTTCTCTCATGATGTCAGAAAGAAAAAATATGGACGCCGACGATGCCTTCTTCTTCTCCTCCTCCACCTGCTTCTTCTTTGCCCACTTATTCTTGAGAGGGTCATGTGGGCAGAGTCCTCAAACACTCCTTCCAGTGGGTCCTGTCAGAAGCAACTGTCTCCAACTGGATCCCCAAGTAAGACCAGCCAAGCTCATGGAGGTTGTCCAACCATCTTGCTCAGGGTCTACCCCTAGGTTTCCTACCGTTTAGTTTTGCCTGTAAAACATGTCCATAGTATCGGAGCTGTGATCTCTCAATTTGGAGAAGTAGCTGCTCTACCTGGAATAAACTCTCTTATCTCTGAGCAAAGCACTCTATCGAGTAACATTACTCTGAAGACCCTTCGGAGGAACCCTATTTTGGCCGCTTGTATTCGCAATCATATTCTTTCAGTCATAGGCAAGGGTTGGCACGAATACCGAATTGAAAATAGAGTCAGGCTTTCACACCTTCCTCCCATTACCAAATGCAGAGCTGTTCTGCTAGAGAAAGGGTCACATCTGGCAGATAACGATACAGCCACCAGATATGATGGTTAGTTGCAATATAAGCAGGCAGCTGCCAGTCGAATAAGCAACCCTGGACCAACACTGGTAAACTACTAGGGATGTCGCTATGACGAGGCGAGTAAGGGCTGCCTCTAAAAAAGCCTAGTGCTCATAGGTTTGAGAAAGTACCAGATTGGTGATTGGCGCAAATATGACCACCAAAACTGCAATATGATGAGAGGTACACAAAAGAAGCATACCACACGCCTTTGAGCTTGTTAACAGAGGACGCGTTCAGACCTTAGGTAAAGAGGCCTGTTCAAAAAATATATTGCAGTTTCCATTTCATGCAGCAAAGACTGGAGATGGGCCTGCGACCTATCCTGCGAGGCATGGGATGGACGCACAAAGATTGTGTATCCCAAGACCCTACAGAGGGTTCAGAAGGCAGCAAACCTTAACAATTGGAAAAGTTAAGACATCCATTGTTTTTTTTTTTGTTTGTTCCATTGAGGAATTATAAATTCCATTGAAGAATTATGAATATATTTCGTTTGACACTTATACTGCATAAATACGTATATATCACCATCATCATTTAATGTCGATTTCCCTACAATCAAAAGTTGCATGAGTCTTCACAGACTGATTCAGTACTGAAGCAAGGCTACTGACTTCCCAGACAGACCCAGGGTTTGCATTTCGCTTACATACAGTTCTACATTCTGCATTTTATTATGGCACCAGCACTAGAGAAATTATCATGTTTTTTAACACATCTGAAGGGTCCTCCCAACCATTTGTTTGGCACCCAAACATATATATCGTGGCCCTAGAATTTAAAGACTAACTATCTTTTCTTTGTTGTTGTTTTTTTTCGAATTGTTTGACGTTGGTTGAAGCGAGATAACATTTTTGGTGAAAAAAGTATTTGTCTTTTATATATATATATATTCATTTAAGTAATTACCAAATACGTTTTTACATTAAATATTGACTTACGAACGTATTCTCTGACTGTGGGCTGTTCAGCGGTTTGGTGAGACTTCTGATTTTGATAAGTCCCAATAAGGGGACGAAACGTTCGTAAATCAATATTTAATGTAAAAACGTATTTGGTAATTACTTTAATGAATTATTTGCTTCATGTGTAATTATTATTTTTAACACAATAAGATTTTGTACAAATGCTTGTTTGAAAAATCTTTCAAAGAAGTATGAAACATAGCCTTTTGTACTGTTTATTATAATAAATTACTGTATTTTGAGCTGTTTTAACTTCTCCACCTACCTCCTTCCAATTTTTTTACATTATTTTTATAAAAAACAATATTTTTTTCATATATATATAAGAAATGTAAGTCAACAAGGTAAAATTAACTTCGTTTATTCACTGTTATATATATATATTCCAGTGATAACAGTTATGCAACAGCTATGACCTCATCAGACAGCTAGAATTTGAACAGAAAAAAACAGAAAAAACTAACGATGAAATAAAGCTTACTTTTGTTAATTTGATTTTTTTTATATGCTCAGCATTGAAATTTGCTGTTGTTTTCTCAAGTAGCATGATTTAGAATGAACAAATTCACAGCATCAGTAAAATTCACCTCCTTCCGGTCAGTCAGTTAGGGTTGTTTTGAGCAACTAACAATAATAACTGTATATACTCTGAATATAGGGGTGTTTTGGCCTCTGTGACCTCTATAGCTGTATTAGTGGCAGTAGTGTTAATATGCTACTACCACAACATACTACTACCTCTGGTTGTAAGTGAATGTATTGAACTTGTTAGTGAAAATTTCAAATATATAAACAGATATGGGACCATTGGAAGAATGTAAATAATATCATCATCATCATCATCATTTTACGTCCACTTTTCCCTGCTTGCAAGGGTGGGACAGGTCCTATTCAGCACAACATCTCTCTACTTGTCATGGTTCTTTGTCATTTCCTCCGTGAGCTACGCCCATGTTTTTCGAGGTCTTCCTCTACTGCATCTTCCTTCAACTGGCATTTCTTGGCACTTCTTTACCCAGCAGTCATCCTCTATGCGCATCGCAGGTCCATAACATCACATTCTTCTCTCCCACACACTACAACTTATCCCTCTTATACCCAGTTTCTCTCTCAACTCATTTATGCTTGGTCGTTCACGCACATTGACATTGCACATCCAATAGAGCATGCTTGCTTCATTTCTCTCAAGCCGTCGCATATCCTCTGCAGTTGCTGCCCATGTCTCACTACCATGTCTCACTACTTTCTTACGCAGGGAGAAATCCTTCTTTGTCAGCAGAGGAAGCAGCTCCCTAAACTTCTTCCAATTCACCCTTATTCTAGATACTATGGCCTCGGAACAACCCGCTCCCATGCTAATCTGACCACCTAGGTACCGGAAGCTATCAACCACTTCCATAGAACCCACCTGCATTTGAAAAATGTGTCTATCACTGCGCCTTCTACTGTCAAATTTCCCTGTACATCTACTGCATACGTATTTCTCCCTACCTGTTAGTTTGCCTGCTATCCCACTACATCTATTGTGTACCCAAGATCTGCATTGTGTACATTTTATAGAATTTATGCCAGTTCCTTTTCTGCATATTGAACATGGCCATTTCCCTAATGGAATCAGAGTTTTGTCTTCTTTTCTACTTATCAAAACTTTTGTCTTAGCTAGGTTCACTCTCAGTCCTCTTGCTTCCAACTGCTGTTTCCATAGCCAGAATCTATTCTCCAGCTCCTTTACTGATTCTGCTATAAGAACCAGATCGTCAGCATAGAGAAGTTCCCATGGGTAGCCAGTCTTAAACTCCTCTGTTATGGCTTGGAGGATTACAATGAACAAGAGTGGGCTGAGGACTGAACCCTGATGCATTCCTACTTGTATCTGGAATTCCTCACTAAACTCCATTCCTACTCTCACTTTACTGATAGCACCTTTGTAGATAGCTTGCACTGTCCTCACAAGCCATTCCTCTACACCTAGTTTCCTTAGGGACCACCAAATGACAGATCGGGGTACCCTATCAAAGGCCTTCTCTAGGTCAACAAAAGCTATGTATAGTGGCTTATTCTTCTCTAAGAACCTCTCTTGTAATTGTCTCACCAAGAAGAGGGCATCTGTTGTACTTTTCCCAGGCACAAAACCAAACTGCATCTCATCTAATTTGACCCTTTCTCTAATCAGTTGCGCTAATATTCTCTCTGCCACTTTCATAACCTGATCCATCAGTTTTATGCCCCTATAATTGCTCCTCTCCAGAGCATCCCCTTTACCTTTGTAGCAATTTATGAGAATACTGCTACACCAGTCTTTGGGTATGACACTGCCATATATAGCCTGATTGATGATGCGTGCAACCAGTTTAGTGCCTACGTCCCCTGATGCCTTCAGCATCTCAGCAACTATCTCCGACGGTCCAGCGGCCTTACCATTTTTCATTTCCTTAATCGCCTCTTGGACCCTATATTCGTCAATCTCAATAGCTGGTCCCTCTGTCGGATCTACTGGGGGTAATTTCTCTTTGTCCCATTCGTTCTCCACATTCATCAGTCTCTCATAATGACATTTCCAGGCCTCCTTTTTCTGATCATTCATGACACTAAGTACACCAGCATCATTCTGGACACATTTATCTCCAACAACATCCTGATTTGCATTGACACACTGCCTTGCAACGCGGAACACTGCGCGCCTCTGATCTTCCTGTCGCAGAACATTGGCAAACCTCCTACTCTCAGCCTCCCTGCATGCTAAGTACACCTGACGTCTAGCTTCTCTCTTAGCGGCTGTTTATCCTTCTCTACTCCCACCATTTTTCCAAGCACTCCATGCTAGTCTTTTGTCTCTAGTGGCTCTATCTACCATGCTGTTCCACCACCAGGTCACTCTCTGTCTGGTTGGAGCTCTGCTCCAGCCACAAGTTTCTTCAGTAGCCTGCAGTAAGTTGTCACGTAAAAAATCCAGTTATCATCTATGTCATACAACTCTAAATCGTCTTCTTTTTCGTCATACACATTTTGAAGGGCTTTCCTAAATTTGTATTTTAGTGAAAGGTCTTTTAGCTTCCAGACCTTTCTTCTCTCCACACCTTCCTGTATGTATCATTCTATCTCTTGCTTACTGAGATATCACTAACAACTAACCTATGCTGTGGGTACATTCTTCCCCAGGCTATGCCTTTGTATTTGTCACCATCTGCCTGTCCCACTGCCTAACTAGCAAGAAGTCAATCTGGCTTATGTGCTCGCCTGATTTGTAGGTTATTAGGTGGTTGGCAAGTTTCTGGAAGTTAATGTTGCAAATGGTTAGTGCACTTGCATCACAAAATTCAAGAAGTCTCACTCCTTCTTCATTTCTTGAGCCGTAACCGTGCCCACCACAGTGTAACCATCCTGGAGTTGTCCAACATGACCATTGAAGTCCCCTGCTAGCATAACGATGTCTCCGTTCTCTGTCATTGTGGCTGTTTGTAAAAGTTGTTTGTAAAAGCAGTCTTTCTCTTCTTTACCTAGGCCTGCCTGGGGAGCATAGGCAGAGATGATTGTCAGTAGTTTCTTGCTTACAACTAATCTAAGCTTAATCATTCTATTACTAACTGGAACTACCACTATTGACTTATCGATCCATCTCTCAGCCAGTAAAATGCCTACTCCCTCTAACCCATCATCATTACCCACCCTGAGAAGCTTATAACTAAGATGTTTGCCTGCGATTAGTCTCGCAGAGACACATCTCCATCTCACCTCTTGCACGCAGCACACATCCACATGTCTTCTCTCCAGCATCTCCACTATTTCACCAGATCTACTTGTCAGAGTGCCAACATTAAGTGTGGCAACTCTGAGATGCGACGTCTTCATATTCTTGTTCTTTTTCCTGTAGTGCGATTGCTTGATGACGGTCGGGGGGTTCTCGCACATGGCCTCACCAGCCCCCCCCCCCCCCCACTACCGTGCAGGGCCCTAACATGGTTAGTGTTATTGATGTTGACGCAGTTATTGCAATTCTCATTTGTTGTGCTTATAGTTTTTGGCAGTAGTATATACACTGGTTGGATGCCCTTCCTAACACCAGCACCACTTTACAGCATGGACTGGATGCTTTTATTCGTGCCACCAGCACTAGAGAGGATGTCTTACTGGACTCATGGGCCCTCTCTACCTCTCCATTTTACAGCATGGTCATAACAATAATAATAATAATAATAATTGTTATAATAATAATAATAATAATAGAAGTCAGAGTCGTCCCGATTGTCATAGGCGCACTAGGTACTATCTCAAAGAGTTTCCAAGGATGGTTAAAGAAAATTAGTGCCGCCCCGCTTTTTGGAACACTTCAAAAGCATGCTTGCTGGAAACAGCAAGAACCCTCCGATACATCCTGAATATCTGAGGCTGCAGGTAGCGGCTTGATATTCATTTCAACAAACTTTCCAGTTAAAAAACATCAATGACTGAGACTCAAAGAATAATAATAACACTATTAATAATTATTAATTAATGCAATTGTGCAATGCCTGTGCATGAAGAATATTTTTAAAGTGAGGAAAGACTGTGCACTGAGCCAATCCCATTCTCTGAGTGACAGTAGCTATAACCCGAAAAGAAGAAAAGATCAACATCATCAGTAACTACTGAGCCGCAGGATTTATGTCGGAGTTAACCCAGAATCCTGAGATGCCTTCTCCTAGAAGAATGCCCTGACAAGGGCTAGGGGTCCTTCACTCCCAGTGGTTTAACTGCGCGATTGGGTATCCAGCCCGATTATTTCTATGTCCCCGCGCATTAAAAAAAAAAAAACCTCACTTATTGGCACTCATAAGTACGACACACACACTCACACACACACACCAACACATGCATACAAACACACACATGCCATTCACTTACACACGCAAACACATATATATATTACTGTTATTACTGATACAAGATCATGTCAACTGTTGACTTTCAAAAGAGTTTGTATAATTGAAGCCGTGTGTTACTGTTCAGTATTGTATACATATACACACATATATATACATATATCTATATATACATGTGATGCACATGGCAGATGACCGATGGGTGAAAAAGTGCCAGGAAATGCCAGCTGAAGGAAGACGTGGTAGAGGTAGACCACGAAAAACATGGGCGGAGGTGGTGAGAGCAGAGCTCAGATCACTGAAGCTCACGGTGGAGATGACGCAGGACCGTGACAAGTGGAGAGATGCTGTGCTGAATAGGACCCCTCCCACCCTTGCAAGCATGGAAAAGCGGACGTAAAATGATGATGATGATGATGATGATGATGATGATGACATATATATATATACATATATATATATATACACATATCTATATATACATATATATATATATACACATATATATACATATCTCTATTTACATATATATATATACATATATATATATACATATATATATGTATATACACACATATATATATATATATATACACATATATATACATACACACACATATATATACACCCTCAGAGGTACAATAATATTTCATTAATTTCCCCTTCCTCACACCAATGTATATATGAACTTAAACACTTGAGTGGATGTGTATACATATATGTATGTATAGATGTGTTTTTTAATATATGTCTGTAGGTATAAATATATGTGTATATCATCATCATCATTTTACATTCGCTTTTCCCTGCTTGCAAGGGTGGGAGGGGTCCTATTCAGCACAGCATCTCCCCACTTGTCACGGTCCTTCGTCATCTCTATTGTGAGCTTCAGCGATCTGAGCTCTGTTTTCACCACCTCCACCCATGTTTTTCGTGGTCTTCCTCTACTACGTCTTCCTTCTACTGGCATTTCTTGGCACTTCTTCACCCATCGGTCATCCTCCATGCGCATCACATGTCCATACCATCGCAGTCTTCTCTCCCCTACACTACAATTTATCCCTCTTAAACACAGTTTCTCTCTCAACACATCCATGCTCGGTCGTTCACGCACATTTACATTGCACATCCAATGGAGCATGCTTGCCTCATTACTCTCCAGCCGTCGCATATCCTCTGCAATTGCTGCCCATGTCTCACTACCATACAGCATCGCGCTCCTCACACAGGCATCTTAAAACAATATTTGAAAAACAAATACAAGAAAAAATGTTTATATTACACATATAGAGTATTTATACATTGTATATATATATATATGTGCATACATCCATACATACACACACACGCGCACACACACACACATATATATATATATATACATATATATATATATATGGAAGCACGTGGCTTAGTGGTAAGAGTGTTGAACTTATAACCATAACGTTCAATTCCTGGACTGGGCTGTGTTCTTGTGCAAAACACTTCATTTCATGTTGCTCCAGTATACTCAACTGAAAATGAGTACCAGCAATAGCTGGGAGTTTAACCCTGTGATGGACTGACATCCAGTCCAGGGGGGAGTATCGTACTCTCAGTCACTTAACGCCATGGAAACCAGGATAAGCACCGGCCTGATGAGTCTCTGGGCTCGAGACAGACTTTAGATATATATATATATATATAGAGAGAGAGAGAGAAGTAGAACACTGGAAGGAAATATCCGTAGTGGTAGAGCACTCAGTCCATGGGACGAGTTTGGTAGCGGATCTTCAGCTTGTACTGACCAGTACAAGCTGAAGATCCACTAAGGTGAAACAATTGTTCTCGGTATGGTGAACTAACTGTTGTGTTACTACTTCTATATATATATATATGTGTGTTTAGAACAGGCATGGGCAACCTTTGGCAAGCAGTAGGCCACATAGGATGTGACTGATTTCTTATCTTGTATCTCTCCACCATCTTGTGTAGGACAGAACAAAGGAGAGACACAAAGTAAAAAATCAGTCACTGAGGAGGTCACAGAATGTGATGAAAGAGCTTTGACAATATATAAACAACCATCGGGTTATTGAACTAACAAACTGGAAATTTATAATAAATTGAAGTGAAAAGCAACACGTGCGCGTGTTTTTATTGGCACCATGACCCTCGCAAAGTAGAACAATATCTGTTTCAATACAGGTTTTCAGATAAGAAACCTTGCAAAATAAATTCAAAAACGAAGTATATATATATATATATATATATATATATATATATATATATATATATATATATATATATATATTCCAGCATTGTATGTATAGACATACACATATTACATTAGTCTATGTATATACATATATATATTTATTCTATCTCTATATATGTATATTTATCTTGTTAGAAAGAAAATATGAAGGAAATTTCCAAAAAATTATGCCATGGACCAGCTGGCTCCCATGTGTTGTACCACATGTACACATGGTGATATTCTCACATGCTGCAGTGTAAAAGTATGTTTGTAATTATATTGTCTATGTATCTATCTAAAAAAACATATATACACTCACACAAATATATATAAATATAATTCATACAAACACACATATTCACACACGCAAACACTCATCATAACAGCCAATGTGTGTAGCAATTCGTTATACATATACACACACATGTGTAGCGAATGTTAGACGCTGCTTAGACACCCCTTCCTTTGTCAGTCATCTCTAGTGTGTGACGGATAAATACACGTTGGCTTTTATATTAGTAGATAGCTTAGTGTTGTTGGGGAATGTGCATGCTATTTGTACGTCGCCAAGGAGAAAGGAGGAACACATGACGTTACTGACCCCACTCCTTACTTTTCAATGGTACACCCTCAGTTTAGAAAGTAGAGTATATAAAAAATGTCTTGAAATACGCACCTTACGAAAGTGTGCCCCCCTCCCCTTCTTCCTCCTATCACCAAAGCCTGATGACAAGCCTGTATTTCTAACAGATCGAACAGAGTAGAAGCCCCCTCCGCATCAGCTAGGGCCATTGTGTAGTTAGTATAAATGTTTATATAATCAAATCTTCCTTACGTTTACAATTTTTACTAGGCTCTCTGTGTGTGTGTGTGTGTGTGTGTGTGCGTGTGTGCGTGTGTGCGTGTGTGCGCGTGTGTGCGTGCGGGCGCGCGAGCGAAAGTGAAAAGAAATCTACTACTAAAACATCTACACTGAGAATGGCTAGAAACACCAGAAAACCCATGAATGAGAAGCCATCTCTGACTAAGCCTCAAGTTAACACAGATCGAGCAGACTTATGATCAACAGTATTCCAGTATTCCATCTTTTTTATAATTTATCTAATATGCCCATTTTGAAGATTTCACTGCTATTTTTAACAAGTCGAGCGACCACATAGAGATGGGGAAAGTATTCTTGAGACCAAGGTTTCAACTATTTTATCATTTTAGCTTCGCGGTTTAAAAGCGCCAGTAAATGTCTTGACATCGACGAAAAAATATAAGCTCAAGATCCATTCTGCTAAAACAGCTTTAAAAAATTACTAAATTATTACTTTTCAGACTATTAGCCTCATTTTGCGTTAAAAAAATGTTTTAAACATTTGCTACTATACGTTTAACATTTACATCCCGACCCAACAAGGGAAGCCACTACGCAATGGTTCAGCTTGCTAGAAATAGCAGCCAAATGTCCACCACAGCTAAAGAAAAGAATTACATGTTGGATAATGTGGTCATGGGATGCACTATGCTAGGAAGAAGCCGGAGCGCTTGTCATTTCCAGGGTTTATCTTGTCAAAAGTGAAGTGGACAAAATGCAAAAGTGTTTTCATGTGCAAAAAGCGAAAGTATTATTTCAATATTTATTACAAATGATTTTGTCGTGACATCTACACGACCACTTTGCAGTGTGGACTGGGTGCTTTTTGTCGAGACACCTACACGACCACTTTACAATGCGGACAGGATGCTTTTGTCGTGACACCTACGCCGCAATCGAGACCTCAGGCGTACTTGGACCCCGTTCAGTCGAGCTCCTCCGCAAGATCGGAATGTCGGCGGCCCGTATGAGGAAGGAGCCCAGCTAGAGGGGAAGGTTGTTGCAGCGGGTGTCGCTGGCCATTGTCAGCGAGGATGCTTTTGCGGTCCTATCCGCAGAGCGCAACCCTTTACCACCGCGCCTAGGCCCAGAGCCCAATCATCCCCACCAACCCTCTCACTCCTCTGTGACACTCCAGTCCTTGCCATTCCATCCCTTTTCCGTTTTTTTTTCTTTTTTCTTTATATTTACCTATTTTACATTCTATTCTTTCTTCTCAATCTAAATTTTCTTTTTTTTTTCTTTTTCTATTAAACTGTTTTTAGATGATGTATTCCATAAATAAATTCTATTTTTCATTGAACATGAAACTGAAAGCTTCATCCTTCGCTTGTCATATGGACGCTTTAAAATATCTAGCTGGCACTTTTAACAATTTTACTGGCATTTTCTCTTCGCAAATGAAAGTATTTGAGAACGAAAGATTTCAACAAAGGAACTAAAATGGACAGTAGTGTGCCGGCTAGGTGTTGGCAGTATTGGTAGAGTGTCGAAAAAAATGCTTTGTGGCAAATCCCGCCTAGGTTACCTTTGCCTTTCATCCTTAAGGTGTCGATAAAATAAAGTACCAGTAACGCACTGGGGTCAATTTAATCGACTTCCCCCTCCCAAAAACTGTTGGCCTTGTATTTAAATCAGAAACCATTATTTCAATCGAACCCAAACATTTTGCCATGGCATCCACGATCAACGTGAGCAATGCATAAGTGGGTATTAAATACTCAAGTGTGTAAATTATAAATAGAGCCATTAACAGCAAATAAAAGAGATTGGATTGCTTATTCATCGAAATGATGGCATTCCTCTTGGTGAATGATGGATTTGAGCAACTGGCGATCTTTCGTAAGTGGTAGATGGAATGTAAACAACGAAATCGACACTCTCTGATATTCTCTGCATACGAAGATCGCATATATATATGTGTGTGTATGAATAAATTATATTTATATTTATATATATATATATATATATATATAGGCGATCTTTGGTATAGAGATAATGTTCATTTCCTTGTTTACATTCGGTCTACGACCTCGGAAACGAAAAGACACATCGACTTCTTCCATTATCCAATATGTGCTTTACTGGGACGGTATAATTCGATTTGATGGGCATTTGACTGTTATTTCCAATAAATTGAACCACTGCACAGTAGCTTTCCTCGTTGGTTCGAGATATAAATATTAAATGTATATCATGATATAATGAAAATTGTGTACAGTGCACCTGAGCACTGTAAATATCAAAAACGTGTAGATGTAAATATTTAAACAAATTGTTAACAATTTGAAAAATTATGATAATTTATATACATACATACTTTAGGATTTACAAGAGAAAAAGTGCTCAATATCAAAGTAGAGTATAATTAATAATTCATTACAGTACTGAGATTATTCTCTGTTGCAATTCTAAGTTTCGTGATTGCTTGAGTGATGAGCGAGCAATCACGATACCAAGTACTACAATAAATAACTAATTTAGCAATTTTTATTTTTAACCAGATTTTAGTTCTGTTGAAAGAGTAACCAAGGAAGACTCATTTTTTACGAAAAGGCGCCAAAGACGGGATGCTCACGGTTAGATTGCCCTTAAATCATATATCTGCTCAATCGGGATTGAACTAGGGTCAAACAACACTAACATATTTACATCTGTCAGTGTAAATGTAAATATTTTAAAATGTCTCATCTATAAAAAGTAGGTTAAATAATCTGAAAATTGCTGGTCGTATCAACAACCTATTTCAAACATTTGCAGTCTTGATTTTTTAAAATAAAAATTCAGTGCATGATTTAAACATCATGATCAAATGGATATTAATAAAAAGTAATCTTACTTTACCTCCGGTGGTAAGGAACTATTATTTAAAGGTACTTTGTCACTTAGGTGACAAGACGTTGCGAAGAAATCATCCAGATTCTTCATATTTCGATTATCTGGTTCGACTATATCGATAATCAAGTCGTTCGTATGTGTATAAACAATGAATAGATGATGTAGTCAAGTGAATTGTATCCATAAGTACGTCGCTTCCTGATACAAGTGATATCTGTTGCAATTAGTGCGTTGACGATTTCTTAGCTTTCCATAGTTAAACGCAGTGGCGCTAATGTATGGAGAAATAAATAGTGCCAAGGAAAATAACTCTTTCCCTTGCCTACTAATCAATTTGGACTCTTTCCTCCTCTCTCTCTTAACAATATTGTTGTATTAAATTGCGTCACATCTCTTTTTTTTTCGTGCTTGCTTGGGAAATTGATAACTATTTCAAAACAAACAGTACTATGGCGAAATGTTATATATTTCATAAGATTACGCAATGTAAGGTATTGGAGATGTCTGTGTGTCGATCTGGATACGTATCAGCGAAGATGCTAATTATTACAGAGAGTTAAGAATTACAGAAGATTCCTCTACTGCGTCAATGATGGAGAAGTTGCTAGTGCCAAGATGTGTAAACATTGAAATCCTCGAAGACGATGACTTCAGGGATGAGTGAACCGATATCTATAATATGACTGAGGGAAAATGTCAGGGTGGCGTCCTGCTTCCTAAATACACACACGATAGTATTTCACCAGGGTAATACAGATAGTTTTTAAAAAATTTTAAATCGAGATTATTCATGTAATTAGTAAATAAAATCTCCATTGGGGGTGTTTAAAATTAAAATTTTTTTTAATATGGAAGGGAGACAACTCCAAAATCAATTTAAATTTTGGAAAATATAAACAATGCAGTATGGGACTTGAACAAAAGCATAGTCTGTAGGCTAGTTGTGCTTATAAATGTGTAGCTTGTCTTGCGAACTTCACAAATACTGAACTTGAATGAGTAACTATCAGAATACACGAAGGATTCTGCCAGAGATATATCAATGTTATTTAATTAAGGTAACAATCGGTGGTGATATCACTTCGGAGGATGGAATACATCATCTTTCAAGATTTGCTAAAAAAAAAAATAATAATTAGAATGAACTTACTACTGCTGATTAACAATATCTCACAATATACAGGTTATTTTTTTAACATTATAAATATTAAACTTTATTTGTCAACATAACTGTCATCATAATATTACAAATAAAAAGAGGAAAAGGAAAGGAAAAAAGAAAAAAAAACACAAGCAAGTAATACACACATCCAGGACCACATACAACAAAAGGCAGGCTAAGGGGTGGACAAACGAACCGCTACCAGAACAGAAGATAACGATATCGTGAGGAGCAATCAGAAACCCCTCTAATAATTTTGGAGGCAAGCCAGAATGCTTACAGTGTTACCTCGAGTGATGGCGAGGCTGATGTGCTGGAACAACCAAGCTCCTTCATGGGCACCACCAGTTACCTCAGTTAAGCGAGCTGCCAGTGAAGACAAGAACCTCGCAGTTAGCAGTCCAACTCCTCCAAATATCTCAAATGCCACAGGCTAGAAAAGGTAGTTAACTGACAGATCTCGGTATTTCAGAATTTTGCTCTATTAGCTACGGAAGCTGTAGCTCTCATCCTAACTGCAGCATCCAGGATATGGGAAGAAGCAAAAGAGTCACTAACTGTGATGTCCCAGATAAGACACCTGCCTCTTATTCAAGGGCACAGGGTAAGTCCGTCAGGCCTTTTCCCATCAATTCTGGACAACCCATACAGTTCCAAAATAGAGGGGATGTTGGCCTGGGGCAAAGCTCTCTTCATGTGGTTTAGCTCAATCTGATGTGCAAAGTAACCAGCAAGATAGACGGTGGAGTCGAAGAACCTACTACACCAACATTTCAGACCTGTACAGACATCAGCTTCCACTCTGAGGGCAATGGAGACACAAAGCTCAAGCTGAGTAAGCCACCAACGTTAGCCATGAGTAAGGCATCAACCCAATCACTTGAGTATTTGATGCTAGTAAGTGGCACCTTGAGGACTGATCTGATTGGTCGAATAGAGAGTCAAAGGTGGCCTTCAAATGTATGCTGTTCCAAACTCTCTGGTCCATTTGTCCTCCACCTTGTCAGGAACAGACAAACCCAACTCTCTCCATTGTAAAAGAGTTTCATCCATCTCCCTGTTGTAACTTCTCCATGTTGGAAAGGAGAGAATGTTGTAAGTATGGGTGGAGGAAAGGAATCAAAGGAAGGAGAGGGACGAGCATTTATGTAGATTAATGCCTCCAAATCACTTGGGCAACACACCCTGACCACAGGACTCTGAAGAGAGTCTGACATTGACCAAGTACTCGAGTCTCTTGAAGATTAAATCGTCGAAACATTAAAGACATGACGAAAATCTCTGAGATGGGCTAACCCTGAGCATATTTAGTAGCTTAGGAATTGATAGGTAATTCCTGAGTATGAAAAACCCTTGATGGGGCTCGATTGCTTCAGTGTTTTTCAATAATTTCTCAATGCCAACTATCTTGGAATGGAAAATTGACTCAAAAGCAAAGTCTGTAATTGGGGCTCCTTAGGAGCACCGTGCTGATGGGGGATGAGCTGCAATGGAAGGGAAGGACTTTGCAAACTGGTCAATTGTCTGTTGATGTTGAGAAGCTGGGTGGTTAAGAATCCAGAGCACACATTTGGAGCTATTGACCTGGAAACCCACGACGATGGGGGACAAAATTATCGACAGGTCTTGAAAACACTAAAATCTCATTGCTCATTTTTCTTGACCTTTCACAACAAAAAATATATTTCAAGCCAAGCAAAGCGAGAGGTTCGCATCGCAATCAAGTCACTATGGTATTTGTAATCTATATATAAATTTGAATGACTTTCATCTGTCCGTTCGTCTGTCCTTCCATCACACACTAGAGATGATTGAGGAAGGAAGGGGTGATGACAAACTACAGAAAACCGTCTAACATTCACTACATTTGTGTATGTGTATGTGCATGTTTGTGTGAATGTATGCCTGTGAGTGTGTATTTTTGTAAGTGTGTGTTTGCGTGTTTATATTGATATATACTCATACACATGTGTTGAAAAAAATTCTAGTATGTTAAAATTGAAACAAACAATGAAATACTTTTGCATGTGATGAAATTCCAGCCCTCATAGTGACACGAGGCATTGAGCAGAATGTTGCGTGTTAGCAGCAATGGAAACCCATAGCAGTTGACAGCGATCAACGAATGGAAAGGGGAGGAGAGCTCCCATAGATGCTTGACCATGGGCATTCAAAGGCCAATGCTTCAGGTGTCAGTGTCCACACATGGCAAGGGTTGCAAGGAGCTGAAGCCTGAAATGATTTGCTACCAATGTAAGTAGGCACACCACATCATCAATAATTGTGACCAGGGAAATGGTCAAAGGGGAGTTACTGCACTGGTAGCTACCCTCTGGAAGCAAGTAGAGGGCAGTCAATGGCAGGGAGATTAGATACAGAGGGAGCAGAGAGGTGGAGATGTCAGTACAAAGAATAAAAATAAGGCTGTGGGCGATCGTGATCGACCACGTGGTGGATGGAATTGATGTGGTAATGGATATGGATGTTATTGGCTGCTTAGGTGTTACAGTGAATGAGGATAAGGTTTGGTAACATGGGAACATCATGTGCCATGAGTGTGCAACAGGGAACGGAGATCCATGAAGAAAAATGTGCTGTTCATATCATACAAGACAAGGATTTCAGGGCTGTGTTCAATGATCAACAGTGGATAGTGAGTTGTACTGGAAAGGAGAGCCCCCGATGTTGAAGAACATAGTGAGCTGCTATCAACATACTCTGAAAGGGGATGCTAGAAGCAAGTTTGAAGGAGAGGTTGAAAAATGGATCCAGGAGGGCATATTAATCCCTTGGAAGGAGCAGATAAAGAGCAGAGTGTTGTCGTTAATGGCAATAGTGCAACCAACGAAGAACAAGGTCAGGCCGGTGCTGGACTTTCATAGACTGAATGAACACGTGTCACACAGGCGGCAAAGTCATAGATATCTGTGGGGAAACCTTGCAAGAGTGGAGACAAATGATAGGGGCCTCCACGATTGTCGGCATATCTGCAGCTACATGTAGCTGAAAAATTGGAAGTATCAGCTGATCAGGTATAACAGCCAGACATACTGTCTGACTAGGCGAGGGTTTGGGTTGAATTCAGCACCAAAGATCATGGCGACACTCCTCAAGGCCATTCTGGGGAATGTAGACAAGGTGAAGAGGGCCACCGATTCCTACATCGTATCTTGGTAGATGAGACGATGTTGTCAGCAGAGATCTGAAGCCACCAGGTTTGGGTTAACCATGAAACCACCGAAGGTGATGGAAGGATGAGCTGCACTGGACTGAAGCTGTCAAAAGAAGAGACGAGCACATTGGTATTTCAGAGGGGAAACGAAGTACCAGAATTGGGCACCAGCATGGACAGGCAAGAACTTTTCTCAATGTGTGGTAAATTGGTGGGCCACTATCCAATTGTGGGATGGCTCTGAACAGCATGCAGCTATGTCAAGAGATGAGCAGATGGGCTGAGCTGAAGAGACAGAGTGGGAGAGAGGATGGTGGCCATGATGTGAGAGATTTGGAGAGGGCAAACGTGGAGGACTCAGTAAGAGGAAGCTGGTATGTACCCAAATCAGAGAACGGGACCATATGATGTGATGCCAACAGCAGAGTGCTAGGGGTTGTTCTGGAAATAGGGGCATTGAGATTGAGGATGCAGCCTGTCTTAGGAAGAAGGATGACTGCAACCACATCAACGTGGTTGAATTCGAAATATTCTTCGAGCAGGGCCCTGTGGATGAACTGTTAACAGTGGATAACAACACAGCATTTTGCTCTGAGGTGCTGAGGGAGATACTTGATGGGTGGAATGTGAGCCACTTCTTCAGAACAGCATACAGGCCAAGTGGAAATGGGATCATTTGCACACCATTGTCAGAGAAAAAAAATAATGAGAGATACACTACAAGCATGGAATGTTCGTTTCCCTCTAAATATTTTTGTGACAAGTCAAGACACACAACATTACCGCAGGTCAAGCTCTCATGAGTTTCACCTGATACTTCACTAAGGCGAGTCACTAGCAACGGCTCAGCTACCTCAAACATCATGACTGCTGAAGTATTTTAATGACTGAATCTGGTCTAGGAAACGACACTAAAATGTAAGTTTGATTTTTGATAGAGTGGTGACAACTCCAGAGATGTTTCCCTGTCATAAGATGTCAACAGTCTAATCGTATTACCAGATTTTACAATGTCTATAGGAAATAGAGAAATTTCCTGTGTGAACGGTTAATAGCATATAACATAAATGAATGACTGAAAAAAATACCTAGAGACTCCAATTGCACTGAAAGCATATAGTAAAATAAACATTAAAATATTTAATACTGTGAACCAATAAATTTGAATTATGTCAAATGTTATTGTGTCAAAATATATATGAAAGTAATAAAGAAATTCTAAATTTCTTTTTTTCTTTTTGACAATATAGGCATACTTTTTCCAAATCAGGGAAGTAAACACAAACTAGGCAAACTAAATGTAGAAAATAGTGATTTTTAATTTAGGCACAAGGCTCGAAATTTGGGGGAAGGAAAAACCAATTAAATTGATTTGGTACTTTATTTTATCGAGCCCAGAGGGGTAAAAGGTAAAGTTCACTTTGGTGGGATTTGAACTCAGAATATAAAGGATGGTAACTAAATGATGCAAAGCATTTTTCCCAATGCTCTAATGATTCTGCCAATCTACTGCCATGCGTAAAAGAAAATAATAAAGAGAAAAACATTGAAAATGTTCAAATTATATGAAAAGTGCAAGAAAAGACTCTGCAATGAAGGTTGTATTTGATGATTTTATACAAAAATGGTTGACGTAGATGGCCAAAGTATACCAATACTTAAACGAATTGTAGTACACATTGCACATGCATCAGGTGCAGCTTGTAATTGTGACAATACATTGGGTGTTAGCTCAAGTGCAGTGAAATTTTACATGAATCTATACTAGTGTTTGCACACACTGTTGTTTCTTTATGTTATCCAAATATAATAAGTAAATTTGTGCATCGCTTTGCTTTCTTTGCTGTCATCTATGTGTGTTGTGAACGTTGAGGAAGAGTTATGCAGAGTGTTTCATAAGTAACACCTAACATTTTAATTACTTTCCAGATAAAGATGTAAAACAAAATTAACAAACTTTTACTATATAATGAGAGAATTAACAATAGAAAAATCCATTCATTTGTTTTTTAATCTAATTTGATACCTTTCAATCAACTTCACTGCAAATCTTTTAGGCACTGCTTGACTGGTGGACTGAGGCAGCAAATTGACAGAGTAGTTAGAATGCTTTGAGATATTGGTTTTGGCTCTCTGAGTTCAAATTCCTCCAAAGTCAACTTTGCCTTTCATTCATTCGAAGTTGATAAAAAAAAAGTACCAGTCAAGTACTGGGGTCAATTCTTCCTCTATATTTCTTTCTCACTTCCATTCCCTCACTCTCTCTATCCTTCTCTGGAAGAAATCTGCTGTATTCAGACCTGGAGAGATGGGCTCCACCAGGTTTTGAACTGCCCTAGAAACACTGTATGTCAAAACAGCGCTCCTACAACTTCTTTAGAAGTTTGGGGACTATGTATGGCTGGTGGACTGCAATTCATTGATTGCCAATTACCCCCTCAACAGTGTGCAAAGCTGTTGAATATTAACTGGGCACTTTCTGAATACAATCTTGAGGATTAGTTGGCCCTTCAACGTACCCATGTCAAGCAATCCATCGAACCATTTAGTAATTTGAAGTGCATAGTGAACAATGTTGAAAATAGAGGCAACGACAGCATACTTCAAAGTAGACAATTCCTATAACATCTGTATTTATCTCCAAATAGACAGCTCAAAGCCATTACACCGTTCTGCTTATTGGGAACAGGAGATTTTATTTTTATTTCATTGACAAATATGTTCTTTAACTAAACTATTAAGCTTAAACTCACTCTCATCAGATCGTAAATTATGATCACAGTTTGTACTTAATAAGAAACACTTCACAAAACTGCCTTCAATGAGTTATGGTCAATGAGCTTGTCAACTGTTTATAAAAGGAATAGCAAAGCTCCTCAACAGTTCAGTAAAATGAGCTTGAACTCATTCCTGTAGTAGCAGTATCTCTATGAATTAATATTAGTTTGCTGATGTTACCAAGAGCTTTTTCAGTCCTAACTGATCACAATTTACTGGATTTTTTGACACCAGCAACACTTTTTGCCTCCTTAAACCTAAAATATAGAACATTGTTGGTTTGGTGAGCAGGTAGATGATTTGGTGGATCAATGCTTATCTTTTTGACACGACTTTACTAGCATTTTCAAATTTCGTCATTGTGATGAGCATTTGAATTTTGTATTCAAGAGACCAAGTTATTATAAAAGGAATAGATTTAACACACTGTCTGTACATTTTAAATACAAAACAATTTAGTCAATATTGTTCTAGCTTCTGTTGCCAAACGAAATAAAATCCTAAAATACTGGAAACTAGCATATAACTATTTTTTCCAGTCCGTGGCATTCCAGATGTTTGGTGGTGCTGGGCCACCAACGGCAAAGTTCTTGTCATCGTTGGCAACTCGCCTTACAGAAGTGACAGGTGATGCCCATGAGGGTGCCTGGTTGTTTCAGTGACTTAACCTCACCATCACTCACTGTAATGCTGCGAGCATGTTGGCTTGCCTCAAAATTTTCCATTGACCCTTGCGGTATGCAGCTGATTGTCACACTTGGTGGTGAATTGATGGTTGTTTGTTTTTACTTTGCTTTTCTTTATCTCTCATATATTTTTGAGCCTTATATTTGTGAGGTTCCTAGCAATAACTACTTGAATTTATTTTATGTTTTTATATTTGTTTATATTTTCATTCTGTAAGAATTATAAACAATTTGTAATGTTATTTCTACAACTCAATAAAATTAATATTTAATACAAAAAAAGAATTCTAGCAAATTAATCTAAAATATGGAGGTGCTACTTATGAATCACAATGGAACTCCTTTTATGTATGTCTTCTCTGTGTCTGGTATGTTTACATTGTTGAGTGTGATGGTTGGTTATATCTAGTGTTGCTGATAAAAAAGGATACAGTAGATTTCATAAATGCTACTTTAAGTATGTTGTTGTGAAGCCACTTTTCTAGGTGATTTAGGTAGGGTTGCAGTAGTTGTTGAATAGTGTCTGAGCAATGATGGAAGGATGTGAGTGTCATGTCATTTGCATATAAGGTTGTCTGTCTATCTTGTGCATTATGAGAAGCTTGTGTATGTATGGGTTGAAAAGAGTGGTGGATGAGAGAACATACTCATGATACCTCATTGAGGAAATTGCAGATTTGTTTTTGTACAGTACATAAGCTCAGCAGTTTGAAAATTTGTTTGTTTGCTTGCCAGTGCTTTGTTTTTTCTTAAGGTGATGTTAAATATTTTTCGTATGAGTGGCTAGCTGGGATTAAAGTCAAAAGCTTTGCAAATGGAATTGTAGATAGATTGGTACATATTTCCTTTGTTAAATTTATGAGTAGTGTGGTTGTTGAGTGCAGTGATCTGAATCCATGCTATGATTTGGAAAGAGAGATGTGTAAAAGTTAGTGATGTCAAGGGATAGCTTTTTTTGAGGATGCATATAGGAGGGTGATGAGTCTGTGTTTCTTCCCTTGGGCTTTTAATGATCTTTAGAACTTTGATTTGCTCCCAGATTCTGAGAATTTAACAGATGTTGGTGAGTGCAGTTATTCTTTCAAACCCAGATGGTTGTAATTTTGTCTGGTTCTTAAGCTTTTGAAGTTTTTAGATTTTCCTATTGATTTTTTTTGTCTAGATACAAGAAGGGGTGAACATAATCCAAATACAGATCCTTTTTTTGATGAAGTCACTGAAGCATTAGATGTAGTCATATATCCTAATGGGAGACTTCAATGCACATCTTGGTACTGACATAGAAAGAAGTGACTGGAAGAAACTGTGATCCCAATCTAAATACGAATCAAGAGGCCTTGTTGAACTTCTGTCCTAGTAATGGGTTCTCAAGTATGAACACCTTCCAACACAAAGACCTCCATAAATACATATGGTATAAGGGGAAATCAGCAACGGAGATAAAAGATTGATTTTGTTATTGTATCTGATCACTTTGATTCTGTGCTGGATGTTCGAGTAAAGAGGGGGGCATGAGCTGTCAACTGATCACCATCTACAACCTAGCTCGACCTAAAGGATAAAATGAGAAGCACTAGCTAAGGAGGTCAGGACTAGATATACGAATATTATCGCATCCAAAATTCAGAATTCCCTGAGCAAACTAAAGATATTGAACTAGGTAATTAGAACATTGAACTGGATGCAATCATCATTATATCATCAACTGGCTAAGAAACTTAAGTTAAAGTTGATAATGAACTAGTAAGGAGTTGAATAATATAAAAAAAAAATTTGTCAAGAACAGATGAAATTATCTTCCTATAGTGAGTGATGTGCATGCTGAGTGTTTTGTAGTTTCTTTTTTGTTTTTTCATGCAGGTAGGAGAACGTTTAGGAACCCAGGGATAGCTGATGATATATTTTTTAAATACATATGATTTCAAAAAATTAGATATCATTTGAGAAGAAAATATCACAGAAATTGTTCATGGAATCCACAAACCTTTGAATTTATCATTCAAATGTTGAGGAATAAATTTCATGTTGCTCATCATTAAGCATGCTCAGTCTTGTTGTCCTGACATTGTAGTTTCTGGGATTTTACATCTCAACATTTGTTAAACACTCTGTATTATTGTACTAATGTGATTTTTGTTTTTTATAGTCAAATGAAAGTGCTTGGACCCGTTTAACTGTATATCTGCATCAGTTTTTACGTTTATTAAGACTCAGAAAAAAGTCATTCAGATTATGGTACCTATTGGTAAGAAACTCTCAGGAGAGCTGGACGGCAGGTCTTCAGAGAAGAAACCAACCCCCTCATGCAAGTGTTTTGGCCCATAACTTCTTAGGGGGCTGGGCCACATCCAGATCATGATACTTGGGTACCCTTCAGCTGCGTCTTCTCTTGTTACTTACCTACCCTACATCTTTTATTGTTACTTATTCATCTCACTATTCTAATAATTCTAACAATACAAAACATTGAATAAATTATTTATCATCATGCCAATCCAAAACAAACTCTATAATCAACTAAATGGAGATATACAAAAATATAATCTTTCACATACTCTTTAACCTCTCATAATGTAGATATAATCGTCTCTCCCAAGATTCACAGACGTAATTGCTCATCTCTTTAATGTATATAATTATAACATTGTGGCATGTATGTATAGATCTGTAACTCCAGATGGCACCATACCAACATATGGTGATTCTTGAGCATTTTAAACCTGGTGGACTCATCACTTTCCAGGTTTGAACATAGTCAATTTCTTCCAGAAAAGTTGATGGAATCATAATATAATAAAGGGAGGGTGCGGGACTGTGTCCTGAATATATTTTTTTATCCCATTTGTAAAATAAGTTGGATTACTTTGAATAAATAATTGTTTCTACTTTTGGTACAAGGCCAGCAATTATCCCAGTGCATTACTAGTACTTTATTTTATCGACCCCGTAAAGATGAAAGGCAAAGTTAACCTCGTCGGGATTTGAACTCAAACCATAAAGGGCCGTAACTCTATGTTGCAAAGCATGGCGCCCAACCTTCTACCAATACTGCCAATCCAACACCTTTTGATTAAATATAAATATTCTTATATTAATATATTCATATATTTGAATTATATATTCTTATATCTTTATATATTTACATCGTTATATCATAACGTTTATATTTCTGTCACTAATTTTCTCCTTTTTCGTTCTCATTATATTTCACCATAATGCAGTTTATATATAATATCGTCTTTTTTAAATATACCATGGATTACTTTACTGATTACAGAAGAGAATGTAACACAGTCTCTCTTCAATTTCTGTGCATATTGTCAATTACGATTTTATTTGAAGTATCATATCTACATGCATGTATATTTGATATAATATCAATATGCACACTACACATGCTAGCAGAAAATCACACGAAGGGTGGTTTTTCTGTTAGTATATTTAATACTTTTATTACCATATTTGTAATGTAAGACACTAGAGATTAGATGTGTCTTGTGATAACAAACGCTAAGTGAAATACTGAGAAAATTAGCATTTATATAGATGTACCCAAAACACTATGAAGTGATTGGTGAGGAGAAAGGCATTCAATGATAGAAAACTGCCAAACAAAGAGTCAGGAGTACTCTTTAGCTATGTCAAAAATATGACAGGTTAGTGCCATGATAAAATGCATCTAGTAGAGTGCATGAATGTATGTAAGCTAGATGTAAGCCTCCAGCCCATCTGAGAGGTCAGTAGCTCCACTTGAGTACTGAATTGGTCTGTGAAGACCCATCCAACCCTTGTTAAAAGGGAAGATGGATGTTAAATGATAATGATGTTATCAATAAAACTTCTTAGAAACATCAAATTTTAAAATAAATTTTCTTGTACTTCAATGAAAATATGAGTGAAGCTAATATTTTTCCAGTAGAGTAATCATTGTTTTATAAAGTAAAGCAACAAAGAAAGAATGAAAAGAAAAGCATTTCAATTTTATTAAGCTATTCACTCCTATTTGCTCTGTTTAAAAAAAATGAAAACACGAAAACAATAAATTTCACATTGTTCTAAATAGTAAAACCATTTTAAAACAAAGTATTTTGCAACCGATTATTAATGTTGGAAAAGTGAAAAAATACTGAAAGACTTCTGTTGGCATGAAAGCAGATACACAATATTGACATTTAATGTCAATATATAACACTCCAGATAATCAAGCAGGAAAGAGAAAGTAGTTAATTGTGAAAATATACAAAATAGAACTAAAGTAAAATCTTTATTTTAAGCAATTGATTAGTTTTTCAATTCTTTGAAAATATATATTTTCAAATTTATACTTTTTTTGTTTATGGAAAGGAAAGGAGCCAATTATGAGATCAGACCACGGAAATGTCTCCATTGGTCTTTCCATTGCTGATGCTATCTGCCAGTCACCATACCTGGCAGAAAGAAGATAGATTTGAATTCAGAATGTACAGAGTTGGATCAGATGCCAAAAAGCATTGCATCTGACTATAACAATTCCACCAATCCACCACCCTAGCAGAGGTACTTTATTTATCAACCCTGAAAGTTGACATCAGCAGGATTTGAACATAGAACACAGAGAGCATGAATACTGAGGTATTTAATATCTCACTCTAATTACTCTGCTAATTTGCCATCATTTCCAACAATGCTTTCTTGAGAAATCAATATTCAAAATTGTGAGTTTTAAAGACTTTTCTTTAAAGGAAGGAACAATAAAAAATCCCAAGTTGTTGATGTACATAATTTGCAGCAATTTTGAAATACAGCATCTTACTCCAAAAGTCAATAAGATAAGAGAATGTGCTAATGTTATAGGGTATATTTTTGAAGATTTTTCAGCCATTTTTCTTTATTGCTGTTGCTACTCCCAATTACTAAACAATTGCTAAAAAACAACAACCTAACTATTAGAGTTGTGCTTTAATTAGTATGCATTTTAAAGAAATCAACGAGTGAAAGAAAAATTATTTATTACACAATAAATTTGTAAAACAAAGAATTTTGATGATTCTTTGAAAGAAGACATTTTACAGACAATGCTTGAATGTTTTAAAAATAAACTAGCACCAATATTTTGTTACATATAGAATGAAATAAATTATCACAAGAAATATTTCAGGGCTTCATCAAACCATTGAAACCAAACTGCTGAATGACATATGGAAAAAGGACAGTGAGATTTTAGGAAAAAAGATTTTAGAATTAAAGATTAAACTAGTACTGATCAAAGAATACATTTGCATATTTAAAATGAGTGTAAACATGGATAGATAAGTAAAAAATAAAAATAAAAAATAAAAAATAAAATAAAATAAAATAAAATAAAATAAAAAATGGGGTAAATTAAACAGTTCCACCATTTCCATATACTATTTAAATATACGTGATTAGAAAAATAAACAAAATAAGTTTTACAGCAGTTTATAATGTTTTATTAAAAGTATATAAATAGATTCTCCACTATCGTTATATTTGAGCCTCAATAAAAAAATAAATGTGGTGTAGAAGTTGACATATAAATTTAGATAATATTTAATTTCATCAAGAATAGAAAGTTTGCTTTTTTTGAAGGTTAATCTGAACAGTGATAAAAGATGAAATTCTAAAGAATCTATTATCTGGATTTGGGTTTACTGGACTAAATTTAGAATCAGTTGCAAAATATCTTAAAGAAAATATCTATGATATTTTAGGTATAGAGAAAAATAAAATGGGAAAATTTATTTCATATTTCAAGGGTATATAAAAAAAACAACATAAACATTAAGACAACGTTCTCTTTGAAAAGAGAAATAATAATAAAAATGATAAATTAAATCTCTTATTAAATAAAATATACAAGAAGAGGTTAAATAAAATTAATTTAAAAAAAATTTGTTTTTATAAAAATGTAAATCTTAGACAGCTATCTAATCAAATTCAAAATAAATAGGAGTTTGTTTCATCTTAGACATGTTATTTTAAAAATAGGCTTTTATAATTATTCAAATGTTGGTTTATAGTTTTCTATCCTTTTAGGACATAAAGAAGACAGCTTGTCTTTTTCAATTCAGAAATTTTCATTTCATATCTCTAGAAATGTGTTGTAAGAGATATGTTAGGAAAAAGAATTGCAGACTACATATCTGAATCACATATTTAAACATTTCACAGACTATATTAATGATCGTCACAAATAGATAGATACATGCATACAAATACTATACAGAGCATATAATTATTTAATTGAAACTAATTGTTTAAGAGAAAACAAGGATCTTATCTAACATAGTCACATATAAACAAGAAATATTTTCTATAGTTTGATAAAACATAATAATAGCAAGAATTCCTCAAAATCATTTTTGTTCCTAAATTTTAACTATAAAAATGATTTTAATAAATTGTGCAAGGCTTGCCATTTAAAAAATAAGGCTGACATTTGAGTCACTTGATCAGTAGAAGAGTGATGATAAAAAAAAGATACTGGATAAACTGTTGAATCAACTGAACTTTATGGCCTTTTCTTTGCCACCTTTTTTCCAATGTGGAAAGAAAAATGGGGAAAATGTAAAACCAACATTTGACATTCTGATCTAAATCTAGATGTTTTATTTTCAGAATAGTCAAAGTGATATTTTTAATCATAAATGACCACCTTCACTCCTAGGAAGTAGAAAAAGAAATCAATGGAGCTTTATCTTAAATTTGTTGCAGTCAGATTGCATACATAATGGTTACAACAAGAAAGACTCAGAAGTGAGTAACTGGCGAATTAACCATTTTGTTATGAATACCCAGTAAGATTCAGTTGTCATTAAATCCTATATTTGCATTGTTTTAGATTACTTCATCTGAATGCAGTTTCACACTTTGTCTTGTTTATAACATGTATGATCAGTCAGTTGACATTGTTTCCTTATATTCCGGCAGTCATTGAGGTCATTAAAGAATTTTATTTGTCATAAAAGAAATATATAACTTGTTTATGATAAAACAATTATTTTTAAATGTTGTGCACAACTAGGACAAGTATTTTAAGATGAGTCTTGATAGAAAGCTACACGCACAAAAAATATGATTGTGAAATCTCTGAAGAAACATTTATTTTAGAAATAAATATATTACCATTGTTATAGAAAATAATATATGATACCATTTATATTCAATTCAAGATTCATGAATACATCTACCTTATAATTCACCAACTTACCATTATTTGAAATGAAGTCACACCAATTGTGATTTGTTCCTTGATATGAATTAGTATATATCACACATTTTTTTATATACTTTATGATGCATTGGGATGTCTAGAAATCTGTTGATATCTCAAATAAAATGACAAAAATATGATATTCTTTCACAAGCACATTGTTTCTTCAAGTCACACCACTCCCACCAAAGAAATTGAAAATACTATTCAAAATTTGAATGTAAAAACAATAAGATTAAGGAGATTAACAGGACAGTAAGTGGTGAAACACTATTGCTGAAGGAATAATACTTGTGGTTTTACTGTCTTTAAAAGTGAATACTTAAAAAAAATAATCTAACTACAGATAAGCAGAAGCTGGATGTTATGTCACTGTCATATTTTAAAAACTTTTGTTTACAAATACACACACATACCCACACACTCACACATTGCGGTAAGTCCCCTCACCCATTCAGTTATAAGAGATTCCATGTAGCAAATCTACTACCCTTCTCTGACTTGTAACCATAGGTTTAGTTGAACTCAACACTGCAAGATTTCAAAATGTTTATAGATCATATAGTGTTTCTGGTGCTTACAATAGTAATCTCTATCATTCTTGACAGCTTCTTACAGCTAGGTTGGCTTTGCTGAGGATAAGCAAGTATTAGATATGTTAGAGAATTGTTGCAGCCTATTAATTTGGCCATCTCACACACTACTCCCTTATTCTCCAACTTTTTCTTTCATACATATGTGTGTGTATGTCTCTCTCTCTCTATATATATATATGCATATGTGTGTGTTGTTACATTTCACATCTATTTTGGTTTAGCTGTTTCCCTGCAAGGCAGTATCTGATGGGAGGTTTTTCAGGTGTTTTAACGATAGGGGCCCCAGTCATATCACAAACACATATATTGAGAGGGTGTTTTATGTACATGAGTTCATACAACAGTCAAACATTGAAATTATGTGTGCGTGCATGCATGTATGTATATTTATGTATTGATATATATATTTTGATATTTCTATTTGTTAATGCACTGTATGGCAAAATAAAATCACTTGTTCAAAACAGTGAATAAACTTTTATCCTAATTATTCATTTTCTAATTGTAAACTGAAGTTCTATGAAAAACAAAAGGATGAAATAAAATAACAATATTAAAAACTAACTCAATCATTTTTATCCCAATCACTAAAATTTGCAACACATACACAGACATACAGATTACAAAAACCACTGTCAAACAAAAGTGCCAGGCCATGATACAACAGCCAGTGTGACATAACCTGTGGCATTTTTCAGATAAGCAACAGCATCAGCATGGGTTACATGTTTTAAACTTTGGTCATTCACTGACAGAAGCATGTCTCCACACCTGGAAAAAAAAAGTTACATATCATTTTTACAATATAATTATTTCAGAAGTTTGTCCTTGTTCTTCAAATATAACAAACCATATAAAAATGTCTAATGTTCTATTATACAAATCACTTTATTTCAAAGTGGTTATCATAAAAATCTTCCATCTTAATTTTATGTAAGAACCTTTAAGTTATGCTCCAAACACCAGCATCCAGTATTTGA
The DNA here is from genome assembly GCA_964016885.1 of Eledone cirrhosa. Taxonomy (NCBI): domain Eukaryota; kingdom Metazoa; phylum Mollusca; class Cephalopoda; order Octopoda; family Eledonidae; genus Eledone; species Eledone cirrhosa. The sequence goes on from OZ024741.1 coordinate 394,694,950, forward strand.
CTGGTACTTGGTTTTATCAACCCTACAAGAATGAAAGGCAAAGTTCACCTTGACATGATTTGAACTCATAATGTAAAGGGCCAAAACAAATACTGCTACACATTTTGTCTGATGATCTAACGATTCTGCCAGCATAATAATAAATTAGTTATTCTTCCAAATTCTTAAATTATTTTCAAATACGGCGTCTGTGCAGTGTATAAATAAAATAAGTAGGATTGAAGTCACTGTTGCAGCATATATATAAATTTTATTGGCATGCTACAATCGTTTCAATATTGATTAGCTCAGGGTACAATCATAATGCCTGGGGCCTGACTCTTCTTCGACATCTCCTCAGATATGTGAGTTTATATGCGCAAAGACACATCCAAACTGTTAACAGAGGTTGCAGGTCCATTTATATACACTTATTAATCGGTTTATATAAACGAATATAAGGGGTAGAGAGAGAGAGAAAGAAAGAAAGAAAAAGAGGAAGAGAGAGATTACACCTCAGTGTTAATAAGAGATAATAATTCTTTTTCATTCTATTGTAGATTAAGGAATTCCATGTTTCCAGGAAATAATGAACTGTAAAATAAGTTTGTTACTGCTGACACTTTAAACTTATGGTAGAAATCAAGAAAGTTTGAAATATATTAATGAAGCTCCCACTGTCAGATAGCATCAGCAACGGAAATACCAATGGAAACATAATTTCCTTCATCCAATCTGATGATCAGCTCCTTTTATATTGTTTAAAATCATTGTAAACTTTAAGAATCTAATCATGTTTCTTGCAAATATTTTGCTATTTTTTTTATATGATTGAAATCATATGTAATAACTAATAAAAAAGGAAACAAAAAAAAGCTCATTACCTCAGTCTACCATCTTTTGCTGCAGGAGTATCTTGGACAATGGATTTAACAAACATTGGTAAATTTCCAAGATTACTGTCACAGCCACCAACAATTGCAAAACCAAGGCTGCCATTAGGACCACGTAACAGGGATATGGACTTCACAGTTTGACAAATCCTGAAATAAAAAAGAACACTAGAACTAGAAGGGACATAGATATGAAACATACAACAATATACTATATATATAGCTTTGTACAGAGGTGCTGTCAGTAAAGTGAGAGTAGCAATGGAGTTTAGTGAGGAATTCCAGATACAAGTAAGAGTACATCAGGGTTCGATCCTCAGCCCGCTCTTGTTCATTATAGTCCTCCAAGCCATAACAGAGGAGTTTAAGACTGGCTCCTCATGGGAACTTCTCTACGCTGACGATCTGGTTCTTATAGCAGAATCAGTAGAGGAGCTATGGAAACAGCAGTTGGAATTAAGAGGACTGAGAGTAAATCTAGCTAAGACAAAAGTGTTGATGAGTAGAAAAGAGGACAAAACCCTGATTCCGTCAGGGAAATGGCCATGTTCAATATGCAGAAAAGGAACTGGCATAAATTCTATAAAATGCACACAATGCAGATCTTGGGTACACAAGAGATGTAGTGGGATAGCAGGCAAACTAACAGGTAGGGAAAACTACGTATACAGTAGATGTACAGGGAAAGTTGGCAGTAGAAGTCGCATTGATAGACACATTTTTCAAATGCAGGTGAGTTCTATAGAAGTGGTTGATAGCTTCCGGTACCTAGGAGATCAGATTAGCATGGGAGGGGGTGTTCCGAGGCCATAGTATCTAGAATAAGGACGGGTTGGAAGAAGTTTAGGGAGCTCCTTCCTCTGCTGACGAAGAAGGGTTTCTCCCTGCGTACGAAAGGCCGCTTATATGATGCCTGTGTGAGGTGCGCGATGCTGCATGGTAGTGAGACATGGGCAGCAACTGCAGAGGATATACGACGGCTGGAGAGAAATGAGGCAAACATGCTCCGTTGGATGTGCAATGTCAATGTGTGTGAACGACCGAGCATGGATGTGTTGAGAGAGAAACTGTGTTTAAGAGGGATAAATTGTAGTGTGTGGGAGAGAAGACTTCGATGGTATGGACATGTGATGCGCATGGAGGATGACTGCTAGGTAAAGTGCCAAGAAATGCCAGTTGAAGGAAGGCGTAGTAGAGAAAGACCATGTAAAACATGGGCGGAGTGGTGAGAGCAGACCTCAGATCGCTGAAGCTCACGGTGGAGATGACGAAGGTCTGTGACAAGTGAAGAGATGCTGTGCTGAATAGGACCCGTCCCACCCTTGCAAGCAGGGAAAAGCGGACGTAAAATGATGATGATATATATATATATATATACAAGATACTGGCTCCTAGAAATAGTCTGTAGAAATAGTTAACAGTTTCTGTTACCTGGAGGAAACATAGAAACATCACTGATGATGTCACAGATATGTGTGACGAAAGAACTCTCAGAAATTATACTTATATTCATATTTTTTAACTGTTGGTCAATCAGTGAAAAACATTGATTGCCAGCTGAATTATTTATAGAAATATAAAATTATACTAAACCAAACAGTGAGTGTGTTTTACTATATTTTTCTGGCAATATTAGAACAACATAACCCTCCCCAAATATAACAATATTTGTTTAAAAAAACCTTGCAAAAAAAATAATTGAATTGTTTGAGGTTTTCCTTTAAAAAATTGTTTTTCGCTTTGCCTTGTTTCCATTCGTTGTTTTGTCCTCTCTTTGTTAAATTTCTTAAGTTTATAATATATATATATAAAAGGTAAACAGAAATAACAACACAGTAGGTACAGTATATTGAAGGAATATATTAGTTTAATAATTGAAATAGCAAGAAGAGGGTCTTTATATATATATATAACTAGGTGATCAGATTAGCAAGGGAGGAGGGTGCTCTGAGGCGATAGTAACGGGTTGGAAGAAATTTAGGGAGCTGCTTCTTCTGTTGACAATGAAGGGTTTCTCCCTACGAACGAAAGGCTGGTTATATGATGCCTGTGTGAGATATGCGATGCTGTATGGTAGTGAGACATGGGCAGCAACTGCGGAGGATATGCGAAGGCTGGAGAAAAATAAGGCAAGCATGCTCTGATGGATGTGCAATGAAAATGTACGTGAACGACCAAGCATAGACTAAGTTGAGAGTGAAACTGTGTATAAGAGGGATAAACTGTAGTGTGCGAGAGAGAAGACTGCATTGGTATGGACATGTGATGCGCATGGAGGATGATCACTGGGTAAAGAAGTGCCAAGAAATCCCAGTGGAAGGAAGACCACGAAAATCATGAGCGGGTGTGGGGAGAGTAGACTTCAGATCGCTGAAGCTCATGGAGGAGATGACAATGGACCATGAGGAATGGAGAGATGCTGTGCTGAATAGAACCCGTCTCACCCTTGCAAGCAGAGAAAATGAGACGTAAAATGATGATGATGATGATTGATGTATATATATATATATATATATTTTGTTTCTGAATTTGTTTAGCAAGATTCTTTATCTGAAATCGTGTGTTGAAACCGATATTGTTATACTTTGGGAGGGTCATGTTGCCAATAAGAAACACACGCACCAGTTGCTTTCACTTCAATTTATTATAATAAATTTATAATAAATTTATAAATTTATAAATTTCTGGTTGGTTGGTTGGTTCCACAACCAGATAGTTGTTTATATATTGTCATAGTTCTCTCGTCACACACTCTGTGACCTCTTCAGTGACTGGGGATTCCTTTCTTTGTTTTTGTGCCTCTCCTTTGTTCTGTCCTACGCCATTTTGTTTCTGTGTGTGTGTTGTGTGCTCAGTCTGCGCATGCGCCACATCCGGGTGTCTGTGTGTGTTTATGTTCATTTATTTATTTGTTTATTTACATGTTACTGGTTGGTTGTTTGTTCTATGTGTGTGTGTGTGTTTTCATTTTGTCCTTAATTGTAAGTTGTGATGTTGCTGTTCCACTCATATTTTCTATTTAATTTTGGTTGTAATTCTTTTATGTTTATTGCCTCTATTTTTATTTCTATGTTCTCTAATTTACCCTTGTGTTCTATTTTAGCATGTTGGTAGAGTACAGATGATTTGTTACTATCTTGAAGGTCTCGCCAGTGTTCATTTATCCGTTCCCCTACACTACGAGCTGTCTCACCTATGTACACTATATTTTTTTTTTTTTTTTTTTTTTTTTAGCGGAACGGATAAATGAACACTGGCGAGACCTTCAAGATAGTAAAGAATCATCTGTACTCTACCAACATGCTAAAATAGAACACAAGGGTAAATTAGAGAACATAGAAATAAAAATAGAATCTACACACAGAAAAGACGCAATGTTTAGACAAATCACAGAGGCAATAAACATAAAAGAATTACAACCAAAATTAAATAGAAAATATGAGTGGAACAGCAACATCACAACTTACAATTAAGGACAAAATGAAAACACACACACACACATAGAACAAACAACCAACCAGTAACATTAATAAATTGAAGTGAAAGCAACTGGTGCGTGTGTTTCTTATTGGCAACATGACCCTCCCAAAGTATAACAATATATATATATATATATATATATATATATATATATATATATATATATATATGGAGAGAGAGAGAGAGAGAGAGAGAGAGAGAGAGAGAGAGAGAGAGAGAGAGAGAGAGAGGGAGAGAGGGAGAGAGAGAGAGAGTTTGCAGTGCTGAGACTGAGGGAACCATTAATCATGGGAGTACTCAATGCATGGGGTATGCAGATATATTTATAAAGAGAGAGATATATAAAATCCCAACTGGGGTGTCAAGCAGTTTCAGCTTGTGTGTTCTGTAAGCCTTTTCAAGAGTGTAGTAATATTTGTAGTGTGTGAAAAAATAGGTCACTGGTCTTGGTAGTACTTTGGTTGAATTTATCATAGTAGTAAACTGGTCTGATGGAGAGAGTTGGATGTCAGAGAATGGTAAGTATATCTGGATGGGCAAGGGATCAGAAGTAGTGTGGGAGGGTAGGGGTGGAGTAGGCAGATGAATGAGGTTAAGAGGTAAGGCTATTTATAGATGGGGTATAGGCTGATGGAGTATTATTAAATGAAGAATTAACAATAAAAAAAGGGTTATATAGAAGTAAAAGAGTAAATGGTTAAATAAATTAGTAAATAGGATCAAATAACCTCAGGTAGAATATAAGGGTTTAAAAATAGGTAGAGTGGATTATATGGGTTGGTAACCAGTGGTGAAGTGTATGTACTATGTATATACATACTGCAGATACACAAACACGCACAACAGTATACTGGGGAGATTTAGAAGGTTTTGTGTAGAAATGCATGAATAAAAGAATCAATTAATACTTTAATGGAAGGAATGGGGTGAGGAAAGGTTTTAGAGTGCAAATAGATGAGTAGGTGGAAAGAGTGGGTTAAGTATACACACACAGGTACATGATCATTCATACATGCACACATACATATCTGTGCGCACACATATATACATGTAGTCATGTGCAAACACATATATGTATGCACATCCATACACACAGGCCCATACATGTCCATATGAGGAGAGGAGGTGGTGGAATTGCATGCATCCATGCTCCCACATGAGGAGAGGAAGTGGTAGAATTGTCTGTACACACACCTCCATGTATCATACACATGCACGCACATATGTACGTGCTACATTCATACACCCATACAGGAATCAGGGAAGAAGAGGTTTTAAGGCTATCTGCACATAAACACATGGGAAGTATGATATGTAAAAGGAAATTTACAGGTGAGTAGTGGTAGGTTGATGGTACAATGTAGGTGGATATACTGGGTGGGAGAGTAGTGTGTGGACCTGGGGGCCTGTGCAAGTGGGTTCCTGGGGGAAGTGTGGGCGCTTCGGCAGGTGTGTAAGTGGAGCTTAGTCCAGGTACATGTTGCTGTGCAGGTTTAAATGCCGACTGGGTTGCGTAGCCAAGCTTGGAAGCTGTGGATCATTAGCCTCCAGGATTGTTTGTTAGCTTGAGGCATAGGTATGATTTTTTATGCGGTGCATACATTTGGTCACTAGTCCAGATTTTAAAAATGTATTAAAATATCCCTCCCATGATTGGTCTCAGCACCATAGACTCTCTCTCACTATATATATATATACACACACACACATATATATATTCATTGAAGTTGGAGGTTCACCACATGGTAGAACTAGTCATTCTGTATAGTTAACCATGATGCAATATTAGGAAAAGTGTTCAACGTGATGCAACTCAATCATCTTTGGTGTAAGATTCTGTTGGTGGTGCGTGAACGGAGTTAAATATTATTGAATAAAGTGATAAGAGGCCGGAAATTAAGATTCCTTTAAAGTATTTATTTCTGCAGACACTATATATATTTCAATGGCCAGTAAAATTGCAGCGACATCATCAGGTCCATTGCATAACTATCATAAAGGAATCATGGTAACACAAGCTGGGTACACGGATATAAAGAATAACAAATAATATTAGAGATATTTGATTCAGGGGCAGCCTACATACATTCATTTACACTGACTGCTCCTGAATAAATAAATGAATATTTTGTGGGTGTATAGGAAGACAGCTTGTTAGGTAGTGAGGATGTAGTATCAGCACTAGGCAACTTACTACTATGATGTATTCATCTTTACTCATGGCTTGTGCCATTGGTCAGTTTGGTTTTGGCTGTAAGGGGTATCAAATTACAGAAAAATATGCTGAACTATATTATATATGTGTTCATCAGGGCTCCGTCCTTAGCCCCCTATTTATTATTGCCCTTCAGGCTATAACAGAGGAGTTCAAGACCGGCTGCCCATGGGAACTCCTATATGCAGATGATCTAACGCTCATAGCTGAATCAATGGCTGAACTAGAGAAAAAATTCCAAACATGGAAGCATGGCCTAGAATCAAATGGCCTTAAAGTTAACTTGTCTAAGACTAAAGTTCTAGTTTGTAGGAAGGAAAATAGGGCACCGGTCCCATCTGGGAAATGACCATGCTCAGTGTGTAGGAAAGGAGTAGGCAGAAACTCCATTTTATGTCCCAAATGCAAAGTATCGGTGCATAAAAGATGTAGTGGGATCACAGGTAAGCTAACTAAGAATATAGATTTTATATGTGGCCGGTGCTCTGGTGCAATAAGTAGCAGCAAGTGCCCACAGAATACTAGCTCATTCCATTGCACAGATGGTTCTATAGAAATAGTGGACAGCTTCCGTTACCTGGGTGACAAAACCAGCAGTGGGGGAGCGTGCTCTGAAAGTACAGTAGCTAGAGTCAGAACGGGATGGAAAAAGTTCAGAGAGCTTATACCACTATTGGCCGCTAAAGGGTTCTCTCTAAAAATGAAAGGCAGGCTGTATGATGCCTGCATACGAACAGCAATGTTACATGGCAGTGAGACCTGGGCATTGTGTGCAGAGGATATACGCAGACTGGAGAGAAACGAAGCTTGCATGCTCCGCTGGATGTGTAATAGTAATATACGTGAACGGCAAAGCATAAACAAACTAAGGGAGAAATTAGGAATAAGAAGGATCAGATGTTGTTTACTCGAGAGAAGACTACGTTGGTACGGTCACGTGATGCGCATGAAAGACGACAGCTGTATAAAAAAGTGCAGGGCGATAAAAATAGACGGTAGCCACGGAGTAGGCAGACCCAGATAAACCGGGGACGACTTGATAAATTCCGACCTCACACACTTACACCTCTCCAAGACAATGTCACTGGACAGAGATCTTTGGCGCTACAGTTATACAGAAGACCCGCCTTGCCTAAGTACAAAGCGAAACCTAGTCAGTAGGCACCTCTAACAAAATACCCCGCCGTTCCACTACCCCCACCCCATCCACACCACCCCCTTAAATGTGAAGTTATGTTGGTACCACAACATCCAGTCCGAAACAAATGTGGTCGTGTAGGTGTCACGACAAAAAAACACACAGTCCATGCTATAATGTGGCCGTGTAGGTAACACGGTAAAAACCTCCCAGTCCACACTGTAAACGTGGTTGGTGTTGGGAAGGGCACCCAGCTGTAGAAAACCCGCCAGACGTGTAGGTGTCACGACAAAAAAACAGACAGTCCACGCTGTAATGTGGCCGTGTAGGTAACATGGTAAAAACCTCCCAGTCCACACTGTAAACGTGGTTGGTGTTAGGAAGGGCATCCAGCCGTAGAAAACCCGCCAGACAGTCCTATACGAGCAGGATAACCAATCTTGCCTCAAGTGGGAAAACTTCCGTCCAAACCCATGCATGCAAGCGTGGAAGAAGGACGTTAAACGATGATGATGATGATGATATATCTCTCTCTCTCTCTATATATATATATATATATGCAAAAGACAAACAGAAATAAAGCAAACAACACAGTACAATGAAGAAATATATTTGTTTTATGCTTGAAAAGAGTTTTAACATTTCGGATGATAGTCCTTCATTAGAAAATAGAATAAGAAATAGAAAGATAGAGGAAAGTGAGCAGTGGCAGAAATGAAAAAAAAATGTTTTGAGAAAAAACAGGTCTATTCAGGTCAAGCCAATAAAGGAGCCTATGTATGGTCAAGCAATATGCTAGAAACATCAACAAAATTTCCCTCAGATCTCACTATTATCTTTTAGAAAGGATACACTGGATAATGTCATCTAGGATACATAAAGCCTGATTAAAGATGAGATGGTACTGGGTGGAATGCCTTTGATCATAGAACCAATTGTTCAAGGTTGACCTGGAGCTAAACAACAATATACATAGGAAAATCTATTTCAGTGTTAAATCTACAGACACTAAGACATTAAAATAATTCTATTTTACTCTCAATTTTACTAAAATTCCTTGCCATCTGCAGCTAAATCTCCCCGATACACATGTTTGCATTACAGCTCGTAGCTATACAAGTAAATTTACAGCTCATAGTTACACAGGTTTAGCAAGCCTCCTATGAGGTTGCATCCTACAAGAGGATTCTTGAGTGTATGAAAATCAATGTGAACCAAAGCATTGTGCCCAAGAACACAATGCATCCCCTAGGCAAAGAATTGCACCCACAACCGTATGATTATGAATCCAATACCGTAATTACTCCACCACATGCCGCCAGTAACTCTCTTTTTAGCTACAGTCTGTTTTCTTGCATCAAACTGCATCAACTTCATTTCCATATCCAGCTCCTCCTCTTCAGATCAAAAAAAGAAAAAAAGAATGAACATACACATTCATCATCATCATCATCATCGTTTAACGTCCATATTCCACGCTTGCATGGGTTTGGACGGTAATTTTCCCACTTGAGGCAAGAGTGGTTGTCTTGCTCGTATAGGACTGTCTGGCGGGTTTTCTACGGCTGGATGCCCTTCCTAACACCAACCACGTTTACAGTGTGGACTGGGAGGTTTTTACCATGTTACCTACACAGCCACATTACAGCGTGGACTGTGTGTTTTTTGTCGTGATACCTACACGACCTCATTTGTTTCGGGCTGGATGCTGTGGTACCAACATAACTTTACATTGAAAGGGGTGGTGTGGATGGGGTGGGGGTAGTGGGACGGGGGGTGTATTTTTGTTAGAGGTGCCTACTGACTGTAGTAGGTTTCACTTTGTACTTAGGTAAGGCGGGTCTTCTGTATTACTGCGTAGCGCCAAAGATCTCGGTCCAGTGACATTGTCTTGGACGCTTAAATATGAATATACATCAAGCTCTTGTTGATTACCAACTGTAAGGAGTACTTAATACTTCCTCTAGTCTGCCATAGCTTACTAGCTCTATACAGACATTTAAATTGAATAAATAAATAAATAAATATAGGTAAAAAGTAAAAGTGGAAAGGCAAAGGGGTATATTTAAAGATTATTCTTTTCTTTAATCTGACAGAATAAATATTTTTATAATTGTTACATTTAATGAATTTAAGTTTTATCAAATACTACCAGTTTGTCAATCATAAAATATAAAAAAAAAGTTTGTTGTCATATTCTGTGGGGAGTTAGAACATGTGAATTTTCTCTCAAATCTCTTATATATATATATTCTTTATGAAGCTGGGTGGTGATGGTGGAAGTGGTGTACAACAGGTCAGGATTCAATTTATTTACTAGAAAATCCTATTGATTTAAATAGAAAGTACCTTTTCTATTCAGAATAAAAGTCTAGATGACATTTTGTTGTTCTATGGTGTGTGTATGTGTGTGTGGGTGTGTGTGTGTATTTAGGTTCCATTGTGTCAAGAGATGAAGCTTATTTTCAAGGAAAAATAGCTAAAAGTAGATATAAAGTTCTAGTGAAAATACAAAGATAAATATATAAATAAAAAGTGGATGATATTAATATAATAAAAATCTTTGTAGGGATAAATGTTTTTCAATCATGAAGAATTGATTTTGGCATGGTGATGTTTTTAAGACGGTTGTGAGTTTGTCTTTTATCTTGTGTGGGTGGGGCTGTATTGTGTCAAGAGTTCAAGGTTAATTTTAGGGTTTTTCTTCTTTGTCCATTTATTCCTGAGAGGGTTAGGTGGGCAGAGTTCTCAAACACTCCTTCCAGCGGGTCCTGCCAGAAGCAACTATCTCCAACTGATCTAACAGGATCCCCAAGTGAGACCAGCTGAGTTCATGGATGTTATCCAACCATCTTGCTCAGGGTCTACCTCTGGGTCTCCCTCCGATGGTTTTGCCCGTAAAATCTGTCCAGTGATTCTTTCCTGAGACATTCTGTCCACATGCCCATAGTATTGGAGATGTGATCTCTCAATTTGAAGAAGTAACGGATCTACCAGGAGTGACTCTTTGATCTCCAAGTTACGTACTCTAATGAGTAACATTACTCCAAAAACCCTTCAAAAGAACTCCATTTCAGCCACTAGTATTCGCGATTGTATTCTTTTGGTCATTACCTAAAATTCATGATCATAGGAAAGGGTTGGTATGTATAGCGAATTCAAAATAATGAGTTTGACTTTTACACCTACCTCCCTTCTTCTGATTACTGAATACTGAAGCTGACGCATTTCTGTACCAGTTTTTGCAATTCTTGCATTTAATTCAACCTCTTGCCTTCCATCACTCGTGAACGCGGCCCCAAGATACTTGAATTTCTCTACCTGTTTCAGTGAAACTCCATTCACATGTAGAGTGCACTGCACAGGCTTCCTTGAGAGGATGAGCATCTCAATTTTCACAGCACTGATTTTCATTCCAGCCATGCAGCACTCAGCATCAAACCTATCAAGTGCAAGTGAGAGATCACCTTCTGTCAAGTTAAGTAACACCATGTCGTTTGCAAATTCCAGTCGACTGATTTTACTCCCACCCATCATGATATCACTTCCAACCCAGCTGCGCATGTCAATTCTGTTCCTGTAACAATGAACAAGAGAGGTGACAGTATGCATCCTCAATGGAGTCCTACTCACATATTGAATGGTTTCGATTTGACACCATTTATCCAAATACAAATACTCGGGCATTCGTATAGAGACATCAGGGTAGCAAGAAGCTGACCATTGATCCCATACTCCTGCAAAACCTTCCACAGCAGGTCCTAAGGAATGCGATCATATGCCTTCTCAAAGTCGACAAAACAAGAATATACTTCTTGGCAATACTCCCACAATTTCTCAAAGACCTGCCACAATGTGAATATTTGGTAGGCTTTGCTGCATCCAGGACAAAAACGACACTGTTCATCAGCTAGCTTGGACTCAACAATCTCCCTGCATCTCTTTGCCAGACACTTAGCCTAGACTTTACCGGGAATGCTCAACATGGAGATCCAGTATTTGCAGATAAAAACGAAAAAAGAGAAGTAAATAAAAATACAAATATAGATATAAACATGATTGAAAGAGGTCTTTTGGGAATGGAAGTTTACATTTGTCAAAGAAGAGGTTTCCGGAAGATTTAATAGATAAATCCTATTAAAAAAAAAATTGATATTTAGTGGAAGTTTCTTTGGAGTTACGATTTTTTCCTTTTATCTTACGGTGTATGTGTGTGATATTTGATAAAACTTAAATACATTTACAATTATAAAAATATTTATTCTGCCTGATTAAAGAAAAAAATCTTTAACTATACCCCTGTGTTTTTCCACTTTTACTTTTTACCAATAATCTTTAATTTATATGGAACTTTACCCCCTTTTTCAACCAGACACGCACACACACATATGAAAGAGTTGGGACCTCATATTACCACACTCTACTACCCCAAATATCGAGAACTCTGGTGAGTAATAGTCTAACAGGTTTTTGCTGCATCCATTTTTATTTATTTATATATAAGGGCATCCAACTGTAGAAAACCCGCCAGACAGTCCTATGCGAGCAAGACAACCACTCTTGCCTCGAGTGGGAAAACCCCCGTCCAAACCCATGCAAGCGTGGAACACGGACGCTAAACCTGATGATGATGATGATGATGATATTTCGATGTAAAGTTATGTTGGTACCACAACATCCAGTCTGAAATAAATGAGGTCGTGTAGGTGTCACGACAAAAAAACACACAGTCCACGCTGTAATGTGGCCGTGTAGGTAACACGGTTAAAACCTCCCAGTCCACACTGTAAACGTGGTTGGTGTTAGGAAGGGCATCCAGCCATAGAAAACCTGCCAGACAGTCCTATACGAGCAAGACAACCAATCTTGCCTCAAGTGGGAAAATTCCCGTCCAAACCCATGCAAGCGTGGAAGATGGACGTTAAACAATGATGATGATATATATATATATATATAATTGCTTCCACCTTTGGCACAAGGCAAGTAATTATCCCAGTACTGGTGCTTTATTTTATCGACCCTGTAAAGATGAAAAGCTAACCTCGGCGGGATTTGAAATTGGATATATATATATTATAATATCTATCATCATCATCATCATCATCAACGTTTAACGTCCGTGTTCCACGCTTGCATGGGTTTGGACGGGGGTAGTCCCACTTGAGGCAAGAGTGATTTGTCTTGCTCGCATAGGACTGTCTGGCAGGTTTTCTACAGTTGGATGCCCTTCCTAACACCAACCACATTTACAGTGTGGGTCTGGGAGGTTTTTACCGTGTTGCCTACACGGCCACATTACAGCGTGGACTGTGTGTTTTTTTGTCGTGACACCTACACGATCTCATTTGTTTCGGCCTGGATGGCGCGGCACCAACATAACTTTACATAGAACGGGGTGGTGTGGATGGGGTGGGGGTGGCGGCGGGAGGGGTGTATTTTGTTAGAGATGCCTACTGGCAAGGCGGGTCTTCTCTGTTACTGAGTACCGCCAAAGGTCACGGTCCAGTGACATTGTCTTGGAGAGGTGTAAGTGTGTGAGGTCGGAGTTTATCAGCTCGTCCCATGTTTTTCTAGGTCTGCCTATTCCGTGGCTACCGTCTATCTTTATTGCCCTGCACTTTGTAATACAGCTATCGACTTTCATGCGCATCACGTGTCCATACCAACGCAGCCTTCTCTCGAGTAAACAACATCTGATCCCTCTTATCTCTAATATTTTCCTTAGTTCGTTTATGCTTTGCCGTTCACGTATATTACTGTTACACATCCAGCGGAGCATGCAAGCTTCGTTCCTCTCTAGTCTGCGTATATCCTCTGCACACAATGCCCAGGTCTCACTACCATGCAACATTGTTGTTCGTATGCAGGCATCGTACAACCTGCCTTTCATTTTTAGGGAGAACCCTTTAGCAGCTAATAGTGGTATAAGCTCTCTGAACTTTTTCCAACCAGTTCTGACTCTAGCTACAGTACTTTCAGAGCACCCTCCCCCACTGCTGATTTTATCGCCCAGGTAACGGAAGCTGTCCACTATTTCTATAAAACCCTCTGCGCAATTGAAAGAGCTAGTATTTTGTGGGCACTTGCTGCTACTTATTGCACCAGAACACCGGCCACATGTAAAGTCTATGTTCTTAGTTAGCTTACCTGTGATCCCACTACATCTTTTATGCACCCATACTTTGCATTTAGGACATAAGATGGAGTTTCTACCTACGCCTTTCCTACATACCGAGCACGACCATTTCCCAGAAGGGACCGCCGCCTTGTTTTCTTTCCTACAAACTAGAACTTTGGTCTTAGCCAAGAAACATGTTTATTGGTTGGTGAATCACACCAAAACTACACACACAAAAACATACACACACACATCTAGAGAGAGAGACACAGAAGGAAAGGCAGAAAGAGAGAGATAGGCCGTTATACAGAGAGAGATACAATTAAAGTGTTAGATATTCAAAGAGAGAGAGAGTGATAGATCAAAGTATATCAGTTGAAGGTTTAACAATATTGCATTAGCTATCATAAAGTCGTTTTACAGTCTTTGATTTTACAGAACAAAGAAAAATTGATACTATTTGAAATTAATCTACCCTCCATTTTTTATCCATATACTATTTACAGTCCGTACTAACAGAGCTAAACACTTCAGAAGCAATGTTATGCGGTATATTGCTGTGTTTCAGATGATGACCTTTGGAGCTGAAAAAAGATCATACTGACTATGGTTATTTCACAACATTTAAAATCCAAGACCAATGCTACCATTTAATCGGCAGTTTACTCTTCCAGCCTAATAAGGAAGTTTTATGATTGTTTTATTTATGTCTCCCACACACACATTACAGTCTCACCACATACTGTAAACCAGACAACACATCCAATAAAGTCGTTTTCTCTTTTATCCGTCTTCTCTAACTGTTCTCCATGTACCTCAGCTAGTATATATATATATTTTTTTAAAATTATATATATATATATATATATAATAGTGTTTTGTTTGAAGGCTACCAAAATGCAAATTGGGTGTTAAAAGTTAAAAATATGATAACAATGATGTTGGGGTGTTACCTGCAGTTCTTTATAGATCCTTATATTTTTGGATATAATCCCTTCATCAAAAGATTAATAGAAGTCAGTTCTAAGCTGTATATTTTTTGTTGCTCTTAAGCTGCCATTTCTTTTTTAAATTTGAAAGTGGTGGTTTTATTCTTTTAATACAAGAAGTGGTGAATGGATCATCTGGTGTGTGATCTAAGCTATGTTCTGATTTTAACTATTATTGTATGTTAGCAACTTGGTGTTGAATTTTAGTCTATTGTTGATTTGGGGATCTGGGGTTTCAATTTGACTATCATTTGACTGAGGTTGCTGGTATTCTTAACTCTGGCTTTGATACTAACTGTTATCTCTTTATTTATGTTCTTGCACCTATCTATGTGTTTCTTGAAGGAGGATGTGTGTATGTTGAGGTGTTCTTTGATATGGATATGTAGTAAGTAGTCTTATAGTGCTGCCAATGTAGAACTCACCACATTGGATATGGTATTCCACATATGTGCTGTGGATGAGGCAGTTTACCAGCATACACTGGTTACTGTCATCTTCAAGCCATTTTTTTCTATAAGCAGCAAAGAGCCATAAATGTGGTTGGCATATTTTTTTATAAGCATTTTCACAGTGAAGGGCTGTAAATGTGGTTGTCATTAGGAAGGGCATCCAGTCATAGAAACCAAGCCAGAAACAGTTCTGTATAAGCAAAACACAGTCATCTAATCTGACTTGTCTCACAACAGGACAACTCATCTAACTCATACTAACATGTAAAATGGATGTTAAACAGTGATGATGATGAAACAGGTCTCTGCAGGAAGCTTTTCTGTAGAAGTTGGTGTATCATCTCCTTCTGTTATCCTTAATTAGAAGTAGAGCAGGGTCAGGGATCCTGGATCATCAGGGTGTTCTGTGCTGAACTGTGTTATCCAAGTTCAAGAATGTTCTGAATATTTTGTCTTTTCCACGGGAGGATGTGAGAATGAGAATGAGTATGAGTATGAAAAAATCACAGGAGCAGCAGGTGTTGGGTGCTTGACACTCCATCTGGTCCATATAGGTGATGGTCAATAGACATGAAAGACTGGATCCCATGGGAGGACTTATTGTTAGTTTGTAGGTGTTGTGTAAAGTAGGTTATTTGGATGATGATGGATAGGAGTTGATGGATATCAGAGTTGTTGAAGTCAGAAGAGATGATGCAGTCAGTTACTAGGTTCACCACTGCAGAAGAGAGTACTGATGTGTAAAGAGAGACATCAAGCCCAAAGGTATATCTGTTATGTTTAAGTTGGTCTGATTGAAATAGATAAGTCTTTGAATCATTTTATTGGAGTTGCTGACATGTCTGGGAATAATAAAGAGCATCGATTTGAGAATCCATGAGAGGAGCTAGATTTTATAGAAGGGTCCTACTCTGCTAGAGACAAAGGGTCATAAACCCAATCATAGCAAGGAGTTGCATCATGTGTATCTCAGATAAACACACCACATTTATTTAGTTCAGTGATGTTATAATTCATGAAAACAATACAATAAAACACTGCATTAATAATTGTTTCTACTTTTGGCACAAGGCTAGCAATTATCCCAGTGTATTACTGGTACTTTATTTTATTGACCCCGTAAGGATGAAAGGCAAAGTTAACCTCGGCATTAATAATGTTTCTTTGGAAGGAATGTTCAGGATTCCTATAAGCTATATTACATTTCTTAGCCTATACATATTACAAACATGTAATCTTAAGAAAAATAGGGCCCCACAAATTTCTAATATGTTACTTTAGAAGCCAAACGGGAAGCTTCTACACGGTTGCTCAAAACTTGCTGGAAATACCAGCTAAATCTCCCTCTAATCATACTCTTCCACTTTAAAAAAGGGAGTACAATTCAGTAAATGTATTTCTATATATACTATGTCAGAAAATAAGATAGGATAGTCAGTTGGATTAAAGCTGACCTGGTGCTAAAAACAACAACAGCAAAAACATGCTACTTCATGAGATTTGCACCAAACTTTTTATATAGCAAAACACAAACTTGTAAGAAACTAAGATATCTAGAGAAATTCTTAGGATGGAGGGATATCACTTGACGAGATGTATTAAAATAAATAACATAATTCTCTTTGTGAAACTTTATTTTAAATTATAAACTGCTTCACTAGTTTCATGTGTTGAAGTCTGCCAGAAAAATCATTCATGTTCTTAGGTGGTAGACATAATCCATTGTCTGGTTAACAATCAGCATCTGAGCCATGTGTACGTTGAGTGGAATACACTCTGTTGCCAGCATTCAGGCTAGAGTTTCAGTCCCTGAAAACTGCCATGGGTACTGCTATTCTTATACTTCTGACAAAGCAATATTTATTTTTATTTTTAATATAGTTATTACAGTTCCAGAGTCTTAGTGATAAGATTCACCTGAAATTTAAGCTTCAGGCATGGGTACTCAATCAGTGAACTAGGAAAAGCTGAACCAAAAGCACACATACTGATTAATTCTTAACATCCTGTAATGATTTAGTGAAATGTATCTAAAGACAGGCTTGTCAATTCAAATGTTTGTGGTATCTTTATCTCTGGACAGATTGTTGTGAAAATTTGCTGAAAACTAAAGTAAAAACTTTAAAATGAAAGTTGAACATACAGAATAACTTACCTTGGTAACTGAAGCCAGTACAACCAAGAAGGAGTAAAATTACCAGGTGTACTGTGAGTAATTTCAGGACCATCAAGCACTTTTAGAGTAATTGTTTTTGATTCTGTATTGTGTTTTAGTTGCTTGACAGCTTCATTGTGACTTAGACCAAGCAGACTAACGGTGTTTATAGTTAAGAGCACATCGCCTTTCTGTAAAGAAACCAACAATAGCACACACCTGAATTACTATAGAAATATTTTCTTTATGATGTTACTTAAAAATGGAGCAGAGACTTGAATATTTTGTATGATAATATTTTCATTATTATTATGCTGGTATGCCTTACGGGGTCGATAAAATAAAGTACCCGTAATGCATTGGGTTAATTGCTGGCCATGTGCCAAAAGTAGAAACAATTATTATGCTGGTATGTATCTGCTGTATCAAAAGACCAACCTCCACTGCCTTTACTTTACTTAATGTGTATTGATTTTTTTTTCTTTTTTGAGGGGAGCATTTGTTCGTGTGTGGGCGTGCATGCGTGCTTATGACGTATGTATATATATCACCTTGATCACCTTGATCGACCAGTCTGTCAGGCATCCATTCGGCGCCGCTGGTCACAGCACGCCGTCCATTCCTCCCTGGATCGTGCTTTCCTCATCCATGTAGTCCCAATCGTATTCCTAAAATCGTAACTTCACCCTCATGGAGGCCTTCCGAGTGGTCGTTTCCGCTCGCGCGGGTACCACTCGCGCGGGTACCACTCGGCAACTGCGTGGGTCCACCGATTATCGGTGAACCGGGCGACGTGTCCAGCCCATCTGAACTTGCTGCGCATATATTCTGTGATGAAGGGGGTATATATAGGTGTACATAGAATATTCAAACATCTATATTTCAAATAATCTATCTCGCCTGAAATGGATGAACAGACTGGAACAATGAAGTACAGCGGATCCTCTCGCCTTATCGAATACCTGACAATCTCTCTCATATTAATACTATGATAAAGAGTACCCAATACACTCTGTAAAGAGATCAGTAATCAAACAGAGACAATATAGAGTAGGGAGGACTCTTCAGCCTGGCTGAGCATATAATAACCTCTCTAGAGCTGATGCTACAATAAAATGAACTCAGTACACTCAGTAAAGTAATTGGCAATACAATAATAATCATGCTAATTATGAGCAAGATGAGGTCTCTCCAGCCTGCCTAATCTCAAATCATAACAACCTGTCCATCCTATGCAACCATGGAGAGTAGACTGAAAATGATGACATATATATATATATATCATCCCCAATCTCATAGTGCCATGAAAAATGCACCCAGTGCACACTGTAAAGTCGTTGATGAAAGGAAGGGGCGCCAAGATGTAGAAACCTTGCCAAAAGAGAGTTAAGGACTCTTCAGTTGTGTCAAGGGCATGACAAACTCTCCAGTGTTGGTGCTACAATGAAACACAATCAGTATACTCTGTAAAGTGGTTGGTAATAGGAAGGACATCCAGCCATAGAAAACTTATCAAACAAAGGGTCATGAGGACTCTTCAGTTTTGTCAAAAACATGATAACCTACCTAGTGCTGGTGTCACAATAAAATGCATCCAGTACAGTCTGTAGAATAGACAAACATATGTAAGCAAATGCACCTTACCCTACCCCAAAATCCAATCTAGGAGCTATGTAGCTCCAACTGGGAACTGATTTAGTCTATGACAACCCTTGCTAGCAGTGGAAATAGACATTAAAGAATTATGCTGATGATAATGAGATCCTTTTCTGGTAGGTTTTCTACAACTGGATGCTCTTCTTGATGTCAACCTACTGGTGCTTGTTAAACCATTATGTTTCTAAAGAGACATAAACAGCTGAAACCCCAGACTTAATAATTAGTGTAGATGTGACATAGATATGATATTTGTACACATATATGCATATATTACAAGCTTCATACAGTTTCCATCTACCAAATTCACTCACAAGGCATTTGTTGGCCAAAGGTCATAGTTGAAGATACTTGCTAAAGATGCATTGCATTTAGATAAAGATCACATAGTTGTAAAGCAATCACACAGCCATTCTTGTGCACATATATCTTGTCCAATGATCCCACGAGTGCGCAGTTGAAACTCCAGAGTAACAAGACTCACTACTTAGACAAAATAAATGAATATATATATACATATATATATATATATATATATATCATCATCATCATCATCATCATCATCAACGTTTAACGTCCGTGTTCCACGCTTGCATGGGTTTGGACGGGGGTAGTCCCACTTGAGGCAAGAGTGACTGTCTTGCTCGCATAGGACTGTCTGGCAGGTTTTCTACAGTTGGATGCCCTTCCTAACACCAACCACATTTACAGTGTGGGTCTGGGAGGTTTTTACCGTGTTGCCTACACGGCCACATTACAGCGTGGACTGTGTTTTTTTGTCGTGACACCTACATGATCTCATTTGTTTCGGCCTGGATGGTGTGGCACCAACATAACTTTACATAGAAGGGGGCGGTGTGGATGGGGTGGGGGGGGGGGGGGGGGGTATTTTGTTAGAGATGCCTACTGGCTGTAGTAGGTTTTACTATGTATTTAGGTAAGGCGGGTCTTCTCTGTTACTGAGTACCGCCAAAGGTCTCGGTCCAGTGACATTGTCTTGGAGAGGTGTAAGTGTGTGAGGTCGGAGTTTATCAGCTCGTCCCAGGTTTTTCTAGGTCTGCCTATTCCGTGGCTACCGTCTATCTTTATTGCCCTGCACTTTGTTATACAGCTATCGACTTTCATGCGCATCACGTGTCCATACCAACGTAGCCTTCTCTCGAGTAAACAACATCTGATCCCTCTTATTTCTAATTTTTTCCTTAGTTCGTTTATGCTTTGCCGTTCACGTATATTACTGTTACACATCCAGCGGAGCATGCAAGCTTCGTTCCTCTCTAGTCTGCGTATATCCTCTGCACACAATGCCCAGGTCTCACTGCCATGCAACATTGCTGTTCGTATGCAGGCATCATACAACCTGCCTTTCATTTTTAGGGAGAACCCTTTAGCAGCTAATAGTGGTATAAGCTCTCTGAACTTTTTCCAACCCGTTCTAACTCTAGCTACTGTACTTTCAGAGCACCCTCCCCCACTGCTGATTTTTTCACCCAGGTAACGGAAACTGTCCACTATTTCTATAGAACCCTCTGCGCAATTGAAAGAGCTAGTATTTTGTGGGCACTTGCTGCTACTTATTGCACCAGAGCACTGGCCACATGTAAAATCTATGTTCTTAGTTAGCTTACCTGTGATCCCACTACATCTTTTATGCACCCATACTTTGCATTTAGGACATAAAATGGAGTTTCTACCTACGCCTTATATATATATATATATGTGTATACTTCCCAAATAACCAATAATGGGCATTTTGGACAACATTGTGATGGCTATGACGGGATTCATGGAGGTCATGGGTTTGGTACTAGAAATGAGGAGGGCTTCAGGATCCTGGAATTCTGTGATGTCAATAATCTAACTATCTGTAACACAAACGAGACAATCATCTGATCTCCTATAGATCGGGGGAGCACACCAACCAGATAGATTTTATCCTTACTAGAAGATGAGACAGAGTGTTTATTATAAACACTAAGACCCTCCCTGGTGAAGAATGTACCTCCCAACATAGTCTAATAGTTAGTGACCTCATAGTCAGGGGTAGACGAACTTGACGACAGAGGAATACCTTGAGGAGAAGAATGTAGAAGTTGAAGGACCCCGCAGCCAGTAACACAGACAGTAAGGAAAAGCAACTAGTGATGAACAATATAGAGGAAGTGGGAATTCCTGAAAGTTAACCTGCACAGATGAAATCTGTGGCTGGAGCAGACCATTAGGGAGGAGGAGAGTAACAGTAGGGTGGAGGAGACAATTAAGACCAAATGGCATGCTTGGAAAGAATGGCGAAATGGGGGGAAGTAGAGAACGCTATCTGGTGATAGGAGAGAAGCTAGGCGACAAGTGTACTCTGCAAGAAAGGAAGCAGATGATAGAAAGTTCAAGCATGTTCTACAACGCGAGGACCAAAAATGTGAAGTGTTCAGGATTGCGAGGCAATGTGTCAGAGACAATTGTGATATTGTCAGGGAGAAGTGTGTCTGTAATGATGATGGTGTACTTGCTCTCACTGATGCTGATAAGAAGTTAGCTTGGAAGTGTCACTACGAGAGACTTCTAAATGAGGAGAATGAATGGGATAAAGATAGTCTGCCCCAAGTTGATCCAATAGAGGGACCAGCTGTGCAAGTTAATGGTAGTATAGTAAGTAAAGCAATCAGCTTGGCTTTCAGGGATAGTTGCTGAGATGTTGAAAGCATCTGGCACGGTGAGTCACACTATGGTCACCCGGATAGTAAACCAAGTAATACAGAACGGGGTCATACCAAATGACTGGCGTCACAGTATAATCGTTAACTAGTACAAGGGTAAAGGAGATGTTCTAGATAGGGGAAACTATAGAGGCATTAAGTTAGTTGACCAGGTCATGATGGTCACAGAAAGAGTTATTGCACAACTGATTAGGGACAGAATTGATCTAGATGAAATGCAGTTTGGGGTTGTGCTAGGTAAATGTACCATGGATGCTCTCTTCCTTGTACGGTAACTACAGGAGAAGTACCTAGCTAAAAGTAAACCCTTCTACTTAGCTTTTGTTGACTTGGAGAAAGCCTTTGACAGAGACCCCGCTCCATTATCTGGTGGGCTCTTAGAAAACTAGGAGTAGATGAGTGGCTTGTGAGTGTTTTACAAGCTATGTATAAAGGAACAGTCAGCAAGGTTAGAATTAACAATGAATATAGTGAAAAATTTAGTGTAAAGTAGGTGTTTACCAAGGTTCTGTCCTGAGGCCCTCCTGTTTATTATTACCCTACAGGCTATAATAGATGAGTTGAAGACCGGCTGCCCATGGGAACTTCTATATGAAGATGATCTAACTCTCATAGCTGAATCCATGGCTGAATTAGAGAAGAGGTTCCAAACATGGAAGCATGGCCTAGAATCAAAAGGCCTTAAAAGTTAACTTGTCTAAGACTAAAGTTCTAGTATGTAGAAAGGAAAATAAGGCACAGGTTCCCTCTGGGAAATGACCATGCTCAGTGTGTAGGAAAGGAGTAGGTAGAAATTCCATTTTATGTCCCAAATGCAAGCTATGGGTACATAAAAGATGTAGTGGGATCACAGGTAAACTATCTAAGAACGTAGACTTTATATGTGGCCGATGCTCAGGTGCAGTAAGCAGCAAGTACCCACTGGATACTAGCTCCTTCTATTGCCCAGATAGTTCTATAGAAATAGTAGACACTTTCTGTTACTTGGGTGTCAAAATCAGCAGTTGTGGAGGGTGCTCTGAAAGTACAGTAGCCAGAGTCAGAACGGGATGGAGAAAGTTCAGAGAGCTTATACCGCTGTTGGCCACAAAAGGTTTCTCTCTAAAAATGAAAGACAGATTGTGTGATGCTTGTATACGAACAGCAATGTTCGTATACAAGTGAGACCTGGGCATTGTGTGCAGAGGATCTGCGCAGACTGGAAAGGAATGAAGCATGCATGCTCCGGTGGATGTGTAATAGTAATATACACAAACAGCAAAGCATAAACAAACTAAGTGAGAAATTAGGCATACGAGATATCAGATGCAGTTTACTAGAGAGGAGATTGTATTGGTATGGTCATGTGATGCATATGAAGGACGGCAGCTGTATAAAAAGGTGCAGGGCGATCAAAATTGATGGAAGCTACGGAGTAGGTAGACCCAGAAAGACTTGGGACGAGGTGATAAAAGCTGACCTTGCACACTTGAACCTCTCTAAGACAATGACACAGGATCGAGATCTTTGGCGCTATACAGTAATAGAGAAGACTCACTTTTTAGGCACCTCTTAATCCAATACCAACAGCACATGGGTCCCTGCCCGATTCCCAGAGAGTGTCCAGGCCAGATCCAGAGATCAGAACCTTGGTCTTGCCCATGTTGACATGTAGTCCTCTGTACTCCATTCCATCTTTCCAGCACTCCAGTTTCTCAAGCAGCTGCTTAATGCTTTCTGCCATGATGACGAGGTTATCAGCATACAAGGCTTCCCAAGGGCAGCCTGCAAGGAATTCTTGAGACAGTGCTTGCAAGACGACTATGAAGAGTAGTGGATTGAGACAGGAGCCACGATGATCAACCTCACAGCTTGAGTGTAATTCTGCTCTAGCCACAAAAGCCTCTTTATACTCCAGCCCTGCGCAGAGCATTTGAGTTTCCAAGTCTTGAGGTGCAGCATGTATTTCCACTTTGTTTGAGGTGGGATGGCTATCTTAAAATCACAGACAAGAAGCCAATGCTAGCTAGCAACTTCTTTCACTGGAATAACTTTCACAACAACAATCTGTTTCTGGAAACTCCTGTGCACAAGGATGTAGTTGACCTGAATTGAGGCCTCACCCGACTGATAAGTTATCAGATGGTTGTCTCTTTTTCTGAAGCATGTGTTGCCAATGATCAGGTCGCTTGACACCGCGAATTCCAGCACTCTGTTGTTCTCTGGTTGTGCAAGCTCCATTCATGTCACCCATAAACCACCCCACAGCCAGCAGCAGCAGCTTGGCTGACATGGCTGTTCCAGTCTCTCAGAGAGATCAGTATCACCGAGGCAGGAATTCTGGTGACTGCCCCATGGAACCGGTCATAGAAATGGTTCTTGCCAGCATCACTGAGGCCGACCTGGGGTGTGTAGACAGATGAAGGCATACACATGTCTGCCAATGACCATCCTAAGAATGATAAATCTGTCCGTGACACCCAGTACCTCAAACACATTCTATATCCATCTTTCTGCCAACAAGATGCCTACACCACTGGTTCCTTTGGAATTTGCAGCCCAATAGAACTTGTACCATGAATCTTTTCCAGTGATCAACCTACTCTGATTGGACACTAAACCTTTCTTCCCTCTGTACTCTTGAAGGCCGCAAAGGACGATCTTCCTTCTGGAAGCAGTTTCAACTACCTCGCAGTCCTTCTTCTTCAATGTCCCCGCATTGAGTGTGCCCACCCTGAAGCAATTTGGGCATTCACTTGATTTGCATATGTTCGACACCGCAGCCCTATGCCCTGAAGCTGCCAAGCCGAGGGCATCACTGGGTCTTCTTATGCAGCCAGTGCAACCCGGACAAAATACTTATTGGAATACTGACATGGTTGAAGGTTTTATGGCACTTGGGCTGTGCACCTCATCGATGTCAGCTATAGTGAGGATTTTCTGCCAAGCTGCAAGTTCATTTGCACCAGAATGTCAGTTTGTCGGAGCCTGCCACAGAGCTCTACCACCCAGGTTGTGGTAGCCTGTACTCCTGAGGAGGTTTTTCATCGAGGTTTGCTCCTGAAGCCTTTTCTATGAATGGATACAGCCGCAAGGCAGCGGAGGCTTGGAACCAGAGTTTTCCTTCTCCTAGATGAGCTGCCATCCCAGGATGACGAGCCCCCTTCTGCCCATTGGATGGTTGTTGACTCTCCTGAGTTCCTCCACTCTTTGACGAGTTTTGTTTTTCATCCCACAGGGTGTCCAAAATTGCCCTCCTCACTAAGCAAGCTTGGTGGGGTTGCCAGTTTAGTTGCCGACGAACCGATCATGTACAGGTTGTACTGGGTTACATGTTACCAGTAGTGCTGAAGAATGACCTGACACACACACACACTCTCTCTCTCTCTCTCTCTCTCTCTCTCTATATATATATATATATATATATAAATGAAAGGTATAGAAAACGTAGCGAAAAGCCAACAGTATTCCATAATATATAAGTGACTATAGCGTCAAAATGGGAAAAATAGTTAACGTAAGATGTGGGAAAAATAATTCAAACTCATCTCAAAGAGAATCAGGATATAGATTCATCCACAGAATTTAGTGAAATCCAGGGAAAAATCAATAGAGCCTTAACTCATGATAAAATAAAGTCTAAAATACTCATCCTTCAATTTGGAAAAACTATATATATATATATATATATATATGGAGGAGGTTATAGTTCACTTGAAGCATTGTGTAATGAGGTATAAACGTTTGTATATGTATGATAAAGCCAAAACAATGTCGGTATGGACATAGAATAAAGAGTGCAAATGCAAAAGATATTGTTGACAATTAGTCTTTTACCTTAGATTTATTTAAATGTCCTAAATTTTCGAGATAATATCTCTTCTTCAGAGGGAAGTAAAGTTGTCAAACCAGTGTTCTAAATAGCTTGCCAAGTCATGCTGACAGGAAATGGTATAGAGTATCTGTTCTATCTCTAATGTCAAAGAGTTAAGATTAGGTGGATAAAGAGTAGTCTCCCTTTAAGAGGGGTTTGTTTTTTTCTTTCTTTTTGGTTTTTTTTATACATGCCTCATTGAAGAAACACCTAGTTAAATGCAAAAACACCGACAAAACCATAACAGTTAGGATAGAAACTAAGGAAAGAAACCTCGGCAATCTTAGAATTAAGGAAGCACTAATTATAGACAAAACACAACCACCAATTAATAATAGACTAGAACTCAACATCCAATTTATAACTTGATAGAGCTCCTAGCCCCATATTTACACCCCCCCCCCACACACACACACGCTTACACCTCCACTTATTCTCTCTCACACATACACACACAAAACCAGTTCTAACACGAGATAACATCTATCCCCCACATTTACGTATAGACATATCTTCTCACACTCACATACTTTCTCCCACACACTTAAACAGGCATGTATAAAAAAACCAAAAAAAACCCCCAAAACAAACCCCTCTTAAAGGGAGACTACTCTTTATCCACCTAATCCTTAACTCTTTGACATTAGAGATAGAACAGATACTCTATACCATTTCCTGTCAGCATGACTTGGCAAGCTATTTAGAACACTGGTTTGACAACTTTACTTCCCTCTGAAGAAGAGATATTATCTCGAAAATTTAGGACATTTAAATAAATCTAAGGTAAAAGACTAATTGTCAACAATATCTTTTGCATTTGCACTCTTTATTCTATGTCCATACCGACATTGTTTTGGCTTTATTATACATATACAAACGTTTATATATATATATATTTATATATATATATATATTTATTAAAATAACAGATTAAAGTTTAAGCAAAGAATCGCTGCTTTCACCCTTAACAGGATCTTCTGAAACTAACAAAGTCAATCTGTAAACGCAGAAGTAAATATTTCAAAAAACGTTGTAACCGAAGGAAGACAGGAAGATGATACTTTGGGTCGTGGAAACGTTCCCTGGCAAAGAACGGGAAAAAATAAATATAATACGTCATTATTTGGAGCGGTGAAAAACAATTACACGCAAAGACAGAACCACGTTTACAGATTGACTTTGTTAGTTTCAGAAGATCCGGTTAAGGGTGAAAGCAGCGATTCTTTGCTTAAACTTTAATCTGTTATTTTAATAAATATTTGCTCTACGGTTCTTATATATTTTATATATATTTATCCTTATCGAGCCCTCTTTGGATTTTAGTCTTCAAATTTATTATTATTACTATATATATATATATATATATATATATATATATATATATATATATATATATATATGTTCATACATCTGATGGAAGCAAGGTGAGGCATAACTTCTTTTTTGATCTGGAGTAGTCAGTGAAAATGATTTGTTTTTATAAACACACCACAAGAATAAGGAAAATAATTTATTGTAACAAAAACAATAGCGGACTAAGTGCCCTGCACTATTTAGTTGCAACCTTCTACATTGTAAATTGAAATTCGGCTGATAAAATAAGTACACATCACATAGTGAGGTTAGTTCAATTAGTGGTGCCCATAATTTTAACTGTGTCTGCCTGAGAAATCTTTATTATTATTTAATATTCAAAAAAATTTTAAATAGAAACAAATGTTGAAATGAAAGAATGTTTACCTTGACTTGTTTAGTACGTCCCAAACAGCCTGTAAGTTTTATATTGGTGACATATATAGGAGTATCGCCTTGAGGACTATTTACACCACCAGATACACTAATTCCTAAACTTTCAGAGGGATCCTAATAATGAAATAATGATGAAAATAACATGTTTGCTTGTAATCATCTGGAATAAAGCCGATAATAATAATTTGAATATAACAACAGACAAAGAAATGTGTTCATTCATTCACCATATACTTTCTTAAAGAAATGTTTACACAGTAAATATATCTACACATGTAAATTGTGTTCACTTTCTCATTTGTACTACGACACAACCTTACGGCTACCCCATCACATTGCTCATGCAGTTTTCTACTCAATCCACTACCCACTACCAACAAGAAGCATATAGCTACCACTGTCTTTCTTCTTACCTTACCATCCTCTCACTGTTTCTTTCTTCACATTTAAAATCATACTTTCTCCTCTTAACTCATGGCTATCACTCTGCAACCTTTCAGCCGTGATTGCCTTGAAAAAAGTCAAAACATTGTCCAAAGTCTTGTAGAAATTCTATAGAAGAAACATTTGTTGAAACTAACTTTTTGGATAATAAGTTCCCGTTCCATGATTTTTCTACAAGGAGTTAACTTGCAAGTTTCATTATCAGAGGATGCATTCTTTAGAGAAAACTCATTGCCTGTTGAGCGAATAAGATCAGGTGTTTGTGGGCGACTTTTTCGGCACACTACAAACTCTACTTCATCACTACTTTTCTGAAAATAAAAAAAGAAGTTGAAGTAAGAGTACAATACTGTAAAATAGTATTATTAAAGAAAACTAACTTGAATTCATAATAAATTTAACAAAAGTAAAGAAATATCTCACACTTAAAATTATTTCTGGTTTAATATGTAATATTATTGTAAGAAAATAGAATACCTGTGGGTTGGCAGCATTTAGCTACAGCCCTTTATGTTCTGAGTTAAATCCCACTCAGGCCAACATTGCCTTTCATTCTTCTTTACAGTATGGGCTGGGTGCATTTTGTTGTGATACCAACAAAACTTTAGAGTGTAAGGGTGGTGTGGACAGAAGTGGGTGAGTGGGGGATATAGTGGTTAACCCAACATTGAATTGTCAAATGTCATGTTCATCTATTCGCATTATTTTCTCTTAATTATACTCAAGAGGGTTATCAATTTTATTTGTTTGTAATTACTTTAATTTCCTATGTGCAGACTTGAAATTTTGTCAGTAGATGTTTAAATAACTATAATTTACAATTATATATTTTTACCTGATTTTTTTTGTTAAAATTGACTTTTATGGACAGGTGAAATTAATTAACAGGTGTAAAAGTAATAACTTTATGGATAAACACAAACATTTAAACTTTATCTGCCTTATCTGTTAGATTTGTTGCAAAAAAAATCCAATAATGATCTAGATGCTGATTTCCATCAATTCTAGCAGTTTTCCGAACAGGTGAATTAATTAAAAATACAGGTGTAATCAGTACAAGGTTTTAGTCTTTCTCTACATTCCAGGCAAATATTTTCATTGAAAAAAATGTATAAAACCTTTTCACCAGTCAAAATAATATTGGCAATGCACTCTGTAAATGTACGGTGTAAAATTACGTAACAGAAAGTTCCCAATATATAAGTTTATACACACTTTTAAATTTTTCTGACATTTCAATTAATAGTCGTGTACAGTGGGTCGTAATTTGATTCATTTCTACCAGGGGCATTTGAAGTATCAACCAGGTGCAAATACTGGTTTAATTTGATGAATCTCGTTTTTGCCATAATACTAGATATATAAGGGTCACCAAACCTTATATCAGTACTCCAATAATTCCAGTCGTGGAAATTGTTTAATACCAAACATAATATTTATGGTAAAAAACGCTTTCATTTCGGCAGAATCTGTCGGACGCCATAACAGATCGGGTTTTCCGATATTAGAAATTTGTCGTTGTGCATAGCGATTTGCCACAACTTCGAAGAAACTTTGTGGTAAAAATAAAAAATAATAATCCAGTGCTTTAGCATCGGGTGGTAATGTGTGTTGTGGTCCAATATTTTCAGTAAAATCCAAAACATGTATCGATGTTGTTTCTTTCAACCACGTTGGTGTTTTTTCAATGGTGTCAGTCAAATCTTCTCTTTCACTTTCAAAGTGACTATCAGATATATCAGAAATAAATATATCTGATTCGTTTGAAGATAAATCACTGATATTATTATCTTCTGTTTCTTTTTGATCTCCAATGTCGTCGGACGTAAAACCTTCAAATTCGTTGTCGCTACTTTCGGAAGCCATGTTACACTTTCAACGTTAAAAACACGTGTTTTCGCAAGTTCTTTAACTATACTAAGAGTTAATTTTCTTGCGTAAGGGCTTTATCTCGCAGTAATCTCGAATTGACGAGATTTCGATGATGTCAATGTTTATTTTTAGAAGGAGATCTCCGTGTGTTATTAAATGTCAGTTTTTGTCAGTTTGAATAAATGAAAGGGGACATAATCTTGTCGGTTTGAATGCTAAAGGGTTAAGAGGTGCATTTCTAGATGAATGTTTGAGTCTTTGCACATGGAAAGGCATGGCTTCTGTATTACTGCATAACACCAAAGAACCCGATCCTGTCATTGTCTTTCAGAGGTGCAATTGTGCAAGGTCAGCATTTATCACCTCGTCCCAGGTCTTCCTACTCCATAGCTTCCACCAGTTTTGATCATCCTGCACCTTTTTATACAGCTGTTGTCCTTCATACACATAACAATCTCCTCTCTAGCATACCGTATCTGATCCCTCTTATAACTAATTTCTCTCCCAGTTCATTTATGCTTTGCCGTTCATGTATATTACTATTACACATCCATCGGAGCATGCATGCTTCATTTCTTTCCATTCTTCGCATGTCCTCTGCACACAGTGTCCAGGTCTCGCTACCATGTCACATTGCTGTTTGTATACATGCATCATATAATCTGCCCTTTATTTTAAGGAGAAAAAAACCTTTTGTAGCTAACAGCGGTAGTAGCTCTCTGAACTTTCTCCACCCCGTTCTTACTCTGGCTACTGTACTTTCGAAACACTCTCCTCCACTGCTGATTTTGTCACCCAGGTAACGAAAAGTTTCGTCTATTTGAAGGCGCTAGTATCCTGTGGGGACGTGCTACATACTGCACCGGGTATAAATAAAACCTGCATTCTTTGATAGCCTGCCTGTGATCCCACTACATCTTTTATGTACTCATAGCTTGCATTTGGGACATAGAATCAAATTTCTACCTACGCCTTTCCTGCACACTGAGTAAGGCCATTCCCCAGAGGGAATCTGGGCTCTGTTTTTCTTTCTACATAATAGATCTTTAGTCTTTGACAAGTTAACTTTAAGACCTTTTGGTTGTATGCCATACTTCCAGGTTTGGAATTTCTTCCCTGGTTTTGCCATAGATTCATGCTTATGGTCCTTGTGTTACAGAATATGCTTAAATATTTTATCTTCTGCTTCCCTTCTTGCAAGGGTCACTTGTCACCTAGCTTCTCTCCTAACCTCCTGGTAGTGTTCCCTACTCCCTCCATTCTTTCCATGCCTGCCTTTTGGCCTTAATTGTCTCGCCCTACTGTTCCACCACCTCCTTCAGTCACTCTCCTTCTCCCTAGAGACCTACTCCAGCACTGATTTCATTTGTCACCTGGAATAAAAAGTAATGTTTGCATAGTCTTCCAGAGACGAGAGGTGAATTCATGTTCGTCTTTATGGGTGCTCCAGCACTGCATCTCTGTAGTCCATTCATCATACAACAAGGTCTATGATAATGTTTATGAGAAGAAGTAGCTGAAGCAGTGGCTTTTGCAATTAAAAATTTGGATTAGTGGAAACATACTATGTGCTGCTGAAATTTGATTGGTCCAAATAACTATGGTGGTGAGTGGGGGTGGGTGAGATTTATATGGGATGCTTTTAAAAAAGGGAGTTGATTCGAGATTGTAGGAAAAGTTACTGAAGGAAACATGTGAAATAATGAATAAATAATATGTATGAATGAATGAACAGTCGGAGGTGAATATGAAGCAGAAAGAATTTACATTTACTTGTTTCAACTTTAACAAAGCAATGGTAGAATCAGATGAAATAGAGTTATAGGGCTATTTGTATGCATTTATATATATATATATATTCGCACATGGAGTGAGGGGAGGGAGGGCATATTCAAAATGAAATGTAGACAGAAAGGATATGAAGAAAGAGAAGACCTAGGATAATGAGGCAGAAAGATTTTACTTGAGAGTTAAAATTAAGCAGAGATAGAAAGGAGTCGATTCGAGATCGTAGGAAAAGTTACTGAAAGAAACAATGAGAAATAACACTGGTCAACAGCCAAAATGCTTCTGATACCAGAGTAGCAATTTCCAACTAATTTTAAGCCACTGATAATGAATATCATGGTTAAAACCATTTGTAGGCTCTACTTTTCAACATACACATACAGGTCACAACAGACTTGCGGCAGTGTGTTTCTTACCACACTCACAGTCCCACTGCCCTTCAGTTATAGGAGGTGGTTGTTCTGTGCAAGTTTATATATTAAGTTGAAAGGTAGGTGATTTGCCCAGTCAAGCACTTAAACTTATAGTAAATATTCATTGAGCTAGCTATGGATATGCATGTGAGGCATTTTATATTAATTTTCTTTTCTTACTGAATGATATAATTTTGATGAAGCACACTCCTCTAGACCACATCTCATAACACAAGGGGAACTCTATGACCTTGTGATGGATCTACAACTACCTAAGAATAAGGCAGAGCTACTAAGCTCTTGTCTTCAACAGTGGAATCACCTAACAGCTCATGTGATGATCTCAAAATTTCATGACTGTCTGCTGCAGTTCAGCAATTTCTTCATAATGGAAAGTGATTTATTGGCCTGCAACAATATTAATGGTATGATGGAAGCACTTAATATTAAATATGAACCCAGTCACTGGAGGCTGTTCATAGATTCATCAAAAGCAAGTATGACATATGTCTTACTGCATAATGGCAATAGTGAACCACCAGTTCCTTTGGGCTATGCATCACATATGAAAGAAACTTATGAGAATATAAAGCATATGTTTGCAATGCATAAAATATGATGAACATCAATGGCAGGTCTGTGGTGACTTAAAGGTTGTTGCTCTTGTGATGGGCTTACAGGATGGATACACCAAGTACTGCTGCTTTTTGTGTCAATGGGACAACCATGCAAGATGTTCCTACTATATTAGGAGAGACTGGCCACCTCGTCAATCATTGGAGCCTGGGATGAAAAATGTTCAACAGCCACCTCTCACTAAACCAAACTAAATTTTGCTACCTCCTCTAACACATAAAACTGGGTCTCATAAAACACTTTGTAAAAGCTATGGACAATTCCAGTATTTAGCATCAAAATTCCCCTCACTGAATGATATTAAGATCAAAGAAGGAGTCTTCATTGGTCCCCAGATTCAAGAGCTTCTAAAAGATGGTGACTTTGAATCAGCCCTTCATGGGGAGGAGAAAGCTGCTTGGGAAGCATTCAAGTTAGTGGCGAAGGAATTTCTCGGAAACAGAAGAGAAGGAAATTGAAGAATTGGTGGAAAACCTCATCAAGGAAGGCTTACAAGAACATGGGATGTAACATGTCACTTAAAATTTACTTTTTGGACTCACATTTAGAGTTTTTTCCAGCGAACTTTGTGACAGGTTGTGACGAACATGGTGAAAAGTTTCACCAAGATATTTCAACTATGGAAAAGTGGTACTAGGACAAATGGAGCACAAAAATGCTTGCAGACTATTGCTGGACATTGGCAAGAAATGACTTTTCATCCCACTATGTCAAGCAAAAAGGCAGAGAGTAGATACGGAATACAGCTTAAAACATAATCACACATATTGTATGTTATAATAAAATAATCAAATATTACATGTCGTGTATCTTTAAGCCTGTAGCTAATAAGTATTTATCAAGGTGATATTTGAATTAAATAATCTCGTTTAAGAAATACAACCTCTAAAAAATTGTTGACCAGTGTAATGAATAAATAATATGTATGAATAAACAGATTAACAGACGGAGATGTATATATATCATTCTCACGTACACCAACATCACATGGATATGGATCATCATCATCATCGTTTAACGTCTATCTTTCACGCTAGCATGGGTTAGATGGGAATTGTCCCACTTGAGGCAAGATTGGTCGAGTGACAGTGTCTCGCTCATATAGGACTATCTGGCAGGTTTTCTACGGCTGGATGCCCTTCTTAACACCATCCACATTTACAGTGCAGACTGGGAGGTTTTTGCCGTGTTACCTACACGGCCACATTACAGCGTGGACTGTTTTTTTTGTCGTGACACCTACACAACCTCATTAGTTTGGACTGGATGTTGTGGTACCAACATAACTTTACAGAGAAAGGGTGGTGTTGGTGGGAGTGGGAGGATGGAGTAGGGGTAGTGGGTTGGGGTGTATATTTGATTAAGAGGTGCCTACTGACTGTAGGTTTCACTTTGTACATAGGCAGAGATCTCGATCCAGTGACATTGTCTTAGAGAGGTGCAAGTGTGCAAGGTCAGAATTTATCATGACGTCCCAGGTTTTCTGGGTCTACCTACTCCGTAACTTCCATCAATTTTGATCCCCCTGCACTTTTGTATACAGCTCTCGACTTTCATGCACATCACGGGATCGTATCAACGTAATCTTCTCTCAAGTAAACAGCATCTGATCCCTCTTATTCCTAATTTCTCACTTAGTTCATTTATGTATATTACTATTACACATCCAACGGAGCATGCATGCTTCTTTCCTTTCCAGTCTGCGCATGTCCTCTGCACACAGTGTCCAGGTCTCACTACCATGTAACATTGCTGTTCGTATATAAGCATCATACAATCTGCCTTTCATTTTTAGAGAGAAACCTTCTGTGGCCAGCAGTGGTATAAGCTCTCTGAACTTTTTCCATCCCGTTCTAACTCTGGCTACTGTACTTTCAGAGCATCTGATGATTTTGTCACCCACGTAACGGAAAGTGTCCACTATTTCTATAGAACCATCTGGGCAGTAGAAGGAGCTAGTATCCTATGGGCACTTGTTACTTAGTGCACCTGAGCATCGGCCACATATAAAATCTACGTTCTTAGATAACTTGCCTGTGATCCCACTACATCTTTTATGTACCCATAGTTTGCATTTGGGATATAGAATGGAATTTCTACCTACTCCTTTCCAACACACTGAGCATGGCCATTTCCCAGGGGTCACCTGTGCCCTATTTTCCTTTCTACATACTAGAGCTTCAGTCTTAGACAAGTTAACTTTATGGCCTTTTGATTCTAGGCCATGCTTGCATGTTTGGAATTTCTTCTCTAGTTCAGCCATCGATTCAGCTATGAGAGTTAGATCATCTGCATATAGAAGTTCCCATGGGCAGTCGGTCTTAAACTCCTCTGTTATAGCCAGAAGAGCAATAAGAAACAGGAGGGGACTAAGGACAGAGTGTTGATGAACACCAAATTCTACGTTAAATTCTTCACTATATTCATTGTTAATTCTAACCTTGCTTACTGTTTCTTTATACATGGCTTGTATAGCTCTCACAAGCCATTTATCTACTCTTAGTTTTCTAAGGGTCCACCAGATAACGGAGCGGGGGACTCTGTCAAAGGCTTTCTCCAAGTCAACAAAAGCTAAATAGAGGGGTTTACTTTTAGCTAGGTACTTCTCATGTAGTTGTCGTACAAGGAAGAGAGCATCTGTGGTACTTTTACCTGACACAAACCCGAACTGCATTTCATCTAGATCAATTCTGTCCCTAATCAGTTGTGCAATAACTCTTTCTGTGACCTTCATGATCTAGTCGATTAATTTAATGCCTCTATAGTTTCCCCTATCTAGAGCATCTCCTTTACCCTTGTAGCAGTTAATGATGATGCTGCTATGCTAGTCCTTTGGTATGACCCCATTCTGTATTACTTGGTTTACTATCCGGGTGACCATAGAATGTCCCACTATTCCAGATGCTTTCAACATCTCAGCAACTATCTCCGAAGGCCTAGCTGCCTTGCCTGTCTTCATATCTTTGATTGCCTTACTTATTATACTACTTTTAACTTGCACCGCTAGTCCCTCTATTGGATTGATATATATATATATACATATATATATATCCATGTGATGTTGGTGTTGGTGTATGTGAACATGAGTACTCAATACCAATGTAGAGTTTAATAATATTTTTTATTATGGCTAAGTGATGATCCCATGAGTATACAGGCGAAATTCCAGAGTAACAAGACTCCTCATTTAGCCATAATAAAGAATCTATATATATCTTCATTATCATCGTTTAACGTCCTTTTGTTCCACACTAGCATAGCAGAAACCGCTGAGCTTGCAGTTAATTCTCTACTTTCACTTTTATATATATGCATATATATATATAACTATGAGTACACAAGAGATATAGTCAGATCTCAGAAAGTTTAGCTAAATACATATGCTTTACATGTTGCGGTTGCACTGGGAGTGTAGGCAGCAAACAACCACAGGAAACAAGCAGGTTCGGTAGAGACAGTAGACAGCTTCTGCTACCTGGGTGACCAAGTTAACAGCAGAAGTGGGTGTTCTGAAAGTACAGTAGCCACAATAAGAAGGGGATGGAAGAAGTTCAGGGAGCTACTACCATTGCTAGCTACAAAAGGCTTTACCCTAAAAATGAAAGGCAGACTATGATGCATGTATACGAACTGCAATGTTGCATGGTAGCGATTCATGGACGCTGTGTGCAGAAGACTTGCATAGATTGGAAAGGAATGAAGCTTGCATGCTCCAATGGATGTGTAATAGTAATATACACGAATTGCAAAGCATAAACATACTGAGAGAGAAACTAGGCAGCAGATGAATCAGATGCAGTGTGCAGGAGAGGAGATTGCATTGGTATGGACATGTGATAAAAAGGTGTAGAGTGCTCAAAGTCGATCAAAGCCATGGAGTGGGGAGATCCTGAAAGACTTGGGATAAGGTGATAAAAGCTGGCCTTGCCCAATTGCACCTCTCAAAGGTGATGACACAAGACCGGGATCTCTGGCGTTACACAGTAATACAGAAGACCCGACTTCCCAGGGGCACAGGCTGAAGATGAAGCATGTGTACAATATGCACCATCCCACCTCACTCACTCCTACACATATATCTAGTGAAGCCTCCAGCCCACACTCTAAAGTGGTTGTGATGGCGACACAACAAAAAGTGCCAGCCCACACTGTAAAATGGTCATGTAGGTGTCACAGCAAAAAGCACCCAGTCTATGATGTAAATGAAGTTGGCATTAGGAAGGGCATCTAGCTGTAGAAACCAAGCCTAAATAAGTCCTGTATGAGCAAAGCATTGCTCACAACAAGACAACTCGTCTAACCCGCATCGAAAATGGACGTTAAACGGTGATGATGATGATATATATATATATATTTATCTTTGATAGTTGGTGATTGTTTCTAATTAAACTGTGGAATTTCCACAGGAAAAAATTGATATATTTCAAAAAAAGAAAAAAAAAAGTAACCAACTTGAATGTAAAAAGCAGCTTGCTCTTGAGATCCATATGTGACATCTTGTCCATTTATTTCCAAAACTTGATCATCTGGTTTTAAACGACCATCAATAGCAGCAAGACTTTGACTGATCTAAAGACAAAATCAAAAATATTTGTATGTAGCAGAATGATATATGTACACAATAATCAATTTCATGAAATAAAATATGGAAAAATATCATTAAGGTGAAAGTCTTAACTCATTAACTCTTTTGATAACAATCCGCCTACAACTAGCCCTAGTTCTATGATATGAAACTGCCTGTTTTAAAGTGCTCGTGCTTATATGAAAACCTTCCAACATAATTTTCTATTAAATAATGTTCCAAAAATCAGCTTAATAATGAAAAAGTTATATTACTAAATCCTTCTAAATTCTTGATTATTTTCAAAATTAATTGAAATATATAAGTGACATGATGTTAATTACATTGCAAAACAATAACAAAAAATTGGATTATATTTGGAGTAACAGATATAAAATACTATATATAGGCATGAATTAGTCAATTTGAATATAAGCCAACTGCACCCTATTATACGTTTGAGAAATGAGCAAAAATCCAAACCCATGTATGAGCCAAGGCAGCTAATCAAAACACTGTTTAGATGGCACAGTTTTGTAAATTCCCACATATTTTTATGAGGTTTTAATATTTTGATATTTAAAATATTTTAAAGTGTTGTTTAGAGCATAAGTTTGTTTCACAACTTGAAGAAGAGTTGAAATTATTGCAAGGTTTCAAGGCTCTAGCATCTCTTAGTCAGCCTAATAACCTTTCAGCTCATCCTCATATAATGAAACAATGTTTTACTACATTTTAGAAGCATTTTTAGTATTCACAGACTTTATTTACTTTTTCATCTCTCCCAGAATGTGAGTGACTGGTTCGCTAATTTATTTTCATTTATTAAATGTTCCAATTGGTTTATATTTATACAAATGCTCCGTTATTGTTGATTTTTTCCAGAAGTTGCATATACTTATAAAATTGCTTCTAGATTTGGCACAAGGCCAGCAATTATCCCAGTGTACTTTATTTTATCGACCCCGTAAAGATGAAAGGCAAAGTTAACCTCGGTGGGATTTGAACCCAGACCATAAAGGGCCGTAACTCTTTGCTGCAAAGCATGGCGTCAAACCCTCTACTGATACTGCCAATCCAACAAACATTACTTATATAATGC
Source organism: Eledone cirrhosa (assembly GCA_964016885.1). Classification (NCBI taxonomy): domain Eukaryota; kingdom Metazoa; phylum Mollusca; class Cephalopoda; order Octopoda; family Eledonidae; genus Eledone; species Eledone cirrhosa. The sequence continues at coordinate 394,733,160 of OZ024741.1, forward strand.
TAATTACACAGACACCATGTGGTGATGTGTCAGAACTTGATACTGTTTATTGTTTTAAGTAATTAAGATTACTGTTAAAATTCAGATCACACTGAGCTTTATCATTTAAAAGGAAAACTGCAATCATTTCTTATACTGTAGAGGAACATAGACAACTATCTTTGCATGTAAACAGATAAAATGGTAAAAAAAATCATTATTGTAATGAACTAACAATTACTTAAAACAATAAACAGTATGAAGTTATGACACATCACCACATGGTGTCTGTGTAATTAACATTATATAAGTATGTAAGGGCAGTGGATTGGCAGTATCGGTAGAGGATCGGACACCATGCTTTCTAGCATAGTTACGTCCCTGTACAGCCTGAGTTCAAATCCCGCCGAGGTTAACTTTGCCTTTCATCCTTACGGGGTCGATAAAATAAAGTACCAGTAATACACTGGGGTAAATGCTGGCCTTGTGCCAAAAGTAGAAACAATTATATAAGTATCTGCAACTAAGCTCAAATATATACTTCAAACCATTTCATCATCATTTATGATCTGTTTATGGCTACATATCTATCAATAGATATTTTACAGCATAAAATGGGCGAATTTTACCATGCAACCAGCACTAGAGAGGATGGGGGCCCTTTCTATTGCAAACTAACTTACAGTATGAGGATAATACTTTCTGTAATGTGCAGATCCTTCTTTTCTCAAAATTACATTCATATCAACGCAGCTGCTTTCATTAACAAAGCAAAATTAACATGCATACTTCTCTCACCTTCCACTCGTGTATTAAACATGTATCTTTTTATCTCACATTCCATTCAAACAACTCCTAAACAACCTACAGTCCTCAGTTTTCTACATTGAAGATCTAAATAAAAAGTAACAAATAAAAAGAGAGCATCCTTAGTATGATTTAGAACCAGGTAGAAAACAAAGGTTTATCATCAAATAATCAAATGAAATAAGTCAATTACTTACAAGATTTAAGATATAGACTCCAGGACCATTTCTGAAAATACAAAGTAAAAAAGAAATAATTCAATTTTCATCATCAATACTGACTACTCAAATAAAACATTTGGTGTTTTCAATAGTTTTACCAAACAAAATGAAGTATAATGAATAATTTAAGTTCACAGAATCACACAATATTTCTGTTAGAAACCAATATTTCTGAAACTCAATACAGAGAAATTAATGTTAAAATATATGATTAGTATATAGTTCTGTCTGAAATTTTTTTAACTGGTTTGACTAGGTTCTTTCTTCAATAGACTCTTTATAATGCTGATAATGTTACTTTTTCAAGTTTTTGGATCATGAGACTGTTGCATTTCAATTAATTTATGGAGAATTTTGAAGGATTTACTAAAATTATTTCATTGGTAAGATAGTCGCTTAATATATGGAGCTTATTTAAAATTATGTTGGAAGATTTAATTTTAAATAAGAACTCTTTAGAATGGGTAGTTTTGTTTCATAGAACCAAAGCCAGTTTTGGCCAGGTAGTAATCAAAATAGTTAAACATTTCAGAACAAACTGCAAAACAAACATCAGATTTCCTGTACTCTTCTTTTCATTTTCCATTGTAGAAAAAGATGTAATCACCTCCAGCCTTCTCAAGCTGACCATCATCTTTAAGAAATAACTCTGAGAGAGTGGCTATAGCTATGTTATATTAGCTCAGTTCTCATAAAATCACAGTATACCTTTCATTTCTGCATACACTCTTGCTATTTAGCAATGTAAATATATCACAATATGAGATATTCATGTTACAACCAGACAGTACTTTTTCTTTCTTTTTTGAGTGCAAAGCAGATATCTGTCAACAACACAAGAGCCTTACTCTCCCTAAATAGTGTTGCTCAGATACCCAGGCAGTGATCAAATCAATTTACTGTCTTGAACAATAAGAAGACTTTGTGTCCAATATAGACTACCTACATGCTGGCCAATGACTATGTATGTCTAAACAGTCAGATCTGCATGCATTGCCATATTCCCATCACAAGACTTGGAAAGAGAGAAAGTAAAAAGAAAAAGGAAACCAGTAATGCTTGCATAATACCTGATAGCCATTCTCCACCCCATTGGCATAATCCAGAGGTAAGCTGAGGTGAGATACCTGGTGCCAATAAAAGTTGCAGGTTCATCCTGTGTAACAAGGAATGTCTTTGGATCTGTCCATAGTCAGCACAGTTATACTCTACTGCTAACCATTATTCAGTATTTCTCTCCAGTAAGAGATTCTTTGCTGACATTTACCACTCTCTCTTACCATCACCCAAATCTGTTGATATCCATTAATGGCACTCATATCCAATACCAACACCCACTACTACTAACCATCAGTCTCTCTCCTGCCTGAAACTCTTACCTGACATCTCACCATCACACGTCTCTGTTGCAATTCATCACACACTCCTGTCATATCTCTATTGCTGTCCAATCAACATGTAGTTCATGTTTTTGTTCTACTTAAACTCAAACCCACTACCAACAACCAGTATGTAGCTACCACAGTCTGTCTACTACATCTCTAACCATCCTATCACTTGGTTTCCTCCTTCACACACACATCCATACTCTGCCCTTTTTAAAGTCAATTTTGGTCTTAAAGTCAGTTTAGCAAAGACTAAATTCAAAGTAAGTATAAAGGAACACACTGTCCAGATCCCTTCAGGGAAATGGTCTTGCTCAGTGTGCAGGAAAGGAGTAGATAGTAATTCCATCTTATGTCCCAATTGAAAATATGTGTACACAAGAGATGTATTGGGATCTGGGCAGACTAGCAAAAAACATAAGTTTCTTAAGTGATTGATGAACAGGAGCACTAAGCTGCAAGAGCTCACAGGAAATAGGCCCTTTTAAATGATCAAAGGGCTCTGTAGAAGTAGTTGATAGCATCTGTTACCTGGGTGCCCAAATTAGCAGTGGAAAAAGTGTTCTGAAAATATAGTAGCCAGAGAGAGAATGGGATGAAAAAAAGTTCAGGGAGCTACTATGTCTGCTAACTACAAAAGGTTTGTCCCTCAAAATGAAAGGCAGACTGGATGATGCTTGTGTATGAACAGCAATGTTGCATAGAATTGAGACCTGGGCACTGTGCACATAAGACCTACAATGGATGTATAATAGTAGTGTGCATGAACAGCAAAGTGTCAATGATCTGAGAGAGAAACTAGGCATAAGAGAGGTCAGATGCAGTGTGCAGAAGAAGAGCCTGCATGTGGTGCTTATGAAAGATGACAGCTGTATAAAAAGGTGCAGGGCACTCAAAGTCAAAGGAAACTATGAAAGAGAAAGACCTAGGAATGCTTGGGATGAAGTGATAAAATTTGACCTTACCCAATTAAATCTCACAAAAGAGATAACACAGGGTTGAGATTTCTGGTCTCATGCTGTACTACAGAAGACCTGCCTTCCCATGTGCACAAAATGAAATGAAACAAACATGTAGAGGATACACTAGTCTGTACCAATCTTCTCTTCTCTCTTCCCCATTTACTCACCATAGTGACATGAGAAAAAGCACCCAGTCTACACTGTAAGGTGGTCATGCTGGTGACACAACAAAAAGTGCCCAGTCCACCCTGTAAGGTGGTTGTAATGGTGACATGACAAAAAGCAACCAGTTCAATCTGTTTGATGATCATTTTGGTGCCACAACAAAAAGCACCCAGTCTACATGTGGTTAACGTTAGGAACGGTATCCAGCCATAGAAATCAAACCAAAATACAGATCCATGCACAAGATGTGGTCTACAGACCTGATTTCTCTGATGTGATAACTCGTCTAACCCATGCAAGCATAGAAAATGGGCGTTAAAAGGTGATGATGATGAAACAAGCAGTTAAAATTGACTTACCGTTTGCCAACAAGTTTAATCCCTAGCTGCTTCCCTTTTATTTTCATCAGCGTAATTTTTAATATTTCTGTAATAAAATATTTTATAATAAACTGTATTGGTATTAAAATAACATGTTAATTTCAACTTTGTTATATTTAATATTTTCTTCTAGCAGTTACATAATATGTTTCTGTGGGTTGTCTTTGCTTTTGTTCTTGTGGTTGTTATAGTTGACAACTGAAGTAGTAGATATTGCGGCTGTTGTTTTTGTTATATTTGTGGTTATGGTTTTTTGTTGTAGTTCCTATTTTTGTTATGGGTGTAATCATTTCTCAGTTTATTTTGAAACATTTGATTGTAGTGCCTGAAGCAGTTGTACTTGTATGCATGTATGTTACAAGAAAAAACACTGTTAAATTCATAGAAGTAGAAGTGTACAAAAAATAAGAAAAGTGAAAGTGAAAAGAATAAATACTGTATGGGTAGTTTGTTAGATAAACAGAAGACATAATAGAGAAAGAATAATCTTGATTGCAAGATGAAAGATCAATGTGGAAAAGAAAACCTGGCTGCACAAAAACAACTGGTTAAAACAAAGATTGTAAATCCTTTTGTGAAAATATTTCTAATAAATATGTGTTTCAATTCATTGTCAATATATTCAAAGTTTTAGAGGTATTAAGTAAAATATCTGTAATTATATATACTTGTAATCCTTTTGGGGCCAATAAAAAAGTACTAGTCTAGTACTAGGGTCAATTCTTCTTCTATATCTCACTGTCTCCTCTGAAAGACATTAGCTGTGTTCAGACTTGGAGAGGGAATGGATTCCACCAGGTCTAAAATGCCCAAGAAACACCATGACTCCATCATGAGTTACAGATACATACATGTAGTCCTCACCAGCTGGTATATGAGATTTGTCTTTGATATTTCTAATTTAAATATGAACACTTGAGTACAGGCAGTCTCAGGCAGGTTGATTTTAAAAAGGTTTAAAAGAAAAATTGGTAAATTTTTACAATTACACTGCCTAGTGTTGGAAGTAAATGTTTTCCCTATGATTTTTTATGCATTTTGAATGAATCAGACCTTCAAACTATCAGAAATTCATTTTTTTTAGTTAACAAAGGAGGAGCATCTTCAGTGTTTTCTTTGAAGATAAAATTTGTTTTTTCCTTTGGTTTTTGATGTGTTTTGAATGAATCTGACCTTCAAAACTGTTTTTTTAGTTAATGGTTGGTGGGGCACCCTCAGAGTTTTCAGATTTGGAAATGAGTATCACACCCACCTCTAATTGGAGATAAAATTTATGTTTTTCCTATTATGTTTTTTTGTGTTTTGAACAAAAATCATCAGAAATTATTTGTCTTTTAGTTAATTGGAGGAGCAGAAAATTCTGTCAAGCTTCAGTAGAGCTGAGCAACCTACAGGGTTTTGTCAACTGCCAACTAAATATAGAATGATTCTGTCAAGTGCTGAAAGTATTATTGTCTCCAGTAGTACCAAGTAACTTAGCTGCTATCAAAGAATATCCAGTTATTTAGTCTTCAGAAAAGCATATTATTCTTTCTTTTCTCAACAAAACCACCTTGCCAAATCAGGAACATATTCTTAGTATGTGCAGCAATTATTTGGCCTTTTTATGTTCTCAGCCAAAGCCTTTGCTTTCTACGCATGCTAAATCCTTTAAATCTACGCTTTATAATGCTTGATACAATTGTTCCCAAAATACAATATAAATAAAAAATAAATACATAGGAAAAATTTTGTATAAGAGACTTAATAAGTACAAATTACCTTCCTTCTCAATAGGTCGGTTTTCTTCGGCTTTTTCTCGATATACTGTGAGACGACACACTGAGGAATAGTAATTCAATGCTTGTTGTGCTTCATAATGAGTGGCCATGCTCAAATCTTCACCATTGACCTGTTAAAATTAAAAACTAATTAAAAACCATTCATCATCATCATCATCATCGTTTTACGTCCGTTCTTCCACGCTAGCATGGGTTAGACAGGTTGTCCTGTTGTGGGCAGTATCTGGTCGGCTGACCATGCCTTGCTCATACAGGAACTGATTTGGGTTGAGTTCTACAGCTGGATGCCCTTCTTAACACCAACCTCATTTACAGTGAGTGCTGGGTGCTTTTTCGTGGCGCCTACATGTCCACTTTACAGTGTGGGCTGGGTGCTTTTTTGCCGTGGCACCTCCACGACCACCTTGCAGTGGGGGGGGGGGGGCATATTGTCTATATGCTTCAGCTTGTACCCATGGGAGGTCGGGTACCCTGTATTACTGCGTGACGCCAGAGGTCACGGTCGTGTGTCATCGCCTTTGAGAGGTGTAATTGGGTAAGGTCGGCTTTTATCACCTCATCCCAGGTCATCTTGGGTCTCCCCACTCCGCGGTTTCCATCGACTTCTAGTGCTCTGCACCTTTTTATGCAGCTGTCATCCTTCATACGCATCACATGTCCATACCAACACAGCCGCCTCTCCTGCACGCAGCATTTGATTCCTCTTATGCTCAGTCTCTCTCTCAATTCATTTATGCTTTGCAATTCGTGTATATTACTATTACACATCCATCGGAGCATGCAGGCTTCGTTTCTCTCTAATCTACGTAAGTCTTCCACCTTCAGCGCCCAGGTCTCACTACCATGCAACATCGCTGTTCAGATACACGCATCATACAGTCTGCCTTTCATTTTGAGGGAGAAGCCTTTTGCAGCTAGCAGTGGTAGTAGTTCCCTAAACTTCTTCCATCCCATTCTTACCCTAGTTATTGTACTTTCTGAACACCCACCTCCGCTGCTAATTCGGACACCTAGATAGCAGAAGCTGTCTACTGTCTCTACAGAGCCCTCCCAGAGATTGGCTGTTTGCTGCTTGCTGTCTCAGTACAGCTGCTGCATGTGAAGCCTACATTCTTAATTAAGCTTCCTGAGATCCTGCTACATCTCTTGTGTACCCATTGTTTGCATTTGGGGCAGAGAATGGAGTTCCTACCTACACCTTTCCTACATACTGAGCAAGGCCATTTCCCTGAGGGGATCTGGGTTCTGTTTTCTCGTCTACTTACAAGGACCTTAGTCTTTGTCATGTTGACTTTGAGACCCTTTCTTTCTAGTCCCTGCTTCCAAGTTTGGAATTTCTTCTCTAGTTCTACCATAGATTCAGCTATAAGTGCGAGGTCATCAGCATACAGGAGTTCCCAAGGGCATCCGGTCTTAAACTCCTCCGTTATTGCCTGCAGGACTATGATGAACAGGAGAGGGCTAATAACAGAGCCCTGGTGGACCCCAACCTGTATGCTAAATTCCTCGCTATACTCATTGCTAATCCTAACTTTGCTGACTGCTCCCCTATACATGGCTTGTACAGCTTTCACAAGCCATTCATCTACTCCTAGTTTTCTAAGAGCCCACCAGATTACAGCACGTGGAACTCTGTCAAAGGCTTTCTAGAGATCGACAAATGCCAGGTAGAGTGGCTTACTTTTAGCTAGGTACTTTTCCTGTAACTGCCTCACAAGGAAGAGGGCATCAGTGGTGCCTCTTCCTGGTACAAACCCAAATTGCATCTCATCTAGTTTCACCCGGTCCCTAATCAACTGTGCTATAACTCTTTCTGTTACTTTCATGACCTGGTCCATCAGCTTTATACCTCTATAGTTTCCTCTATCTAGTGCATCACCTTTACCTTTGTAGCAGTTGACAATGATGCTACTGCACCAATCTTTTGGTATGACACCTTCTAGTATTACCTGGTTAACAATACGTGTGGTTATAGTGTGACCTACAGACCCAGATGCCTTCAGCATCTCGCCAGCTATACCCGATGGACCAGTTGCCTTCCCCATCTTCATATCTTTGATTGCCTTACTTACTGCGCTGCTGCTGACTTGTACTGCTGGCCCCTCTATAGGGTCTACTTGGGGTAGGGTCTCTTCTTTCCATGCATTCTCCTCATTTAGTAATCTATCATAATGACTCTTCCATGCATCTTTCTTCTCAGCACTTGTGAGAGCAAGCTCACCTTTATCATTCCAGATACACTTCTCTCCAATGACATCACAATTCTCTCTGATACACTGCCTCGCAATCTTGAACACCTCCTGTTTCTGGTCCTCACGTTGCAAAACATGCTTGAATTTTCTATCCTCTGCTTCCCTCCTAGCTAAGTATACTTGTCGCCTAGCTTCCCTCTTGGTCTCTATGTAATGTACCCTGCTCCCCCCGTTCTTCCATTCTTTCCATGTCTGTCTCTTGGCCTTATCTGCCTCATCTACCTTATTGTTCCACCACCAAGTCACTCTCCTCCTGCTTGTGGTCTTACTCCAGCCACAGACCTCATCCGTCGCCTCTAGTAAGTTATTTTTTAGGAACTCCCAGTGCTCTTCTACATTGAATGTCTCTATCTGTTCTTCTTTACTGTCGTAGGCGTTGAGTAAAATATCTTTAAATCTGTTACTGGCTGAGGGATCTTTCAGCTTCCAGATCTTTCTTCTCCAGGTTGGCCTCTGTTTCCAGGTTCGTCTAGTTCTGACTGTGAGGTCGCTGACAACTAAGCTATGTTGGGAGGTACATTCCTCACTAGGGAAGGCTTTTGTGTTTACGACCGTCCATCTGTCACGTCCTCTTATGAGGATAAAATCTATCTGACTAGAATGCTCCCCTGATCAATAGGTGACCAGGTGGTTGTCGGGTTTTTTGAAGTTTGTGTTACCTAGTTGTGTTACATTATTGATATAAATAGGTGAAGGTGTGTGGTCTAGCTTACAATTATAATGTAATCAACAAGCTGATGTGTTGTGTTCTTGAGCAAAACACTTCATTTCACATTGCTCAAATCAACTCAGCTAAAAATAAGTACCAGCAGCAGGTGAAGGCTAACCCTGAGAAGGATTGGCGTACTGTCTAGGAGAAAGTCTTTTATTCTTAGTTGCTTAATGTCAAAATTGACCATAGCAGGATTTGAACAATAATTTGGCTTCTATAAATGATATAAAAGAATAGAAAAAATATCACAAACCTCTAAAAGTTGATCTCCTGGTAAAAGACGGTTATCTTTTGCAACCACTCCATCTGGAAAGATTTCTTGAATGACAATGCACAACTATAATAGATAAAGAAACAATAATGTAGTAAGAGCATTCAAGGATTATACAAAACAATATTTTTAGTTATTTTTAGATAGATATAGTCCTTATTTTTATGTACAGATTTAATGGCTATATTTCCTGGGATTGTTATTTGGATTTTTCTGTCAGCTCTGAGGTTGCACATTCACCTGTGGTATGAATATGAATACCCAAATATTTAGATAAATGCATAAATTCTATATGCTCCTTATAGTTTAGTTTTGCCAATAAAATTTTAATGCAAAGAGAATTTGGACACTTAAATATTAATGTAACTATGGATTACTAATAAATATGTCCCTCACCCTCCCTTCCACTAGCACTCCCCAGCAGCTATCCTCACCACTACGGCACCCACCACCCATGCTCCCTCCAGAACCACTCCTAAGCTACTCCCCACCTCACTCTAAAGCCTTTAGATATCCTCACCATTGCACCCTAGTAGCTACTCTTGCTACCCATTGTACATCTCCCACACTACCCCCATTTATCCCTCACTCACTACCACGCCTTGCACTCTCTTGGCTACATACCTCACACTTCCTCTCCGCATACACAACCAGCCAAATCACAATACACACCTATAACTTCACGCTTGTCTCCCTCACTTATCACTCCCCCTCCCCAGAGAGGGCTCTTCAGTTGGGTCTATGACCAACAACCTCTCTAGTGATTGTGCCACAAAAATATACCTGGTATATTCTGTAAGGGTGGTTATCAACAAGAAATGAATTCCACTGTAGAAACCATGTCTAAAAGGGTGGAGAGGACACTTCAGTTGTGTCAAAGACACAGCCTCTCTAGTGCTGGTGATGAAGAACATGACAACCTGCCTAGTATTGGTAATCTACATGAGAAAAGCACCCAGTACATGCTGTAAAGTGGTTGATGTCAGCAAGGGCATCCAGCTGTAGAAAGCTTGCCAAATAAGGGGTTGGGAGGATCCTTCAGTTTGTGCCAAAAGATATAATTTCTCCTGTGCACTAGATAGAATGTATGACCATACATAAATGAGATACAGACCCTCTGACTTCTAGCAGGGAAAGCGGACATTAAACAATGATGATGATAATGATGTGTATCCTGAGAATAGATACATTGTATGCTTGCATGTCATAAGAGCCAACTAAAAGGATTAGCATCAGGAAGGGCATCTAGCTGTAAAATATTATCCCACAACGTCCCATCCAACTCATGCCAGCATAGAAAAATGGACATAAAACAATGATATTCTAATATCCATTGCCCTAGAAATTTTCAAATTATAATTACCCAAATGCAAGCTATGGGTACAAAAAAGATGTAGTGGGATCACAGGCAGGCTATCAAAGAATGTAGGTTTCATATGTGGCCGATGCTCAGGTACAGTAAGTAGCAAGTGTCCACAGGATACTTGCCCCTTCAAATACCAAGATGATACTATAGAAATAGTTGAATCTTTCCGTTACGTGGGTGATGAAATCAGCAGTGGAGGAGGGTGTTCCGAAAGTACAGTAGCCAGAGTAAGAACGGGGTGGAGAAAGTTCAGAGAGCTACTACCGCTACTAGCTACAAAAGGTTTTTTCCTTAAAATGAAGAGCAGATTGTATGATGCTTGTATACAAACAGCAATGTTACATGGTAGTGAGACCTGGACACTGTGTGCAGAGGACATGCGAAGAATGGAAAGAAATGAAGCTTGCATGCTCCGATGGATGTGTAATAGTAATATACATGAACGGCAAAGCGTAAATAAACTAAGAGAGAAATTAGTTATAAGAGGGATTAGATACAGTATACTAGAGAAGAGATTGTGTTGGTATGGTCTTGTGATGCATATGAAGGACGGCATCTGTATAAAAAGGTGCAGGGTAATCAAAATTGATGGAAGCTATGGAGTAGGATGACCCAGGAAGACCTGGGACGAGGTGATAAAAGCTGACCTTGCACAATTGCACCTCTCAAAGACAATGATACAAGATCAAGATCTTTGGCGTTATGCAGTAATACAGAAGACATGCCTTCCCATGTGCACAGACTGAAACATACATCTAGTAGGCACCTCTTAACCACTATACCCCTACCCACTCCTGTCTACACTGTGAACAAAACATATCAAGTCCACACTGTAAAGTGGTCATGTAGGTGCCACAAAAAAAAGCACTCAGTCCGTACTGTAAAGTGGTCATGTAGGAGTCACGACAAAAAGCACCCAGTACACACTGTAAATGTGGTTTGCACTAGGAAGGGCATCCAGCTGTAGAACTCTAGCCAGAAACAGTTCTTAAGACATAGTCACCTGACCCAACTTGCCTCAAATGGGAAAACCCATCTAACCCATCCTAGTGTGGAAAATGGATGTTAAACGATGATGATGATGATGTTCATCATCATCATCATCATTTTATTTTACGTCCGCTTTTTCCCTGCTTGCAAGGGTGGGACGGGAACTGATTCTGGCTTGATTGCTACAGCTGGATGCCCTTCCTAACACCAACCTCATTTACAGTGAGTGCTGGGTGCTTTTTTGCCGTGGCACGTCCACGGCCACTTTACAGTGGAATCATAGGGACCCCAGTCCCTATCATCTCATTTCTACAGCTGAGTAAACTGGAGCAATGTGAAATAAAGTGTCTTGCTCAAGGAAACAACACATCACCCGGTCTGAGAATTGAACTCACAACCTTTCGATTGCAAGGCCAATGCTCTAACCACTAAGCCATGTGCCTCCATGTTCTCAACTAAAATAAAGAACTTACCAAAGGTGTATCTGATCCACCAACAATACTGATGCCAAGTTCTGGACTTGTTCTTTGAATTTCTATAGTGGAAACTTCCCCATCAATGACTGGATTTTTAGCTTTAAAAAAATGAAACATATAAAATCTGTTGTTATAAACAGCCTTTAAATATCTAAAAATGATACTAATATTTTTTGTAAGAAATATATAGGATATTTTTTGGCTGCATCAGTTGATAAAATAGCAAAATTGATTCTCTTACAAGCTCCAAGAATCTGTTGATCCAGTGCTTGATTGTGGTTATTCAACCATGCATTGGATGAGAAACATCCTGATAGGATACCAGGCTATCACATGAAATTCTGGTATCTAATTCTAAGTTCTGGATAGTCAGATAAACTGAAGCACATGCTATAGTTTCCTGCATAGCAAAGTGACAATAAAATATTGGCATTAAATATGAACTCACAAACCTGGTAAGGAACATATTACCTATAAACCTTTCTGTTCAATTCAATAAGCTATCATTTTATATGACAGGTTTGTCAAGTCTATTTACAAACATTAATTTTTAAATAGTCTGTTTAAACAGTGAGACACACTTTCTCTCATGGGCAATACAATCAATGTTAACTATTCAATAGTAGACACATGGAATAATAAGCACATTAGATTTACTGACTGTTTAAAGAGAAGTTTTATCTCAGAAATATACCATCAGTCATTACAGAGATATTATAACTAGTGGTATAAATATATTTAAAAACCAAAGCAATATAAGGTCCCTGGTGGTTTTAGAATAAAGCAATATCCTTTGCATGTTTTTTCTTACCAGCTTGTTGATCTTTATAAGGACACTCCCAAAGATGACTCTGAATTGCACTTCTAGGTCCTTGAAAAACGCACCCTAAACTAGCTTTGATGCATTTTGTAATAGCACCACGACATCTGAAAAAGAATAAAAATGACTCTGTTTACAAAGAAACTCCTGCAATAAATGCTTTACACAAACTGGCATGGGTTGGACAAGACTTTTTGAGGCAGTATTCTACAGCTGGATGCCATTCCAGATTCAAATTCTATTTTGTTTTGTTTTTTGAAGTAAATTGTTCATTTCACTGAACTTCACATGTCAAACAGCTGAGCTATGGAATATATTGTATATGCATGACATAAACAAATGCCACTGATTGCCTCAGCAGTCAATGCAAAGATAAGTGTGCACACACACACAGTAAACTTCTGCATAATTTCTGTCTATTAAATTTCCCTCACAAAGCAATGGTTAGTCTGAGATTATAGCAGAAAACACTAGCTCAAAGAGCCATACAGTGTGATCAAACCCAAAGCCATGTCATTATAAAATGAGCTTCTTAACCAGACAGCCATGTCTGCACTTATACACAAGTCCGAGCATGTGTGCATATATACACATGCATGTGCTTGTAAGGCCTTGTCTGGGCATATATTAAAAGTGCATCTCCCAGATACATCACTCCACTCCCTCTTGTGTGCTGCTGTTCAATATCCTAAAACTGGTATTTTGCTGCCTTGTGGAATATATAACTGTGTTATCAGACCAAGTCTACTTTCCAGTATGGCACTTTTAATTAAGAGTTTTTCAGTGTACAGAATAAAATAAAAACAGTCAATGAGAAACTAAGATTTTGTTGATATTGTACTGCTAAGCCATCAGAATCTATACAGGAAATAACATCTATATTAAATGTAAATGTAGAGTAAGTTGAGAAAATTAAGATTATGTCAACCAGTTTACTTCCATGTAACCTATCAAATTGTAAATATCTCGAAAAGAGAAATTGATACACAGAGCTTACATCAGTTTTCCAGTGATTGTGACCTGTATGGTCCAAAACTGCCATCACCATAGAGGTGAAATTTCAATATGTCCGTTGAATTATCAACTTATTAAGACATGGAAAAGTTCAGCTCACATAAAAAAAACAAAAACTTGATGCTTTTCAGAGACACTGTATACAATCAAAACTGAGAATCTCTTGGAGAGACAATTTTATAAATGAAGAAGTTATGAGAAGAGCTAGAATGGAAAATTTACAAAGGAATGTGAAACGAAAAAGGGGCAATTTGCTAGCCATGTGCTGCATTTGACAGATAAAAGAATATCTCATAAAGCAATGGAGTGGATATGAGAAGCAGGAGGAGACTACATGACACCTGGATAAGAACTGTGGAGAATCTCAGAAGATAGTTGTGAGATGGAGAGACAAGAAAAGAGGAGTAAGTGACTGGCTGAAATGGAAATTAACCTCTCATTTTTTTTCATTAATTGTCCTCACATATTCTGTAACCTAATCAATTGTCCTATCATTCTTTCTGTGACCTAATCAACTCTTTCTGTCCCTAATCAATTGTGCTACCACATTTTGTGACCTATCAGTTGTGCTTTCACTCTTTCTGTGACCTCAGAATTTGAATTGATTTTGCATTACTAACAATTAAATTCACCAATATCTGAAAGAAATTGTGTTGCCAGCTGTCTGTTTATGAACATATCCCCATTGCATTTCACTTTTTGCATAACTTAGCATATTTTATGTTAACTAGGTGGGTCATAAACTTAATATCAAAATACATGATGAAAAGCTGGGTATAAGAGGAATTAGATGTGGTATGTGAGAGAGAAGACTGCACTGGTTTGGACATGTTATGCCAGTGGAAGTAAGCTACAATAGTGGAAGACTAAGAAATATCTGGGCAGAAGTAGTTAGAGCTAATCTCAAAATGCTCAACTTCACAGAAGATATGCTGAAGGAGTTCTGAAAAAGGAGGGAGGCTGTGCTGAAGAGGACCTGTCTAACTCATGCAAGCAGAGAAAAGTGGGCATAGAATGATGATGGTGGTGGTGTGGTCTTTGGTTTTCTGAAGGCATTTGGTAAAATTTATATCAAGTTCTTAATTTGTATACATCATTTTAGCAACAGTCATTTGGTGAGCTGTCATCATTGATAATGGTTGCATCCATACAATGCATCACAAAGTTTATGTTTTATCTTGTATAATATTGATTATAAGTCCACCATAACTATATGATTAATAGTTGATCTAAGACACTAGCCTCTAAATTTTGCAATACAATTCCAAATGGTATTCCAGCCTTGACCATATCATCTTAACTTCTGATCTAATGTCTCTAGGACATCATTATTCAATATGTGTGGCGATATAAATATGTGTGTGTGTGCGTGCGCGCATATGAGTGTGTGGACACACACACATCATCATCATCATCACTTTACGTCCGCTTTTCCCTGCTTGCAAGAGTGGGACGAGAACTGATTCTGGCTTGATTTCTACAGCTGGATGCCCTTCCTAACACCAACCTCATTTACAGTGAGTGCTGGGTGCTTTTTTGTTGTGGCACCTCCACGACCACTTTGCAGTGGAATGATAGGGAACCCAGTCCCTATCATCTCATTTCTACAGCTGAGTAAACTGGAGCAATGTGAAATAAAGTGTCTTGCTCAAGGAAACAACACATCACCCGGCCTGAGAATTGAACTCACAACCTTTCGATTGCAAGGCCAATGCTCTAACCACTAACCCATGTGATATATATATATATATATATATATATATATATATATATATATATATATATATATATATATATATATATATATATATATATATATATATATATATATATATATAACAGTAATATATGTGAACGGCAAAGCATAAACGAACTAAGGAAAAAATTAGAGATAAGAGGGATCAGATGTTGTTTACTCGAGAGAAGGCTGCGTTGGTATGGACACGTGATGCGCATGAAAGTCGATAGCTGTATAACAAAGTGCAGGGCAATAAAGATAGACGGTAGCCACGGAATAGGCAGACCTAGAAAATCCTGGGATGAGCTGATAAACTCCGACCTCACACACTTACACCTCTCCAAGACAATGTCACTGGACCGAGACCTTTGGCGGTACTCAGTAACAGAGAAGACCCGCCTTGCCAGTAGGCATCTCTAACAAAATACACCCCGTCCCGCCACCACCCCCACCCCATCCTCACCACCCCGTTCTATGTAAAGTTATGTTGGTGCCGCGCCATCCAGGCCGAAACAAATGCGATCGTGTAGGTGTCACGACAAAAAAACACACAGTCCACGCTGTAATGTGGCCGTGTAGGCAACACGGTAAAAACCTCCCAGACCCACACTGTAAATGTGGTTGGTGTTAGGAAGGGCATCCAACTGTAGAAAACCTGCCAGACAGTCCTATGCGAGCAAGACAATCACTCTTGCCTCAAGTGGGACTACCCCCGTCCAAACCCATGCAAGCGTGGAACACGGACGTTAAACGTTGATGATGATGATGATGATGATATATATATATATATATATATATATATATATATATATATATAGCACATGGCTTAGTGGTTAGAGCATTGGCCTTGCAATCGAAAGGTTGTGAGTTCAATTCTCAGGTCGGGTGGTGTGTTGATACAAAGGGCCAACGAACTTATTCGGCGGATTAGATGGAAGGCCTTTCACTTCGATAGGAATAGGATTACACAAACTTCCAACACCAACAATGATAAGTTTGGTTTCAAATCCTACAAAAACCCACCCTCTAACCCTCTTCTGGATTCTTTCGAGCAAGACTTAATGAAAATGATAACCGGAATCAAATTTGCAAACGGAAGGAAAAACGAACTGCAACGGGAGATTAAAACTCTACTCGACAACTTAAGAAATACCAAAGGAATTATTATAAGGGCAGACAAAACATTGAATCTTTATACCCTAGATGTAGAAACATATAATAATTTTATACGTAAGGAAGTACAAAAAAACAAACGCAACTACACAACCAACATTAATAACGCAGCGTGTGATATTGTTAAGAAACTGAAAATCGACGACAGAACGGAACCCCTATCTCCAGCTACACCGACTTTTAATTTGAAGGACCATAAGGCTAACTTCGATACTAACCCTAAAATTAGATTGATATGTCCTTCAAAATCTGATATAGGTAGAATCAGTAAGTACATATTAGATCGTATTATCCCTCAAGTTAAGGCTAAGGTAGATATTAAATTATGGGGTAATACTCAACAGGCAATAAATTGGTTCAATAACATCAGTGACAAAAACAAATCTTATTTTATTCAATTCGATATAGATGAATACTATTCCTCTATTTCACCTGAAACTCTGCATAAGGCCCTCTCATTCGCTAAGGCTAACTCGGACCTCACAAACGAGGATATTAATATTATACTTGAAGCTAGACGCACAGTAGTCCATTTTGAAAATAGTTATTGGGTCCGCAGAGATAGACCGTCGGAATTTGACATTACGATGGGTTCTAATGATTCGGCAGAAGTTACGGATTTGGTTGGAATCTATATAGCTCACAGACTCCAGAGCAAATTTATTGACCTCCACGGCGGAATCTACCGTGATGATGCACTCCTATTAGTCAAAAATATGAACAAACAAAACCTAGAAAGGCGACGTAAAAACATTAGGAAACTTTTCTTAGAACTAGGACTTAGTATTACCTTCGAACACAATCTTAAAGTGGTCAATTTCTTGGATGTCACCTTCAACCTTAATAACGGTAATATAAAGCCATTTCACAAACTTAATGAAAATCTCAAGTACGTTAATGTAAGATCGAACCATCCCCATTCCATTATTAAATCTATCCCTAAAAATATATCCATAAGGATCTCCCGACTATCGTCTAATTTGCAAACCTTCAACGAGCATGCTGAGTATTATAACGACGCACTTAGAAAAGCTGGTTACTGCGAGAAAATAGAATATCTAGAAGATAACCACATAGGTACTATGAATAAATCACATCTAAGTTGAACTAGTATTGCACCACACAGACACACTAATAGGCATAATAATAGGTGCAAACCAACAAATAGAGTTAGACGTAGAGAGTACATATGGTATAACCCCGTGTACAATATTTCTACTAGCACTAAGATTATCTCACAATTCTATACACTGATCAATAAACACTTTACAACTTCACATAAATACTATAAAATCTTAAACTCGCGCACCATTAGACTCTCATACTCCACTGCACCTAACATAGAACAACTAATTAAAAAACTCAACTCAACAATACTAAATAA
Organism: Eledone cirrhosa; assembly: GCA_964016885.1. Classification (NCBI taxonomy): domain Eukaryota; kingdom Metazoa; phylum Mollusca; class Cephalopoda; order Octopoda; family Eledonidae; genus Eledone; species Eledone cirrhosa. Next base: position 394,751,036 of record OZ024741.1, read on the forward strand.
GTACATCCCTAATGACACAGCGCACCAACATAGCGACATACAACGCACTAACACGCAGCTACAACCCCACCAAACTATCCAGGATACTACTGCAAAACATAAAAATAACTGTAACTGCACTAAACCAGGTTCGTGCCCATTGAATAACCAATGCCTAACACGCAATATTGTCTACCGATGTACAATAAATTCCGGAACCAACAAATGGTATTACGTCGGATGTACCGCAACATCTTTCAAAGCTCGCCTATACCAACATCGATCTTCGATCAAGCATGAGAAAATGCGCTCCGTAACAACCCTCACCGATAAAGCCTGGCAGCTTCGGAAGAACAATCAAGCATTCTCCCTTGATTGGCAAATTATTACAGTTGCGCCAGCATATAAGCAAAATCACCGATTTTGTAAATTATGCAATATGGAGATATACTGCATTTTAACGTCGGAAAACAAACTTTTGAACAACAAAATCGAACGTTCACTTTACTGTAACCATCGTTTAAAAACGACTTTTTCTTTTTTTAAATGCATGTAATGTTATCTTTTTACACCACCATTTGCAAATTTTTATTATTTTTATTTCATATTTTTATATGTTTATACACACGATATGGCTTTTTATAATAATAGCACTAAACACTGTTTTTTAGACCCCTTTAAAAATATCCTGCTACTATAATAGCCCCAATAACTTGTCTATAATTCTGTACTACATTGACCCCTTTAACTAAATTTTGTCCAAACAACACCACTAGAAGAATTTACTTCCCCCGCCAACCCTAACACGCCTCATTTAGCTAACTGCTGCCAAAACATTTTCTTCTATACAATCTCTACTACTCTGACAGTCTTGAATCCTAAGACTACCTCCCCCTTACTCGCTTCCCTCTTCCTCTTCCCTTCCTACCTCCTACTTTCTCACATATCTAGTGTATAAAATATTCTCCTATCATTCTACCATAAAGGACTGACGACATGGTGTGTTCTCTTACAGTGTACCTACGATTTATGATAATATTTTTATATTATACAAATAGCGAGGTATAGGTAACCCACACACTATAGAAACAATTGTTACCTATTAAATTCTTTATACCCGCATTTCCGTTTCATAAACTTCTTCATATTTTCTCCGGATTTTAAAGCATATTTTATTATACGTTGAGCAATCTCCGACGTCGGTTGACTCCATCCAATGCGACTAATTCTATATATATATTTATTAAAATAACAGATTAAAGTTTAAGCAAAGAATCGCTGCTTTCACCCTTAACAGGATCTTCTGAAACTAACAAAGTCAATCTGTAAACGCAGAAGTGGATATTTCAAAAAACGTTGCAACCGGAGGAAGACAGGAAGACGATACTTTGGTTCGTGGAAACGTTCCCTGGCAAAGAACGGGGAAAAAACGAATATAATACATCATTAATAGAAAAATAATTACACGCAAAGACAGAACCACGTTTATGGTATAAAAGAAATCGTAGACTAATGTTCTCTTAAGTGGTTCATAGAGACGCTCTCTGGCAATGAACGGAAAAAACGAAAATAATACGTCATATGTGGAGCGTGGAGAACAATTGCACGCAAAGATAAAACCACGTAAATGGTATAGCTGAAGTCGTAGACTAAAATTCTAACTAGGAAACTGAATGATTCTCCGCTTCAGAGTTAAGAATAAGTAAATAAAATACAATACAGAGGTAATAGAAATTAAATAAATACATACACACATCCAAATACGTACATACACAAGCATACGCGAAAACACTCGCCATAGGTATACAAAACCACGTACATATAAATATGTGTGTGTGTGTGTGCGTGTATACGAATAAATAAGTAATTAAATAAACGTATATAAATAAATAAATACGTATATAACAATCGCACACACATACCTACATGTAAATACACAAATGTTCGGAGACGTACGTCAACCAAAACATGAAGTACACATATACACACACCCAACATACGTACGAACCCGCATACTCACACAGACGCAAAACTCCCGTATACACATAACCAAAAGCATATGTACCAGAATATATAAAAATATATGCCATAACATATACAATCAAATATACATACGCTTCTTATATATTTGATATATATTTATCCTTATCGAGCCCTCTTTGGATTTTAGTCTTCAAATTTATTATTATTACTATTATTACTATATATATATATATATATATATATATATATATATATATACTTGAACAATTTGAGACAGAATCTATCTGCCACAGGCTGGACTTCAATCTCACATAAGAGCCCAGAATAGGGCAATTCCTAGAAGATACAAACCAGTTCACTCAAATCAATGCCACCTATACCACAAGACCTTCAAATATCAAGTAGGTTGAAAGAGACATTTCCAAGTTCAGGCAACACAGGAAATTCAAGCTGTGCCAGAACTAATTTGCAATTTATGTGGACGCCTTTTTAAGAATATGTCTGGTTTAAAAAGCCACAAGATCTCATGTTAAATTGAGCATCATGTGCACTAAAGCGGTCAAGCTTTGTATTGGGCAGACAACCTGTATACACACATCATCATCATCATCAGGTTTAGCGTCCGTGTTCCACGCTTGCATGGGTTTGGACGGGGATTTTCCCACTTGAGGCAAGAGTGGTTGTCTTGCTCGCATAGGACTGTCTGGCGGGTTTTCTACAGTTGGATGCCCTTCCTAACACCAACCACATTTACAGTGTGGGGCTGGGAGGTTTTTACCGTGTTGCCTACACGGCCACATTTACAGAGTGGACTGTGTGTTTTTTGTCGTGACACCTACACGATCTCATTTGTCTCGGCCTGGATGTTGTGGGACCAACATAACTTTACATTGAAAGGGGCGGTGTGGATGGGGTGGAGGTGGTGGGACGGGGGTGTGTTTTGATAGAGATGCCTACTGACTGTAGTAGGTTTTTACTTTGTATTTAGGTAAGGCGGATCTTCTCTATTACTGAGTACCGCCAAAGGTCTCGGTCCAGTGACATTGTCTTGGAGAGGTGTAAGCGTGTGAGGTCGGAATTTATCATGTCGTCCCAGGTTTTTCTGGGTCTGCCTACTCCGTGGCTACCGTCTATCTTTATTGCCCTGCACTTTGTTATACAGCTGTCGTCTTTCATGCGCATCACGTGACCGTACCAATGTAGCCTTCTCTCGAGTAAACAACATCTGATCCCTCTTATTTCTAATTTTTTCCTTAGTTCGTTTATGCTTATCCGTTCACGTATATTACTATATATATATATATATCATCATCACTATTTAGCATCCATTTTTCCATGCTCATATGGGTTAGATGGGTCGTCCATGTTCGGAGACAAGTCTGGCCAGAATTGGCCACGCCGTACCTTGCTCCGATGGGAGTGTAAATTTGGTCGGGGATTTTACAGCTGGATGTCCTTCTTAACACCAACTACATTTACAGTGTGGGACTGGATGGTACTGTTATGAGGAGGGACAGGCCAGATGGCAGTGCTGAACCTATCTCACAGTGGAGCCAATGGTTTTGGAGCCCAGAACCAGATGGCACCACTATGAGGAAGGACAGGCCATTTGGATGAGCAGAACCCATCTCACAATGGAACCATAGTTTTTGAGCCTGGTATTGGATGGCATTGTTATAAGGAGGAACAGGCCAGTTGGCAAGGCTGAACCCCTCTCATAGGAGAACCACAGTTGTGGAACCTGGAACTGGGTGGCACCACTAAATGAGGAGGGACTGGCCAGTTGGCTGCGCCAAACCCTTCTCGCAGCAGAACCATAGTTTGGGAACCGCAACCATGTTTAAGCACGGTACTGGATGGCACAGCGATGGGAAAGAACAGGTCAGTTGGTCGCATCAAACCCTTCTTACAGTGGTACCACAGTTCAGGTATATTGCGGTGTGGACTGGATGGCACTGCTACGAGGAGGGACAGGCCAGTTGGTTGCGCCAAACCTATCTCATGGTGGAATCATAGTTTTGGAGCCTGGTATTGGGTGGCACTGCTATGAGGAGAGACAGGCCAGTTGGCCATGCTGAGCCCCTCTCACAGTAGAACCACAGTTCAGGAGCCAGAAACTGGATGGCGCCACTAATGACGAGGGACAGGCCAGTAAGCCGTGCCGATCGCACTCACAGCAGAACCATTGCCGAAAGATTGTCACAGTAGAACTATAGTTTGGGTGCCACAACCACATTTACAGTGTGGCACCACTGTCAGGAAGGACAGGCCATTTGGCCGCAATGAACCCCTCTCACTGCGGAAATGCAGTTCGGGAGCCTGGAACTGGATGGCATCGTTATGAGGAAGGACAGGCTTGTTCGTCACGCCGAACTCTTCACACAGTGGTCTCACATTTTCAGTGTGGCACCACTGTGAGGAAGGAAGGAAATTTGGCTGTGAAGAACTCTCCTCACTGCGGAACCAGTTTGGGAGCCTGGGACTGGATCCACTACGAGAAGGGGCAGGCCTGTTGGCTGTGCCAAACCAATGACACAGTGGAACCTTAGTTTGGATTTTGCATGGTACCACAATGATGAGGGACAAGCCAGTTGGCTGTGTCAAAGCCTTCTCACAGCAGAACCATATTTTGGGTGCTGCACTCAGTTTGCAGTGTGAGACTGGGTGGCACTGCTATGGGGAGGAACAGGCCAGTTGGCTGTGCCGAACCCTTCTCACAACAGTACCACAATTTGGGAGCCTGGGACTGGATATATATATATATGTATATATATATAGGGAATGTAACATTCAGTTACTGTAGGTTCACTCAAGTGAGCACTCGATGTGTAGTTTCCAGTCAGTAAAGAGGTGTAGAACCAAGCAGAGTGTAATTATAATAATAAAAAGGTAGTGTCATTACCACAGCAGAAGTCCAACGAGCTTTTGATTCCAGAGTCGGGCTAGATTGATACAAATTGAACCTTGAGCTGATCAATAGCGAAACACTTGGTTCCAAGAATTGCCTGATAAATGTAATACCCGTTTTCTGCAACTGGATATAGAAGACTACTACCCTTCTATCTCAGAGCCTCTACTGAAGGATGCACTTGCTTTTGCCAGGAACTTTACCACCATCACTGATGCTGAGCAGGATGTGATCCTCCACGCCTGCAAGATCTTTTTATACCACGAAGGGTCTTACTGGATTAATAAGAAGTCTGAGACTCCATTTAACGTCAGTATGGGAGCAAGTGACTCCGCAGAAGTTAGCAACCTGGTGGGCATGTATATCCTATACAACCTGAAGAATCATTTCACAGGCCTGACTGGAGGATTAATACCACGATAATGGCCTTTTTGCTTTGACAAGGTAAATCCCAGAACCACTGATGGGTTTTGGAAAAACTTATGCTCTTTCTTACGTAATCTAGGTTTTAGAATAACCATAGAATCAAATATGACTAGGGCCAACTTTTTAGATGTCACTTTAGATTTAGATACTTCCCTCAATTACCCATACCACAAACCTAATGAATCCCTTAGATACATAGATGTTAGTTTGAACCACCCCCAAAATATTACTGATAATTTAGTTAAAAGTGTCTCACTTAAAATTTCCAGTCTCTCAGCCAATGAAAACATGTTTAGTGCCTCTGCCCCTAATTACAATGAAGCCTTGCTCGCAGTGCCTTTAAAGAAAAGATTACCTATCTAGAAAACACCCCAAGACCACTTAGGAGAAATAGGCATATGCAAATTAGTTGGTACAACCCTGCTTCAACAGAGAGTTATCTACACCAATAGCTAGGACTTTCTTCAAATTTCTGAATATACACTTCCCAACACAACATAGGTACTACACTATTTTTAATAAGAATATGATAAGACTCTCCTATTCCACTACACCTAACTTAGCTAGGAATATAGCTAACCTCAACAATGCTAAATTAAATAAGCCTACTACCTCCAAAACCCACCCATGGACGGGAACATTGTGCAACTGCCACAATAAGGAAGTGTGTCCACTCAAAAACAGATGCCTGATGAATGACATCGTATATAAATGCAATGTCATCTCAGGTATTGACAACAACAAAAAAATATATATCGGAATGACATCCAATAAATTTAAGACCCGGTGGTATACCCATAACCACTTGTTCAGAAGACCAGACAAATCTAACCAAACAACACTCACCTCCTATGTCTGGAACCTCAAGAGGAACTCCACTCTCTTCATGTTCAAATGGAAATTACTCCAGAAAGCGCGCTCATACATAGGTGGACACAAGTGTTGCGACCTTTGTATTTCGGAGAGCTATGAAATACTATTTGCCAAGGGCCCGACACTGAACAAACTCTCTGAACACTGCCCGAACTGCATATACAAAAACTATGCAACATATAAATCCTGCAAACCAGTTCTTCCCCCATAACGATAGTTTAAAAAAACACCTCACTTGACATAATATCCCCTCCCTCACTATCCCACCCTACCCCCTATACCCTCTTTCGGTATGCCTCACAGTATTGAGGTTCTGTAAATACTCTTTACCTACTTGTATAATCATACTTGCATCTATGAGAATGTGTGTGTATGCTTGTATGTACGTATGTGTGTGTATGCATTTGCATGTATATATATATATGTGTGTGTGTGTGTATATTTGTATATATGTGTGTGAGTGTGTGTGTGTATATATATATATATACATATGTATATATATATATATATATATATATATATGTATATATATATATGTATGTATATGGATATATTTACATATATTTACACACACATATATATATGTATATAAATAGGCATCCCAGACCCGGCCCGAACCGGCATTAGTAAAGCAGCACCCACAAAATAATAAATAGGCATCCCAGACCCGGCCCGAACCAGCATTAGTAAAGCAGCACCCACAAAATAATAAATAGGCATCCCAGACCCGGCCCGAACCGGCATTAGTAAAGCAGCACCCACAAAATAATAAATAGGCATCCCAGACCCGGCCCGAACCGGCATTAGTAAAGCAGCACCCACAAAATAATAAATAGGCATCCCAGACCCGGCTCGAACCGGCATTAGTAAAGCAGCACCCACAAAATAATAACGCAAAAAATCATCATGTGAACGGGTAAAAAAGCCAGTGGGACAAGATTATTCAAGCACCGGCCTGAGTTACTCCCCTTGCTCTGCGGCAATAACACATGTACTTAAGCAAAGAATGAACTCTAATGTAAATTTAACCTTAAAACCCCTCCTGGGTCGCGTACTGATCATTTTTTTGTTTTCTATGCCCTTGAGAAGAACGTTCTGGGCGAAACATACGTAGGTGTATTGTTATATAAACATGTTTTAATGGTATATACTCCTTTGTATTCATTTCTTTTATATATATGTATATGTATATATGTATAGCTGGATTTGGGACAGGGCGTCGGCTGCTACGTTGTCTGATCCCTTGATATGCCGAATATCAGTTGAATATTGGGATACAAAATCCAGGTGTCGGAGTTCTCATGGTGAATGTCGATCAGGTTTGGTACGGAACGCATAAACTAGTGGTTTATGGTCCGTGTAGATCACGAAATCTGATCCTTCGAGCATGTGCCGAAAATGCTTAACCGAAAGATAAGTTTGCCAAGAGTTCGCGGCCAAAGGTACTGTATTTCGTTTCTGCCGGTTGCAACCGCTTAGAAAAGAAGGATAAGGGTTGCCACACGCCGTCGACATGTTGTTATAAAACGCCTCCAAACCCCGTGTCTGATGCGTCCACTAGCAGCGAAAGAGGAGCGCCAGACCTGAGGAAAACGAGCATGGAAGCGTTTGACAACATTTCCTTTAGGCGGTTAAAAGATGTTAATTCTTCCTCGTTTAGAGTGATCTCTTCGTTTTTGCGAGTCCGGTTACGAAGAAGGTCCGTGAGGAGTCTGGCTGCGTCGGAACAATGAGGGATAAAACGCCTATAAAAATTCACCAGACCGAGGAATTCACGCAGTTTCCGAAGTGATGTAGGTGCGGGAAAACTGCGGATAGCTTCTACTTTCTCGGGAAGTGGACGAATGCCGTCTTTATCGATGATGTGCCCGAGAAAGGACAGTGAAGGAACGCTGAGAAGGCACTTGCTGGGTTTGATGATGATACAGTACTCAGCCAAACGTTGGAAAAGGAGATCTAAGTGCTTCTCGTGTTCTTGCTCGGAAGTACTTGCTACCAGCACGTCGTCAATATACGCGTATACAAAGGGTAGATCATGTAAGATGGTGTCAATAAACCGCTGAAAAGTTTGTGCAGCGTTGCGCAGACTGAACGGCATTCGCAGAAATTCGAATAAACCGAACGGTGTTGTGATTACGGTCTTCGGAATATCTGCAGGCTCCATAGGTATCTGGTTATATGCACGCACCAAATCTACCTTGGAAAAGATGCGTGCGCCTTGCAGAGAGGCAGAACAATCGTGCAGGTGAGGTACAGGGTAATTATCGGGCACTGTAGAATTGTTAAGTGCACGATAATCCCCATATGGTCGCCAATCATTCTCGTTTTTTTGGGGAACAAGGTGTAGGGGTGCAGACCAGTTGCTGGAGGAAGGGCGAATGATTCCGAGGTCCAGCATGTGTTGGAACTCCTGTTTGGCAATTCTCAATCGGTCTGGAGGCAGTCTCCTTGGTCGGGCAGCTGTGGGTGGTCCCTTTGTCTCGAAGTGGTGCGTGACACTATGCTTAATGGGACCATCCTTAAATACCGGGCGAGTGATGTCTGGGTATTTCTGGAGATTGCCGTTGTACCGCGAAGGCTCTGACTGGCACATTACAGGGCTCACTGTGGATTGCATCGTAAATATACCTCTCACAGTGAGGTTTGTGGTGGTGTCGATAAGCCTCCGGTTCTTCATATCCACCAGAAGGTTGAAGTGGTGGAGAAAATAGGCTCCTAGGATCGGGTCGGCAGGTCTGTCACGACGAACACCCATTGAAAACGCCGCCTCAGGCCTAAATTGAGGGTCAGAGACTTCTCCCCGAAAGTCGGAATTGACGATTGATTCACTGCCTGCAGAAAGGATGGGGTTGGGTGTCTTTTTCCCGAGATCAGTGAAACCGGAATAACACTGACCTGGGCTCCTGTATCCACGAGGTATTGGATGCCTGTCGCCTGGTCGTTAATAAAAAATAGACGACTTTGTGAAAAGGCCTGGATCGACTGTTGCTGCGTCGCCGGTGTGTTTGAAAGGTCAAGTTCTCTACTTGATTTGAAAGGGCTTTAATTTGACCAGCCCGCTCTCTGATCATAGCCCGCAGCTCTGAAATCTCGGCCTCTGTCGTTTGTGACATGTCCATGTTGATATTTTCTTAGGTGTTGTCTGGTTGCGCGTTCGACTCACGTTCGGGTCACCAATTGTGGCGACGTGGTTAGTCAGTCTAGTCACTACTTCTGATCAGATCCGAGAATAGTCCTTAGAAGGACTCTTATCGCATACGGTCTGATCAGATATGAAGATAGCCCTTAAAAGGACTGTTGTCGCATATAGCCCTTAAAAGAACTGTTGAAGATGGACAGACGAAAGCACAAGTTGAAAGGACGAAGCAAGGCGAGATGTAAATTCGATCAGCTATTTATTTTCACATGAATCGGCGATACGGGGTACAAGGCGTGTGAGTGACAAAGCGTGGCAGAGTAAAGGAACAACGATGCGCTAGCTGACTCTGCCAAAAGTCGACTGGCGAAGTGTTGGAAACCACTCTATTTATACAGGAACAATCGTGTTGTTTAGTCGATGTGTAGGCGTTTATTCTGGTAGGTTCTAAGGGTTCTTTTGTTTCACGTTGAAGTAGCTAGCGAACAGGTAGATGGCACTGTATATTTCACAGATGTTATTTCCGGTGGCTGTACATATGTATGTGAATGTATATGCACATATATATATATATATTCGTAGAACACTGGAGGGATACTCCTGTGCTAAGAATATGAAGGTCCACATCACCATCAACCCTAAGAGCACAACCCTACCAGGATGCTCTTGCCGAAGCCCTGAAGCTTGTCCCCTTCAACAACCGTGCAACACACCCGCTATAATTTACAAAGTTGTAGTCACTTCTAACCGACCAAATCAACAAGAGATCAAATCCTATGTAGGTATGGCGGAGGGCCGATTTAAAGAACGCTTTCCGAATCATTTGTCAAAATTCAGACACCTGAAGAAACAATCATCCACGAAGCTCACAAGCCACATATGGTCCCTCAAGATGCAGGCGTGGATTACTCCATTCAATTGAAAGTTATTACTAAGTAAGCCATATGGAAATGGGAATCTGTTTTGTGGGCTATCCACACGTTTCGAAACACCTATTATGTAATTTCAAAGCCCCAGATTGACTCTCCGACGTAATCACTGGACTTAATAACATGAATAATCTATTATATTCTAAGTTTTCACAGTCGTCACCCGCCATTGCTCTAACATGAGTTGCCTTCCCTTTGGGAAGTAACTTCTGCACATGCGTATTCGTATAATTGTTTTTCCTTCTCCGTATAATCTCATTTAAACCGAGCTGATGATCTGTCTAAGGTGAAACAATTGTTCTCAGCAACTATCCCCGACAGTCCAGTGGCCTTACAATTTTTCATTTCCTTAATTGCCTCTTTGACTTTATAGTCGTCAACCTCAATAGCTCTGGTCCCTCTCTTGGGGGTAGTTTCTCTCTCTATCATTCATTTTCAACAGTCACCAGTCTCTCATAATGACATTTCCAGGCCTCCTTTTTCTGATCATTCGTGACACTAAGTACACCGGCATCATTCCGAACACACTTATCTCCAACAACATCCTGATTTACACTGACACTGCGTTGCAATGCAGAACACCTCACGTCTCTGATCCTCTTGTTGCAGAACATTGGCAAACCTACTCTCAGCTTCCCTGCGTGGTAAGTATACCTGATGTCTAGCATCTCTTTTAAGCAGCTGAGTATTGGTCTCTACTCCCCCATTTTTACAATTCTTCCATGCTTGTCTTTTGCCTTTAATGGCTCTATCTCCCATGCTCTTTCACCACCGAGTCACCCTCTGTCTGGTTGGAGCTTTGTTCCAGCCACAAGTCTCTTGCATGCAGTAGGTTGTCGCGTAAGAACTTCCAGTTATCTTCTATATCATATAATTCTAATTCATCTTCTTTCTCAACATACACATCTTGAAGAGCTTTCCTAAATTTATATTTAAGTTAATGGTCCTTTAGCTTCCAGACCTTCCTTTTCCATACCTTCCTGTATATCTCATTTTGTCTCTTGCTTATTGAGATGTCACTAACGACTAACCTATGTTGGGGGTGCATTCTTCCCCAGGGTATGTCTTAGTATTCAAAATCATCTGTCTGCCTCGTTGCCTGATTGGTAGGTTATTAGGTGATTGGCTGATTGGTAAGTTATTAGGTGATTGGCAGGTTTCCTGAAGTTAGAGTTGCAAATGGCTAGTGCACTTGCATCACAAAATTCAAGAAGCCTCACTCATTTTTGTTACTTGAGCCATGACCATAACAAACATGTACCCCAATGTATCCATCCTGGAGTTGTCCTACATGACCATTGAACTCACCTGCTAGTATGACTAGGTCTCTGTCCTCTGTCACTATGCTTGTCTGTAGAAGTTGCTCGTAAAAGCAGACCTTCTCTTCATTACCTAGGCCCACTTGGGGAGCATAGGTAGAGATAATTGTCAGCAGTCTATTGCCTACAACTAATTTAATCTTAATGATTTTATTACTTACTCTAACTACCTCTATTGTCTTGTTAATCCACTTCTTAATCGTTTCCTACTCAGAAAAGCTTATAGCTAAGCTGTTTGCCTGCGATTAGTTTCACTGAGGCACCTCCCCATCTCACCTCTTGCACGCAGCACACATTCACATGTCTTCTTTCAAGCATCTCCACTATCTCACCAGATTTACCTCTCAGAGAGCCAACAATATATATATATATTTACACACACATACAAATATAATTGAAAATTCAATAAGACCAAGGATTAGTATTATTATTATTTATTGATACATCTATGGTCGTATCAATGTGACTCGGATATTTCATCAATTGTGGAGAAAAAAACAGATATTATCAGTTAAGTTACTCTATTAAAGGTGCTTTACTCTAAGCCATATCTTTTCAGGAAATATAATTTTTTAAAAATAACAATAATTTGTTTAAAATCATACGACAAATTATCAAGAATTCAAAGTATAAAAGCAAAGGCATAAGCTTGTGAATATACTTTTTAGATATGCAAAAATAAAGAGTTATGGGTGTTTATTACAAACATGTTAAAATACATTAAAGCTGTTAATTGGTTATAACAGGAGTTGTTAGAAAGGAAATTTTCATGAGATAATTTTAACATTGAAAGATGTGAAAAATATGAAGATGTTTAGAAGATATTTCGTTAGTTAGAAACTCATACAAAATGTGAAATAATATTGTCTTAATGCAGTAAAAAAATGTTTAGGATATGTATCTTAGAAAGCATATTACCTATTATTTTCCTAATCAGGTTTTAATGAAAACATTACATAATACGTTCTATTCATTTCAAATATTTTTCGTTTCGAATAGCATTATTAACTGGTGTTATTTCAATTTAGGTTCCTTATTTAAACATTTTTAATGGTGTATGTTAAGTATTTTTTATTACATATGAATATATTTTATATATTTCTTACTTTTAAAGTAAACATTTATGATTTAGTACATAGTTAAGTTAAAACTATTTTAATATGTCAACACACAAGAATATACCAATACCAACTCAGGATTCTTACTGCATGCTTTTGATTGGCAGTGTCAATTCACTCGTCAGAAGATTAAAATGGTGAAACACCAAAGGACAGAAGGATCAAGAGCCCACTAATTTTTATCAGTTTAAAACACATAAAAGTTCTCCACACAATACATTGATGGATAATTTCGAAAATGAACTAATTAACATAAGAAATCTAACTCTCATATGAACAATTTCTTGAAGTATCTCAACTCTAATATAAACAAACTTAAAAAACATAAAAACTTATTTGTATTAGCTGGTAAAATAGAAAATGTGTATAGTGTAGACTTAACCACATATAAAGAGCTGTATAAGAACTACAAAAAAAAACTTTATAGAATAAATAAAGACATAAATCTCATAGCTAACAGACTCAACCTTGAGAGACGTACTGAAACTTATACCCACAAAACACCCAGATTTACTCTTAAGGACCATAAGGTAGATTTTAATAATAACCCCTCAATTAGGCTAATTCGCCCTTCCACATTTGACATAGGTACGATCAGCAAAGAAACCTACATTAAATTTATTGAAAAACACAACCAAAGTGTTAGACTGGTTTACCAACCTCCAATATAAGAATAAATTAAACTTCTTACAATTTGACATAGACTTATACTACTCTTCTATATCTCCTAATCTTTTAAACAGGGCCTTAATTGTGATTTAACTAGAGCTGAAATCGATATAATACTTACAGCTAAAAAAACCATAATAGAAATCGATGGTAACTATTGGACCCCGCCAAAATAAAACGCCCTAATAATTTCGACATCACTATGGGTTCAAGTGACTCAGCACAAGTCACTGACTTAGTAGGTATTTTCTTACTAACTAAGCTTAACCCTTTAGCATTCGCATTAATTTTCAAATGTCATGCTTATCTGTTCAAATTATTTTGAGTTAATCATACTCAAGAGGGTTATCAATTTTATTTGTTTGTAATTTTCTTAATTTTCTATGTGCAGACTTGAAATTTTGTCAGTAGATGTTTAAATATCAATAATTTACAATTATATAATTTAACCTGATTTTTTGGTTAAATTTGACTTTTATGGGCAGGTGAAATTAATTAATAGGGGCATTTGAAGTATCAACCAGGTGCAAATACTGGTTTAATTTTAAATACGTTGTTTTCGGCATAATACTTGATATATAAGGATCACTAAACCTTATATCAGTGCTCCAGTAATTCCAGTCTTGGAAATTGTTTTATACTGAACATAATATTTATGGTAAAAAATGCTTGCATTTCCACAGCCAAACAGATCGGGTTTTCCTCGATTTGAAATCTGTTGTTGGGCATATCGATTAATCTCTTCTGCCACAACTTCAAAGAAAGTTTGAGGTAAAAACAAAAAGAAATAATCCAGTGCTTTAGCATCGGGAGCTAATGTGTGTTGTGGACCAGTATTTTGAATAAAATTGGGAACATATATTGGTGTGGTATTTTTCAACCACGTTGCTGTAATATTTTCAATGGCTTCCTGGAGATTTCCTTCGTTTTCACTTTCAAAACAACAATCATCATTGGATGAAATTTCAGAAATGTAAACATCTGATTCATTTGACAATAAATCATTAATATCATCTTTTGTTTTTTGTTCATTTTGAATGTTGTTGTGTGTAAAACCTTCAAAGTTGGTATTGCTACTTTCACAAGCCATGTTGATACACAAAAAATCTGTTCTACTTTCGTTAAAAAAACACGTGTTGTTTTTTAAGTTGTTTCACTATATTATGTGTTAATTTTCACGGTAAGGGCCTAATCTCACAGTAATCTCGAATTGACGAGATTTTGATGACAGTATTATTTATTTTTAGAATGATATTTTAGTGTTATCGGCCGGTTTCGGGCAGTTTGAACAAATGAAGGGGAAATAATTTCGGCCAGTTTGAGGCAGTTTGAACACTAAAGGGTTAAAAGCATTTTCCCCAAATTCAAAAGGGGATTATATCGGAATGACGCCCTTTTCCCCATCAACAGAAATAAGAGAAATCTTGAGCTAACCAAAAAATGTCTTCATAAATTTTTTGAATACAACTTAAAAATCACAATAGATACTAATAATAAAATAGTGAATTTTCTTGATGTTAAGTTAAACTTAGAATCTGGTTTATATAAACTGTTCCATAAACCAGGTGAACACTTATTCTACCTAAATAGACTCTCTAACCATCCCAAATCAATACTAAACTCTATAGTCAATAACATTTCCACCCATATTTCTAAATCGTCCTCTAACCAGGATATATTCAACCAGAGTGCTCAATACTATAATGAGGCATTAAACAGATCAAGTTATAGTGACAAAATAACATATATTGAAAACGCCCATATGAACAGAACTCGTATATAATTTTACATAAAATGACGATTCAAAGGCATAACTTAAGCAGTAATAGAATTAATAAACCTGATAATCACTATAAACCATGAGGAAATAGTAATGGAAATTATAAATGGGCGAACGAACACCCACCTACAGAATTTAAGAGCAAAAAAACACAAAATAACCACATAGAGGATCATATAAGTACATATAACAATACATGTAATAGAAATAAATGAAAAAAGGAAAATCTCAACATTAATAACAATATAATTAACACTGAAATCCTAAATAGACGTTCATGCAACCAGAAGTATAAATCAAGAACTAATATAAATATTAATGTCCTTAATGACACCATAATAAACCTAAATCAAACTATACACAAGTAAGGACTCCTAAACCAAATCGCAGAAAACCCACTACATGATTCAACCTTCCTTTTAACAAGAACTTAGCCACCAACATACCTAGAGTATTTTTAAATATCTTAGAGAAAAACTTCCCACCAACGCACTGCCATCATTCAATCATTAATATAAATCTCATACTCTACTACCCCTAATATAGCTAACTACATATTCTCCAGCAATAATAACAAATTAAAAATATATAATTATCCTCTTACTAATAATGATAATACTATAAAAACAAAGGATAATTAAGTAGGTAGCTTCCAAAATACCCTAACTCAAATTAATATACACAATTATAAACCAAATACTGACGTAATACGTAACAATAATAAAAAATATAACTGTAGAAACTCTGATACATGCCCTCTTAATAGTGAATGCATAACTAGAGGCATTATCTACCTATGCACTGTAACTAGTAGCAATAACAGTAAGATATACATAGGACCTACTTCTAACAGCTTAAAGTTCAAATAATATGTCTACTGCCATTCTTTCCGAAAAAAAGAACTTAAAAACTCAATATCACAATGGCACCTAAAGGAGACTAATATAGAATACTCAATAGAATGGAACAAATTAAAGGTGACCCCTTCCTACTAACCAGGAAGAAAAAATGTAGTTTGTGTCTCAAAATATAAACTAAACATTCTTAACAGAAAATCTGAAATTCTCTCTACTTGTCCACATAAATTAACCATCTAAATTTTACAAGTATTCAAATGATAATGCATGGAAAACTAATAATAAAAATAAAAATGTATGTAATTCCTATAAGTATTTTACTAATTAAAATAAACTAGAGTAATAATTACACCCGTCTGTCGATGCTATAGGTAAACAAAAATTTAAACTTAAGTGTTATTATTAAATTATTTAGGTAATGATATATAGTTAATCATATATAAATAAACTAATATCAATAGTTATGTATTATAGTCAAAACTTTCTTTACAATCAGTACAAACATATGTGTTCTACATTATAAGAGTGCCTAGTCTAGACTTATATGCATTAGTAGAAGGTCACAAATTATCTGCACATTACACAGATCAATTACTATACTTCAGGATCAATCACAAGGCTATAAGGAAAGTATAGTATCTAAGTTGGATCATAAACTGTATTAGAAAATGAAAATGAAAAGCAATGTGTACAATTGATCACGACCTCCTTACGGTTATTAATTGTGTTAGGTAACCTGTAAAAGATTACATAAATATTGTTAAAAAGAAATTAGATAGAGATAATTTCAGCTTAAGTGTGAATTTCATATGAAGAATACAAAAAGATGGTTTCTCGAGTTAGTACAGCTAAAATACTATGTCTAACATGAGAGGAAAGGTTTGGCTACAGAGAACTGGGGTTATATATATATAAAATAAATTTTTTCGCTCTACATAGCTGAATACAATAAATGTAATCTGAGTTTTTCCAATATTAATAATAACATTCGATTCATTTGTAATTATGCAAACAGGCCTCATCTTTTTTATTTTAATTTGGCAAAGCCAGCCATTTATCGCTCGTATACAGGAAACTGACTGGCCAGTCTGCTGATATGAAAATCTGGCTGATCAGTGGATCTGCTAATATGCAGATCTGTATATTAGCAGCCAGTCTGCTAATATACAAATCAAGTCGATCAGTCACTGTGTATTTTTGAAAATAGCATATATTTTCACTAGCTCTGACAGTTTGGCAGGTGAACAGGAGCTGTACTGATGAAGGGTGATACCCAGAAACATTAGTGTCTGCAGTTCTGTTCACATGCCAACACAAGAGCAAGAATGAAGGGTTCATTCTACTGACATGGCTTTAAAATTGAGGTTTGTTTGCATAATTGCAAACGAATCGAATGTTATTAATATTCAAAAAACTCAGATTACATTTATTATCATCATTGTTTTCATGTCCTTCTCTTGGCCTTAATTGTCACATCTACCTTATTGTTCCACCACCAAGTCGCCCTCTTTCTCCCTGTAGTCTTGCTCCATCCATAAATCTCGCCTGTCGCCTTTAGTAGGTTATTTTTTAGGAACTCCCAAAGTTCTTCTATATTGAATGTCTCTATCTGTTCTTATACTGTAATATAAGTTTGTAGAAATATCCAAGAGTAAGAGCACTTGGATGAATTAAGTATAATTAATTAAAAGAGTGACATATACAGGTACTTAAGTTTAAGGGCAGGTAATTTCGAATTTAGCTATAAATAAACAAAACTTTTAGATAGTGTAAAGATAGGTAACTATCACAAAGGTAGGAAACTTGTACTAAGTTAGTAATTCAAAGAAATCAAATTACTTGAAATTCAAATTAGTTTGTCTGGTCTATACCATTTTCTCAGAATGAATTTCATTTCATGTGGACCATGACTAAAGCAGTCAAGGTGAGAATTTAAGCAGTGTTTCTCTGAAGTCATATAAATGGACACAGGATCTGATCTCTCATTTATAACTGAAGACATGACATTAAAATGTAACCTCAGTATCCAGCCATATCAAAATATTATTTCTATCTCAGGTAAAACACATTGTCAAATTACTTGTAACTCTACTATATTCAGCAAATTTATTTGTGATTAAATCTCTTGTGGTGCCTTTGATAACAGGCATGCATATTCTCCATTCTCACTGATCGGTATCTTTTCAACTGGAGGACCAAAGCCTCCAATAGCCTACTGTCTCACTTTCTCTGCGATGACCTGCAAGAAATACACCCTCATTCCAGGAGTAGACATTAATAAACTGACGCCAAGTGCTATGCCTTCTCAATGCATAACAACTGATCCATTTATAGCTAAAGAATTATATCGCCTACTTAATGATGGAATCATAACTGACAGTCAAAGTCGTTGGTGTGGTCAATGTTTCGTTGTACAAAGATTGGTAGCTGACTACTCTAAAACCATAAATCTTTATCCACCACTTGATTCATATCCTCCTGCAAATATCGATCACATCCTTCAACAAATGGGATGTAATAAAGTTTTCAGCAAGATTGATTTAAAGTCAGCATATCATCAAATCGAACTGAAGGAAAGAAATATGCCACTTACAGTGTTTGAAGCTTGTGGACATTTATATCATTTCCATAGGTTACCTTTCGGGTGTACCAATGCAGTCCCCATTTTTCAATGAACAATTGATGATTTGATTAGCTCTAATGCATTGACCAAAACCTTCGCATATGTCAACAACATATATTTTCAGAAAAGATTTCCCAGAATATGACCACAATCTATTTCAGTTTATAAAGGCAGCAAAGTTAGTAAAAATTACAGAGGACGACCCCTAATGTGAATACAGACTGACAAAACTAAATTTCTTGGGAAACAAAATAGAAAATGGTAAGATTAGACCAGATCCTGAACAGTTTAAAAGTTTTTTGGATTATCCAGTTCCAAATAAAATTCCTCAACTTAACAGCTTCGTTGGATTAGTTGCTTACTACGCCAAATGGATTAAGGGATGTGCTAACTTGATCAGACCTTTAATACAAGCAAGAGATAACTGTGTGAAGTCAGATTGTCTCATTCTATCTAGAATGCGTAAACGCTGTCGAGCTCATTAAACAACAACTCAAGTCTGAATCACTAGCCTCGTATGGATACACTACTCGTGCTTAAAACTGATGCATCAGATGTAGCAATAGGAAGAACCTTGCATCAAGAAGGTAGACCTGTTGCCTTTATATCTAAGACACCGTCTAACTCAGAACAAAGGCCGTCAACTGTGGAACGCGAGGCACAGGCTATTCCTGAATGTTCTAAGAAATGGAAGCACATACTAAACATGGTGCCATTTTTCACAATCATAACTGATCAGAGATCAGTGGCCTACATTTTTGATAGTACTCCTCGAACAAAAAAAATGATTAAAATTACCAGATGGAAACTAGAACTGTCAGGATATCGCTTTGTCATATACAAACCCGGGTCTAAAGATAAGGCTGCTGACACTCTCTCAGATTGTGCTGTATTTTCTCTTAACTCACAGAACACATTTGCTACCTCTGCATGAAAGATTGTGCCATCCAGGTGTGATCTGGAAGATCCGTTTCTGTCAATCTAAACATTTACCTTTCTCAATACGAGAAATCAAGGAGACCATTTCCCAGTGTAAAGTCTGCTAAGAACTGAAACCTCATTTCCATAATTCAGTTCCTTCTAAGTTGATCACTGCAATGCATCTATGGGAAAGATTATCAATGGATTTCGTCGGCTCTCTTCCATCTTACATGAGTGAGAAATATATATATTAGTTATAGTGGACAAATTTTCTAGACACTTGTTTGACTATTCATTTTTTTGATATGTCCTCAGAGACAGTCATTAAAAAACTAGAAAAATGATTTTGTCTGTTTGGGGTTCCCTTGGCTATACATTTAGACAGAGGAGCACAGTTTGAAAGCAAATCTCTCAGACAATTTCTTCTGTTGAATAATATTGTTAAGACTTGCACAACACCCTATCCACTACAAAGAAATGGCTAGTGTGAAAGAATTAATGAAGTGCTCCTAAAAACATTAAATCTTGCACTCAGGAGTAAACAGTTAGATAATTACCAGTGGAAAAGAATGCTACCCCTGGCTTTATCTTGTATAAGAGGACTTCTTTGCACGTCAATGAACCAAACACCTCATAAACAAATTTTTAGCTTTCCCAGACAGTCCTCTTCAGGACAGACGTTACCTCAATATCTGCTCCAAAAGAACATGGAAGTCCTTAAAAGAATTCATGTATGAAATAAAATAGATTATCTGATCAAAAGAAAAACCCTATTGGAAACTATTTCACCATACATGGCGCGTGTAAAAAAACTGGAAGGGGAACAGTGGAAACTATATCGATTAGAGATATCGCCCCTCTAACAACAGATTGTCAAATGCAAATAATAGAAGAGAATAATCTAGACAGATTTGGTGACCAACAACACAAAGACCACTCCGTCAATAATCCCAAGGTCTCTGAAGATGTTATTTCAGAAAACGATGCATCTCTTACTACTAAACTGCCAGACAACGTCAATCCACAAATGTCAGAGGAAGAAATTAGTCCAGAAATAAACAAATTTAGATCAATTCAAGGCTCATAGCTCAATAGTGAAATTCACACTCGTTCTGGTTAAATTATTAAACATCCTAAAAGAATCGATTTGTAATTGACATACTAGTACAACTTTCTTGGAACAAGGGGAAAATATTATGAAATCAGCTGCCAGCACATTAGTTAGTGCTGACTACTTAGTTACATGTAAATCTGGCAACACAAATTGCAAGTGTCCATAATTTTGTATTGTCAATGAAGATTGGAATAAAGCCTTATAACTTCTTGTACATATAACACTAAAGCCTTATGACTTACTACTCTGAATTTGTCATGCTCAAGGATCTGAAGTTTTTTATGTCTCTACTAATTTTATCATGACAGTGCTGATGAGTGTGATTTGGTGGGCCTTTTTATCTTAGAAACAAAATGTACACCAAAATATTCTGTACTCTAGAATATTGGTATAACAATTAAGTAGAAGCCAGTAGGTTAGAATTTACTTCATTATACTGATTACATAACTGATTATATAATCAATAAAATGAGGTAAATTCTAACCTCCTCCCACTGCAACCACCTGGTTCTGGGTGGCTCCCGCTACAAGGAGGGGCAGGCTAGTTGGCCACGCCGAAGCAATCTCACAGTAGAATCAGAGTGCAGGAGCCAGGAACTGGGTGGCGGCACTAATGAGGGGGGACAGACTAGTTGGCTGTGCTGAACCCTTCTCACAGCAGAACCGTATTTTGGGCACGCCACAACATTTGGTGTGGGAACAGGGTAGCATTGCTATGGGGAGGGACAGGTAAGTTGGCCGCGTCGAACCCTTCTCACAATGGAACAACAGTTTGGGTACCACAACCAGATTTACAGTGGGAACTGCCATTTGGCTGCGACAAGCCCTTGTCACTGCGGAAACACAGTTTGGGAGCTTGGAACTTGGCTTGTTGGCCTGCCAAACTCTTCATACAGCAGACCCACATTTACAGTGTGGCACTGCTATGAGGCAGGACAGGCCAGCTGGACGTGCCAAACCCTTCTCACAGCGGAACCATACAATCACATTTACATTGACACTGAAGTGAGGAAGGGCAAGCCATTTGGCCGCGACAAACCCTTCTCACAGCAGAACCACAGTTTGGGAGCCTGCAACTGGATGGCTATGAGGAGGGAGGCCATTTGGTAATGCACCTCTTTTCACAGCGGAACCGTATTTTGGGCGTCACGTTTGCAGTGTGGAACTGGGTGGCACCACTATGGGGAGTGACACGCCTGTTGGCCGCACCGAGCCCTTCTCACAGCAGGCCATAGTTTGGATGCCACAACCGCATTTATAGTGTGGCACCACTGTGAGGAAGGACAGGCCATTTGGCCGTGACAAACTCTTTTCACTACAGAAACCACAGTTTGAGGGCATGGGACTAGATGGCAACACTATGTGGAGGGACAGGCCTGTTGGCTGCGGCGGAACGACAACTCAGGAACCACATTACAGCGTGGCACCACTGTGAGGAAGGACAGGCCATACACCCACAACATACCCTTCTCACTGCGGTTCAACAGTTTGGAAGCCTGGAACTGGATAGCACCATTATGAGAATGGACAGGCAAGTTGACTGCACCAGACCCCTCTCGCAGTGGTTCCACAATTCGGGAGCCTGAAACTGGATGGCACCGATAATGAGGAGGGACAACCCAAACCATCTCACAGTGGAACCACAGTCCAGGAGCTTGAAACAGGATGGCACTGCTAATGAGGAGGGACAGGCCAGTTGGCCGTGCCAAACACTTCATGCAGTTCAGGTGCTGCATGACACCGCTATGGGAAGGGACACACCAGTTGGCCACATCGAACTCCTATCACAGCGGAGCCACAGTTCGGATCCCAAATGGCACCGCTATGAGGCAAGACAAGCTAATTGGCCGCGCCGAAGCCTTCACACAGCGGCATCATAGATTTAGAGACCTGTTAGCCACACCAAACCCTTTTCACAGTGGAACCATAGTTTGGGAGCCACAACGGCATTTACAGTGTGGCACCACTGTGAGGAAGGACCACCCATTTGACCCCAACCACCTTTGATTTGATACCCCAGATAGCAGAAGATATAGATTATTTCTATAGGATCTTCTGTGTAATTGAAGGGGCATGCTACTCCTGTGCAGGGTTCACATATGAAGTCCATGTTTTTTGCTAGCCTGCATGTTTTTCCATTACATATCTTTTGTACACACTGTTTGCATTTGGGACACTGGATTGAGTTTCTGCCTATACCTTTTCTACATATCGAGCAGGGCTATTTCCTGGAGTGTATCAGAGCTCTGTTTCTTTTTCTGGTCTTTGCCAGGTTGACTTTGAGGCTTTTTTGTTTCCAAGTCGTGCCTCCATGTCTGAAATTTCTTCTCTAACTTTGTCATAGACTCGACTAAGAGAGTCATGTCATCAGCGGATAGTAGTTCCCGAGGGTAACCAGTCTTTAATTCCTCTGTTATAGCCTGTAGAACAATAATGAAGAGGAGGGGGCTAAGGACAGAGCCCTGATGAACCCCCCACCTGTACACTGAAATCCTCACTATTCATTGTTGATTTTAACTTTGCTGGTGGCCCCTCTGTACATGGCTTGTACTCTTCTCATGAGCCACTCATCTATACCGTGATTTCTGAGGGCCCACCATATTACGGGTCGAGGGATGCTGTCAAAAACTTTCTCTAGGTCCACGAATGTTAGGTAGAGCAGTTTGCTTTTAGCCAGGTACTTTTGCTTCACAAGAAAGGGCGTGTCGGTGGTGCTGTTTCCTGGCACAAATCCAAGCTGCATCTCATCAGCTTTATATCTTTGTAGGGCGACTCCTTTACTCTTGTAACAGTTGACAATGATGCTGCTATTCCAATCACTGGGAATGACACCATTCTGTATTACATGGTTTACAATATGGGCGGTTAGGGTGTGCCCTACTATCCCAGATGCTTTTAACATCTCAGCAACTACACCTGATGGCTCAGCTGCTTTATCTGCCTTCATGGTCTTAATTGCCTTATTAGGTTGCTGCTTACACGTATACAGCTGGATCTTCTGTAGCAGGCTGTTTTCTCCCAAGCATTTTCTTTGTTCACCAGCCTCATATAGTGGCATTTCCAGGCAGCTTTCTTTTTAGTGTCAGTGAGGGCAAGTGTGCCATTGTTGTTATGGATGCATTCCTCCTCAAATAACATCACGGTTTTCCTTGACACATTACCTTGCAATCTTGAACACCTCCTGCTTTTGGTCTTCACATTACATGGTTAAACTTTTCATTTTCTGCTTCACTCCTTGCCAGGTATACTTGTGGTCTAGCCTCTCTCCTGGCTTCCTCGTAGGGGTGCCTGCTACCTCCATTTTTCCATTTTTTCCATGCCAGTCTTTTCACTTAAATTGCCATGTCCACCTTGTTATTGCACCACCAGGTGGTTCTACTGCTCTTCCCTGGGGCCTTGCTCCAACTACAGATCACATTTGTTGTTTTCAGTAGGTTATCTCTCAGGAACCCCCACTGCTCCTCTATATTGTATACCTTTATTTCTTCTTCCTTGCTATTAAAGACGTGAAGTATGAGTCTCCTGAAAGCTGAGGCCTCTTCAGCTTCCATATCCTTCTCTTCTAGGATGTTTTGTTGCTCCTGGACAGCCTGGTTCTGACTCTAAAGATGCTAACTACCAGGTTATGTTGGGAAGTGCATTCCTCATCCAGGATGCTTTTTGTGTTTACGACCGTTGCTCTGTATTGTCTTCTGGTGAGAATATAGTCAATTTGGTTGGCGTGCTCCCCTCAACAATAGGTGATCAGTTGGTTTGCTGGTTTCTTAAAGTTTGTATTGCAGAATTAGACCTACCTTTCAGCGTCCCTACATTGATGGCTGTGGCTCTAAAGTTTGTATTGCAGAAAGTCGTTGGCATAGCAGAATTCCAGGAGCCTCAGTCCTTCTTGTGCCAAACACAAAACCTCCATGGAGCCTGTGGAATCCATCACTTAGTCTCCTCACATGTCAAAGTCACTTGCAATAATGGTGACTTTGGTGTTTCAGGTTTGGGATGTTGCACTTATTAGGGACTCATAGAACAGGTCTTTTTGTTCATTTGGCAGACCAGATTGGGGTGCATAAACAGACATGATTGATACCATTGTTCTATTTAGGATGAGCCTAAATGAAATGATTCTGCTATTTATTCTATTTACTGCTATTACCTTGTCCACCGATATTTCAGCTAGCATAGTACCTACACCTCCAGGCCTGCTGCCATTACTTTTCCAGAAGAATTTAAAACGTTTTCTGCCTACTAGGAGTCTGGAAGATTCTCCTCTCTGCCTCGTCTCTTGTATACAGCATACATCAATTTTGTTATGCTTGAGCATCTCCACAATCTCATTTGACCTACCTTTCAGCGTCCCTACATTGATGGTTGTGGCTCTAAAGTCTCAAAAAGGTGGTACTGCTTTTCTGGTGGTGGATGATGTCTTGGTGTTGGTTTTTTGTGTCCAGGAAAAAAGATAGGGCAGGTGTGGCCCCCAGGACTGGGCATTTGCATCGTGACCTTGTTATGAATATTACTTACCAGTCAGTGATATTTGGTGCTACTGGCAGGGGAGGGGGTATTAGTGTTAAAGAGTTAGTGGTGCATGTGTTGGTGGTGAAAATATTACCCGTAGGGGTGGACAGGTGTGTTGGTTATAGAGTGGTATAACACATATGGGTGTAGTTAATGTAGTTTGGTTGACAAGATGGTGCTCTCCTGTTTTCATTGGACTATGCAAAGGTGGTGAGTGGAGGTGGGTAAAATGTTTAAGTGATTGTAGACACAAGGTACACCCGGTGTGGAATAAATTAAAAATAGGATATAGGCTTGAAGATAGATTTTAAGAATAATACAATAAAATAGAATTGAAAGTAGATGCCTTTTATTTTTAATAATTTGAATCGGTTATTAAAGAAAGGTTTGCAAAACTTCAGCTTACAGTAAAACACAACGAAATAGTTTCAGAATTAGCTCAATGAGTTTATATGTTATTGGGCAGAAAAATAAGGAGATTTTTCAGGAAAAAACAAAGTTTGGAAAGACAGACATAAACACAGAGCATATATGAGCAAAAAGAGAGATAGAAAAATAGATAGTGTTCCATTAATGGCGTAATAAATATCCATTAATTTTTTCATTAGTGAAGTTAGTTCCTATGGTGTATCAACATGTAGACGTACAATGAATTTTGTCATTTTTAACTTGGAGTTGACTATGGTTACATTTCTATTAAATTGAATATAATTTTAAATACCTCTGAAGAAAATGTTATACATTGTTGTCTTTTCTTTTTTCTTTTCTTTATTTACTTTTTGCTTCTGCAACCAACGGACGTAAAATGGTGATGATGATGATGAACCATTTGTATAATGCAGAAATGGTATTACTCTTGAAACATGTTATTAAAATAGTTCTAAAGCTACTTTTCCATCTCTTTTTTTCGCTTATATATATTTAAATTTACCAAAATATTCAAATATAGCTAAAATTGAAATAATTAAAAGAAATAACTATTTCACAAGTAAATGGTTCCAGGTGTAAACCCATTATGTGACACCTTGGGGAAATGTCGTCTATTGTAGCCTAATGTTGACCAATACTTTGTGAGTGAATTTCATAGACAGAGACTGGGCAGAAGCCTGTCATATATATCCTCATCATCATCACCGTTTTACGTCCGTTCTTCCATGCTAGTATGTATATATGTAAATGTGTTTATGCTTATGAGTGTGAATATGAGTGTTATATTGTGCCCCCTCTTTGTATAAAATAGTAACTTAGCCCTTCAATGAATCAAGATCAATAAAATATGTACCATGTAGTAAGTACTGTGGTCAATGATTAACAAGAACCTTTGAAGTTATTTTCCCTAGCATAGATACAGTCCAATGACTAATACCAAGAAAAGAATTAAAAGAATATAAATAAAAAAATACATAATAAAACTAACCTGTGTAAAAGATGAGCTTCAAGTTCTGAACGGGGCAATACATCTTCACAGTAATCCACATTAGGACATACCACTAATAATTTATCCAGTAATCTACAACAAAATATTCATTATAGCAATTACACAACACATAACAAATATTTGAGAAAACCATTTTTTAAAATGAAAATACATGACAAAATATTTCTTCAGCATCATCATCATTAACACCACCGCCATTAAACATCTATTTTCCCTATTTGCATGAGTAAGATGGGCTGTCACATACTGAAGTGACTGTCCTGCTTGTACACTCCAGTTTCTATGGCTAAATGCCTTTCTTAAAACCAACCACTTTACAACATGTACTAGGAGCATTTTATTGTGACTGGCACTATCATCTTACAGGGTAGACTGGGTGCTTTTTATTGTGGAAACAGCTCTACCACCTTACAGTGTAGAATGGGTGTTTTTTTATCATGGTACAAATTGTTTTCTTTTATTTTACCATGCTGATATGAGTTGAACAAATCTATAGTCCCATGTATCTCCACTTGCTTCAATTATATGCATTTTCCATGCCAAGTGTAACATTCTATGACCTGAATTTATTACTTTTTCATATATTTTCCTTGGTCTTCTTTATAATGCCCAGCTACTGTCTCAGCTGCCTTGTACTCTGCCTTTCATGCAGGTTGGCATCGTAGAGCCAAAGAATATACTTTTTCTTGTATATTTTTTCTTCAACAACAATGTCCATGTTTTACACAATTGGCTGCTTGCAACAAAAGTAAATAACGCCCTGAACTTATTTCATTGCTTCTTTACTCCAATTATTACAGTAACTTCCAGTATTAATTAGATCACTGAGATAATGTAAACTATCAATTCCCTCTTTTTGTTTCCATGATGAATATAAACGTTTTCTTATGGGAAATGCCCATGCTCAGTGTGTAGGAAAGGGGCAGGTAGAAATTCCACCCTCTGTCCCAAATGCAAACTATGGGTACATAAGAGATGTAGCAGGATCTCAAGTAGGCTAGAACATGGGTTTTACATATGGGTGTTGCACAGGAGTAGTAAACAGCAAGAGCTCAGAGGAAACCAAGCCAAAATCAGTTCATGCTAGCTTGAAAAAATGAATGTTAAACGGTAATGATGATGATGATGATATGTGTGTGTGTGTGTGTGTGCGTGTAGGTGTCACAATAAAAAGCACTCAGCACACACTGTAAATATGGTTGGTGTTAGGAAGAGAATCCAGATGTAGCAACCAAACCAAAACTAACCCTGCATGAGCCAAAACCTGGCTTGTCACACAACGTGACAACTCATCTAACCCATGTTAATGAGGAAAATGGACGTTAAACAGTGATGATGATAATCATCATCAGCATGGCCTTAGCCTGTCGACTGGAATACAAAATAGAAATAGAAAAATGGAAATATATATACATATCATCTGTGAAACATATATATAATCTACTTATATATTGTGGAATTGTTATAGAACCCAGGAGAGGGACACAGTATCCAGAGATATAACTAAAGGATTTGGCCTATGCTGATAACATCATACTGATCAGGAGTCACTGTAGTGGCTGAAAATTTATTACATTGTGTTAAACATACAGCAAATCTAGTTGGTTTACATCTTAATGCTAGTAAAACACAAACTGTAACAGATGGAATTAATGATTATTATCAAGTAAAATCCTTAACTGGTCAAATCATTAATTAGGTGAAACAATTTAGATAGCAAGGATGATTTTAATGTGAGGAAAGGACTGGAATGGGTTGCAATAATCCAGTTAGACAAAATATGGAAGGCTATCATGGACAGAAAACCGAAACTTAGGTTTTTCAGGGCACGTGTAGAAAGTATTTTGTTATACAACTCAGAAGTTTGGACCATAACACAAAACCTATAAATAAAAATAGATAGATTATGTACTAAGCTATCAAGAATAATTGAAAATATATATATATGTGTGTGTAAAAGCTAAACAGAAATAACAACTCAAACAGTACAGTATATGGAAGGGATATATTAGTTTAATACTTGAAATAGCAGGAAGAGGGTCTTTGCGTTTTGGACGCTAGTCCTTCATCAGAAGAAAGAATAAGAAGTTAGAATGATTGAGAGGACAGGCAGGACAGAATCAGTGAAGGAGAGGCAGATACGGAATGAACCATTGGTGTCTGTGAGAGTGGTGAGTTTGGAAATGAAAGGACAGGTGTTACAGCGGGGATGAGAACAGAAATGAGAGGTGGGTGAAATCGTAGGAGAGGAAGGGAAAGAACTGCGTACCAGGAGGTTGTGGAGATTACAGGCGCCCTTAAACACAGTAATAGGTGGGTTTGGAAAAAAAGCAAGAAGTGACAGGGTAAGAAGAGAGGGTGCAGAAGAAACGGAGAATATGTCAGCTAAGAATAATAATTGTTGCTGATCATTCAACAATACCACATTACCAACAAAAGGAGCCCTTTATAAGTCCTATTTAGCAGCTATGACTTCATATTTCAACACTTATCCACACCACATCTACGTTAGACATGTTTGTTTACATTGAATAAACGACTGGTAATGCATGTAATGTACCCTGGTCTCTATGTAATGTACCCTGCTTCACCCGTTCTTCCATTCTTTCCATGCCTGTCTCTTAGCCTTAATTACCTCATCTACCTTATTGTTCCACCATCAAGTCACTCTCCTCCTCCCTGTGGTCTTGCTCCAACCACAGATCTTATCTGTCACTTTTAGTAAATTATTTTTTAGGAACTCCCAGTGCGAAACCTACAGTCAGTAGGCACCTCTTAACCAAATATACACCCCAACCCACTAGCCATACTCCACCCTCTCACTCTCACCAACACCACCCTTTCTCTGTAAAGTTATGTTGGTACCACAACATCCAGTCCAAACTAATGAGGTTGTGTAGGTGTCACGACAAAAAAAAAACACACAGTCCACGCTGTAATGTGGCCGTGTAGCTAACAAGGTAAAAGGTTCCCAGTCCACACTGTAAATGTGGTTGGTGTTAGAATTTCTGGTCTATCGGCCAATGAAGATATCTTTAGTGCTTCTGCCCCTTACTACAACGATGCCCTCGTCCGCAGTAAATTTAAAGAAAAGATTACTTATCTAGAAACCACCCCAAGACTACCTAGGAGAAATAGGTATAGGCAGATTAGTTGGTACAACCTCCCCTTCAATAGAGACTTTTCTACACCTATATCTAGGACTTTCTTCAAATTGCTGAATATACACTTCCCCACACAACATAGGTACCACACTATCTTTAATAAGAATATGATAAGACTCTCCTATTCCACTACACCTAACCTAGCTAGGAATATAGCCGATCTCAACACTACAAAATTAAATAAGCCTACTACTTCCGAAACCCATCCCCGGACGAGAGCTTTGTGCAACTGCCAAAATAAGGAAGCCTGCCCACTCGAAAACAAATGCCTGACAAATGACATCGTATATAAATGTGATGTCATCTCAGGCACTGGTGACAAGAACAAAAAGACTTATATCGGAATGACTTCCAACAATTTTAAGACCCGGTGGTATGCCCATACCCACTCAGTCAGAAGACCGGACAAATCCAATCTGACAACATTCGCCTCCTATGTCTGGAACCTCAAGAGGAACTCCACCCCTTTCACGCTCAAATGGAAATTACTCCAGAAAGCGCGCTCATGCATGGGAGGACACAAGTGTTGTGACCTTTGTATTTCAGAGAGCTATGAAATACTATTTGCCAAGGGCCCGACACTGAACACTGCCCGAATTGCATGCACAAAAGCTTTGCAACTTAAAAAATATCTTAAGCCAGTGTTGAAGCCAGATGGATAAAAAAATTAAAACAAAACCCCACTCGACAAAATATCCCCTCCACCTCCATCCCACCCTACCCCTACCCGCCTCACGGTACTATGGTTATGTAAGTACTTCTTACCTATCTCCTTTTTCCACATGTATAACATACTTGAATTGTGACTCTAAGTGTGTATATATATATGTGTGTGTGTGTGTGTATGTATGTGTGTATGTATGTGTGTATATGCGTATATATATAAATATATATTCAGAAAAGATTGTTTTGGTAAAAACAGGAGTAAGCAGGAGAAAGCTCTCAACAATCGTTGTTTTAGTTACGATGGAGAATTTTATAAAAATAACAAAATAAGATGCTGAGGTTACATATATCGTTTAATCATAATAATCAATTACACGCTTCTCCATGCAATCGAGATGTCCTTCATGCATTTGCTGTTGATTATGAGAACGGTCGCCTCAGATGAAAATCGATATATTTGATATGCCGCTGGCAAGAAAACACACATCCTAGTGCCTGTGTGGCCAGTATACATATGAGTTCCTTGAAGGGTTTGCCAACTGTCACATTTGTTAAAAAAGCTATCAACGAAAAAAGACGAAAAGAACAAAAAACTGTGTGCCGCCAAAACCCAGTAGACAGTAGAGCAATAAAAGGAGCTCTGAGGGAGAGTGGGGTATATATTTAGTTGACAACCACCTATAGACAACAACAACAATGACAATAACATCAAACCGCCGACCAAAGTTGCCCACACTGGTCGCAATAGTCGTGGTGATACCACTACTCTATTGACAACAACTAAAACAACAGCAAAAACACAGACCAACGTCATGTATACAGGTTGTAGTCGTCAGTGACGGTACCACCCTGTCGACAATAAACAGCGATAACGCCAAATCAATAAAAAGGAGTTTAGAGGTAGGTGGGTACACAGAGTTGGTGGTATCAATCACCATGATCATAAACAGTAACAACAATGGCAACGGCAACAAGCCCCAACACCGCCGATCACCCACCCCGTTCGTCGCAGTAGTGGTGGTATCATCTATATCAGTATTAAGCCATTGGTAACACCAATAACAACAACAAGACCAGTGATGACCCCACCACGGCGACGGCAGCAACAGGAAAAAAGCCACGCTTCCATGAAAAATAAACTAACCACAATAGTAGTCCGTTGAAACAAGGAAGTGAAAATGGTGTAGAAACATAGATGGGTATTTATATATATATAAACAAATACATTCCCAGTTAATACAGTCCTCTCTAACACTGTAAGGCACAAGACCAGCGATGATCATAGCATTCAGTCCCAACTACAGTGGCAACAATACTATCAAAAGGGCTGTTAGGCCATGGAAGAGAGTTACGGGAAGCGAAAGTAGGGACAGGAACAAGTAGATAAGAAATGAGAACACATATAGAGAACACAATAATAAAAGAACAGGACAAAAATACATAAAAAACAACAGTAGGTATATAAACAGAGGAATAGGGAACAAAGGACAAGAAACAAGTACACATAGAGACTACAGGTGTGCAAATAAGATATCCAAGGTTCGCCTGACGTTGGGGTTGCCGCGTGGCCATGCCCGGCTTCCACGGGCAAGTTTGCAATAGTCTTCAACTAGCACAACTACGTTGTTAGTCTGTACAGTTTGAGGAAGGTTCCAGAAGATCTGTGGAGGCACGGGCTGTAATTGTAGAAACCCCAGTAACTGCCCCCTGGAGGGTAGGTGCCTCGGCAGTGGCTTAGTATATGAATGTAGGGTGAATACCAACAACCATACCTTCACCTATATCAGAGCCACAGCTGATAAATTTAAGGAACGCTGGTACAATCATTGCCACACCTTTAAGAGGGCTTATAATAAACACAGCACTTCTCTCGGAAGTAGTGTGGCGTCTCAAACATAACGTAGAATTCACCTTGTCGTGGTCCAAGGTAGCCTCAGCCCAACTCTACGGAGGGGGTGGACATGACTCATGCGATTTGTGTGTCACCGAGATTATGGAAATAATCAAGAGGGGAGCTCAAGTTATCAATAGAAGGATTAACCTCTTCAGCACCTGCCTCCACAGATCTTCTGGAACCTTCCTCAAACTGTACAGACTAACAACGTAGTTGTGCTAGTTGAAGACTTATATATATATATATATATATATATATATATATATATATATATATATATATATATATGTATAGTGAAAAATTGAAGAATAAGATGGTCAGCTGTACAAAAAGGGTTTTATTTACAGTATTAACAATTGTTTCATTGATTAAGTTGTCTAAAGGCCGCTAATCACTCGAAGTTGCGTCACTCGACCTTAAATACGGTGTTTGCTTGATCAAATCATCGGAATACTAAATAATTTACACGCAGTGTTTGAATGTATAGATACAATGGAGAGTCCTGTAAATACTGTAAATAAAACCCTTTTTGTACAGCTGACCATGTTATTCTTTAATTTTTCACTATTATTACTCCAAGATTAACCTGCATAGGAATTCTCGCGAACTCGCTGCCTAACTGGATTACCTATAACAATAATTTTTTTTATCCATATATATATATATATATATATATATATATATAATCAGTTCTGTATGAGGAAAGCATGGTCACCTGACCTAGCATTGCCCACAACAAGGCAACTTGTTTAACCCATGCTAGTGTGAAAGAATAGATGCAAAATGGTGGTGATGATGACATATGTATCGACAGTCGATCGACTTTCGTCAAATTGGACCGAGGAAACAATGTTTCCATTGGTCTTTCCAATTGCTAATACTATCTATCGGTCGCAACTCCAGGTAGAAGGAGCAACGTGAAATAAAGTGTCTTGCTCAAGGACATAACACATCGCCCGGTTCGGGAATCAAACTCACAATCTCACGATTGTGAATCCAGTTTTCTAACCACTCAGCCAAACATTCCTTACAATGCTCAGTGTGTTTGTAAACAATGAATGTTAGGTGAATCCATACGTACACATATATATGTGTGCATGTATGTATATATATATACATACTACTGTACGTCTGTATACATATATGTATGTACGTGTACATACTTATATTTAAGTAACAGCCGTACTAAGAGTGGGAAATGAAATTTCGTTTCATTTTTTCCGTTTATCGTTTTCGGTGCACCCGGCCGATTAACCCACTCGATATGTAAATTGGGCTACTCAGCCGTTAATATGCATAAGGAAAGTATATTCTTTCGGACGTTCAACAATCTGTCAGGAAGGTATACGTTGCTGACGATAGCTAATAAGCTTGAAACTAGTACAGCGTTCCTTTGTCAGTGTTGAACAAACGAGCAACGATGGTTGCTGGACACTACGGCTTAATACGGGATGTTTGTTTACAAATACACCGAGCATTATAATAAATGTTCGGTGAATCCATACGTACATATATATATGTGTGCATGTATGTAAATATATATATATACATACTACTGTACGTCTGTATACATATATGTATGTACGTATACATACTTATAATGATGATATATATATATTTTTTTTTTTTTTAATATATATATATACATATACCTATATTATATAGATATTTATATATATTAATTCAAAATATTAACAAAAATAAACATCAGTGTGATCAAGTATATTTTATTATACATATTTCAGAGGTACTGAGCTATCTTCAACAGTACGTCCTCATCAGATAAAATAAGATGATGCATGACATACCCTGACTTAGTAGATGGTTAAGATTCAGTCATGGTAGTGAATAAGATATGACAAAACTCAATATTTATATACCTTAAGATTGAGACATGAAAAAATTACATATAATACAGAGGGTGCGTGTGAGAAAGCTTAAAAATACATAATAGCAATTTACATAACTGTTAGAGATTCAAATAATTTAAATTATTGAAGAAAGAAGAAAGACAGAAAGAAACATGAGGAAAAAGATAGTTACTAGAAGTATAGAAAGCAAAAGAGAATTGATCAAGGATAGAGAGACAAGGAGGAATAGTTTTTATAGTGTAAAGCATAGGGAGGGAGATTTGTATTGTCATGGATAAATAGCGTATAATTAGATGATGCAAAGATATATATATATAAATACTTAAATATACATTTGGGCATAGCTTTGTGAAAAAGTAATTTTGAATCTTTGAATTATCTAGAAATAATCAATCAATCTAAGTATTAAATATATCTGGGTGTAATTATATGAGGGTTTAAATTTCGAGTCCTTAAGTTAATTAGAAATATACTAATAATTAATTATATATATTATATATATCCAAACATATCCGGATGACCGTTAAATTTCGAATCATTTATGTTAGTTCAGAATAATGAATTAATCTAAAGATATGTTTCAGGCTATAAAAATGTATAAGTATTTATATTAAAGTATACTATCATATTTAATTTATAAAATCATATTTAAAGTATTTGCAAACACGAGAAAGAAGAGACTTAATATTTTCATCATCTCGAAGGTAATCCATATTAAATTATATTTTTTTTTCATGTCTCAATCTTAAGGTATATAAATATTGAGTTTTGTCATATCTTATTCACTACCATGACTGAATCTTAACCATCTACTAAGTCAGGGTATGTCATGCATCATCTTATTTTATCTGATGAGGACGTACTGTTGAAGATAGCTCAGTACCTCTGAAAAATGTATAATAAAATATACTTGATCACACGAATGTCTATTTTTGTTAATATTTTGAATTAATATTAATAACTCCGGAAAACTATTTCTGTGGAGTGCTTCCAATCTATTGTAAAACTCATTCTTTGATTTATTCATTGAACCTTGTTTAACCTTTAAATATATTTATATATATGTATATACAGAGGCGGTGAATTGGCAGAGCTGTTAGGATGTCAGATAGAATGCTTTATGGTATTTGTTCCAGCTCTCTGAGTTCAAATCTTGCTGAGGTCAACTTTGCTTTTCATCCTTTCAAAGTTGATAAAAAAATACCAGTTTAGTACTGGGGTCAATTCTTCCTCTATATCTTTCTCATTTCCATCTTTCTCTGGAAGAAATCTGCTGTCTCAGGCCTAGAGAAGGATGGGCTCTGCCAGACTTAAAATACCCAAGAAGTGCTGTATGTCAATACGGCGCCCCTAAGTCTCTGGAGTTACATACACACACACACACACACATATATATATATATATATATATATATCATCATCATCATTTTTACATCCGCTTTTCTATGCGTGCATGTGTTGGACGCGTTTTTATCAGCACAGGTCTCTCCACTTGTCGCGTTCTTCGTCACCTCCTTTTCCAGCCTTAGAGATTTGAGGTCAGCTCTCACCTCTACCTAAGTATTTCTTGGTCATACTTTACTGCTACTTCCTTCTACTGGGATTTCCTTGCATTTCTTTACCCATCAGTCATTGTCAATGCACATCACATGTCCATACCAACACAGTCTTCCCTCCATCACACCACGTCGGATTACCCTTAAAACCAGCTTCTCCCTCAGCTCATCCAACGAAATATGGGTCCTTCATTTCTCTCCAGTCTATGCATGTTGTCTGCAGTCACTGCTCATGATTCACTACTGTGCAGCATCGCTTACCACACATAGGCGTCATACAGCCTTCCTTTTGTTGTCAGCAGTGGGAGTAGTTCTCCAAACTTTTTCCATCCTATCCTTATTCTAGCTATTATACTCTCGGCGCACCCACTTCCGCTGCTAATTAGGTGACCTAGATAGCAGAAGCTATCAACCACATCTACGAATCCTTCCTGAGACTGGAAAAGATTTACGTCATTAGCACTGTTTTTCTTGATTTCTCCTGTGCATCTTCTGTAAGCAAAGTTCTCCCTTCCTGTTAGTCTACTCGTTATCTCTCTACATCTTTTGTGAACCCAAGATTTACATTGTGTATATTGTATGGAGTTTATGCCTACTCCTTTTCTGCATATTGAACATGGCCACTTCCCTGGGGTATCTGGGTCCTATCTTCTCTCCTACTCACTAGCACTTTAGTTTTGGCTAAGTCTACTCTCAAACTAAGTTTACTCCAAATTTAGTTTACATAATCAGAATTTATTCTCTAGTTCTTTTTTGGTTTCAGTTATGAGGACCAAATCATCTGCATAGAGAATTTCCCTGTGTAGCCCGTTTTAAACTCCTCTGTTATGGCTTGAAGAACTATGATGAACAACAGTGGGCTAAGAACTGAACCTTGATGAACTCATACCTGTACCTTGAATTCCTTGCTAAACACTTTACTGACAGCTCCTCTGTACATAGCTTGCACTGCTCTCACAAGCCATTCTTCTACATCTAATTTCCTTAAGGACCACTAGAAAATAGATCAAGGTACTCTGTCAAAGGCCTTCTCTAGATCAACAAAAGCTAAATATAGTGGTTTATTTTTGGCTATGAACTTCTCTTGTAGTTGCCTCACTAAGAAGAGGTCATGTGTAGTACTATTTTGACTCTTTCCCTAATTAGCTGCGCTATAACTCTTTCTGTCACTTTCATAACTTGGTCCATTAGTTTTATTCCTCTATAGTTGCTCCTCTCTAGGGTATCACCTTTGCCCTTGTAGCAATTTACAATTGTACTGCTGCGCCACTCATTGGGTATGACTCTGCCATGTATTACTTGATTTACTAGCTTGACTCCTACCTCTCCCAATGCTTTTAGCATCTCAGCAACTATTTCTGATGTCCTGCAGCTTTACCATTTTTCATCTCCTTGATTGTGTCTTTGTCCCTAAAACTATAAACTTCAATAGCTGGTCCTTCCTTTGGGTAAGTTGTGGGTAGTTTCTCTTCCTCCTATTCATTCTCTACTTTCATCAATCTCTCAGAGTAACATTTCCAGGCCTCATAAATTTGGGCATCAGTGGTGTTAAGTGTACAAATGCCATTTCTAACACATTTTCCCCAAACATCTCGATTCACACTACCTTGCAATTCGGAACACTTTACATTTCAAGACATTGGCAAATTTACTTTGTTCAACCTCTCTCTGAGCTGTGTGTACCTGTCACCTAGCTTCTTTCTTAGCTACTTGGTACCGGTCTCTGCTAACTTCATTTTTCCAGTCTTTCCATGTCTGTCTCTTATCTTTAATGGCTGTATCTACTATGCTGTTCCACCACCAGGTCACTCTCTGTCTGGCTGGCATTTTACTCGTCGCAAATCTCGCCAGTAGTTTGCAAAAAGTTGTCACATAATAATTTCCAATTGTTCTCTACGTTATATGTATCTAGTTTGTCATCCCTCTTATCAAGTACATCCTGTAGGGCTTTTCTAAACCTATATTTAACCAAGAGGTCTTTTAGCTTCCACACCTATTTTGTTGTCAATAATAACTAACTTGTGCTGGGCAGTGCATTCTAAGGCCTTCCCCAGGGAAGGCCTTAGTCTGCTTGTCTTGTCTAACAAGCAAGTAATCGATTTAGCTTGTGCGTTCACCTGATTGATATGAAAACAGGTAGCTGGCTAGTTGCAGATGATTAGTTCATATACATCACAGAATTCCAGGAGATCCAGCTCCTCTTCATTCCTTGATCAATAACCATAGCTGCCATGAACTCCGCTAAATCCATCTTGGTACTGTCCCACATGTTCATTAAAGTCACTTGCCAGGATGATGAAGTCTCTTTCGTCAATATCTAAAGTTGTCTGCAAAATTTCCCCATAGAACCTGTCCTTTTGTTCTTTACCTTATCCAGCCGACGGAGAATTGGTGGATGTGATTCTCACCAGTATTTCCTACAGTTAATCTAAGCTTGATGATTCTGTCACTTACTCTAACTACCTCTATCACCTTATCTATCCATTTCTCAGCTAGTAGGATGCCTACATCCTCTACCCCATTGTCATTTCCTATTCAGTAGAGTTTATATCTAAGTTGCTTGCCTGTGATTAGTCTCACTGAGGCACCCTTCCATCTCACTTCTTGTACACAGCATACATCTACTCCTCTTCTCTCTAATAGTTCCACAATTTCATCTGATTTGCCTTTCAGGGTACCAACAGCCCTGAGATTTGTACCTTGATAGTTGTTGTTACTGTGGTTGGAAAAAGCTATCTCACTTACCGCTTTTCAAAGGCGCCGCTCAATCTCCACTGCATGGTCGTTTGAAGACCATTTCGTGTACGTCCGTCTTCCTCGGTTGGCCGTCTCTATCGTCGTATCAACAGTCCCATATCGTTTTGCTCTTTTCACTAGTGCTGCTATCGTCCTGCTCCTTACTCCTCGCCTGCCTGCTTCCAACTACCTAGCACCGGGAGATCCCAAACTGGCGTTTACGTCGCTGCTAGGTACTACGCTAGGTACTGCCCAAACTTGCGTTCACCCCGTTGCTAGACACTGCCCAAACTGGCGTTCGCCCCGTTGCTAGGCACCACTAGGCACCTGCAGCCACCGCACGCCACACCATACCCACACGCCCCCCCCCCCCTGATCTCAAGGATCAATTTCCTCCTCGTCTCTCTGCATGTGGAAGTCTGCTGTCCAGGTTGGTGGTCTACGACATCGTTGCGATCTTCGTAGTATTGGGGCAGGGCTCTGAGTTTCCACCTCGTCTTGGGTTTCCTCTTCCTCGGAGTCCGTCGACACAGTGACTCTTCTTACATCCAGGACATGACGTGGTACCCCGTCCACGGACACATTGTTCTTTGAATTTACGGCCGTCACTGTTCCCCTTCCCCATTGAGATGTGCAACGTGCATCTGGGGGCTTAACCCAGACTTCTTCGTCCACCTGCACGAATGCACTCTCTTTCCCTACTGGCCGTTGTGGTGGCGTGCACAGGTGCCTCCACTCGTATTTGAATACTGCTCTGTGTGGCACCGATTCCTCGACCTGTCCAACCCGAGGAGACATGTTGTACCAGAACACTGCCTCCATTGGTGAGACATGGCCCCGCTCCGCCATTGCCTTGATCGTCCGGTGGTGTCGCTCCACAATTCCATTCCCGCTCGGCCTGTGCGCCGCTCTGAAGAAACGGTTCACCTTCCATCCATCGAGCATCTCCCTCAGTGCCTCCGAGTCGAACGCTGCGCCGTTGTCCATCAGCAGTTCGTCCACAGGGCCCCGCTCCAAGAACACCTCTCTCAACGTCCGCACGATTTCCTCGGCCGTTTCAGTCCTCATCTCCCTCCATATCGCCATTCGACCTGGTCCACAGTCGACCATCGAGAGGTACGTTCCCTGCCGGTAGTGCGTCACATCCACCGCTAATCGCTTCCAGTCGCGATCTACCGGGAGGCTTCCCGTTTCGTGTACACCCGGGGCGGGATCAATGGACTGACATCGGACGCAGCCTCTAACCACTCCCTGAACACTGTGTCTGCTAACGTCCGGGTCGATTCTCCTGGCTAGGAACAGGCTCCTATCAACCCCTTCAGATCCGACTCAGTCAGCCGACACACAGCAGCTATCTCATCCTCTACCTCCTCCGGCGCTCCCATCCAGGCTTTCTTCACCCTAGTTAATATGTCCGCCCTGTTTTTCTCTGAGGGCACGAAAACTACGCTCAGCCTCAGGTCGAACTCGGTAGCCAACTCTCCTAAAGTTCCCAGGCGGCGCTTTATCAGCATCTCCGCCGCGCCTCTCGTTCGCACTGGTGAGCACTGATCTTACCCATCCGAGAACAGTAGCCGAGTCGGTGTGTATCTCGATGGTGTGCAGCCCCCACCACAGGGCGAGGTTCACCCCTCTCAACACTGCGTCCAGTTCGGCCACATTGATGTGATTGCAGTCGTCCTTCTTTCTAAGCCAGGCTGCATCCTCGACCTCAACAACTCCTATCTCCAACGTGACACCCAGCGCTATGCTGCTGGCATCGCACCACACGGTCCCGCTCTGTGATTTGGGAACATACCAGCGTCCCCGCACTGGGTCGTCGGCCTTCACCCTTCCCACGATCTCCTGCAACATGGCCACCGTCCTCTCTCCCACTCTGTCACTCCAAGTCACTCCTCCCGCTTGTCTCTTGACATAGCTGCATGCCGTCCGGAGCCACCCAGCGATCGGGTAGTGACCCACCAGCTTTCCGCACACCGAGAAAAGCTCCCGCCTACTCATACTTGGGCCCAGTTCCGGAACTTCGTTTCCCCTCTGGAATACCAAAACGCCTGTCCTGTCTCGCCACAGCCTAAGTCCCAGCGCGGCTCCTCCCTCCAATGCTTCTGACGGCTTCGCAGTCAGTCCGTACCCCTGTAAATGGCTCGTGACCTCCGCCGCCGACACCACCGACTCGTCCACTAAGATGTCGTCAATGTAGGAGTTAGTAACCCACTTTATCTTGTCAGCCTTCCCCAGAACGGTCTTGAGGACCGCCGCCATGATCTTCGGTGCGGAGCTCAGCCCGAAACCGAGCCTGGTCAGGCAATATGTCCGGCCCTTATACCTGACCAGCTGATACCGCCAGAGCTTCTCAGCTATATGCAACTGCAAGTAAGCCGACTTTAGGTCAACGATCGCTGAACCCCCTGTCATGCGTCTCCACTCACGCAGAGTTTCTCCGCAGATATCCGTGACCTCGCCACCCGTGTGGCATGACACGTGTTCGTTCAGCTCCCGATAGTCCAGCACCGGCCTCACCTTGCTCTTCGTGGGTTGCACCACCGCCATTAACGGAAATACTCCGCACTTCAGCTCCTCCTTCCAGGGAAGCAGTATGCCCTCTTCGATCCATCTCTCTACTTCTCGCTCGAACTTACTCCTAACGTTTCCCTTCAATGTGTGTTGATAGCAGCCCACTTTGGTCTTCAGTGTTGGTGGTTCTCCCTTCCAGTACCACTCAACAACCCATCGCTGCCCATCAAACACGGCCTTGAAGCCTTTGTCCTGCACAGTGTAAGCGGGGTATTCCTCCTCGTGGGCCTTCTGGTTCTCATGACGTGCACTCACTGCGCATGCCGATGCAGCGGCGCCAAACGACACACCGAGGTTGTCCACCGTGACGCCTCCTAAACGGCCAATCGCGTCCATGCCCATAACCATGCCGATCCCATCCACCACACTGTCTACTACGATGGCCGAAAGCTTTAACCTCCTTCCCCGTACCGCTATTTCCACCTCGCTGCGACCTCAGCATCCGATTTTCCTGCCGTCGACTGCCCTTACACTGCTCTTCCTTCCCCACCTCTGCGCCACCTCTGCGCCACCCCCACGGTCACCAGTGTCGTCGTACAGCCCGTGTCCACGAGGGCTCGCTGTGGCTTCCCCCTCACGAAGACTTCCACCATGGGCAGCGCCGCTACTCGTAAGGGGCAACTACCGGCGCAGTAGTTCCCCTTGGATCGTTTCCCTGGTCGCAGTTAGTAGCGATGTGGCCTGGTCGCTTACACCGGTAGCAAATTATCTCCGGCCTCAACTCTCTACAGTCTCTAGCCATATGCGGGCCCTGGCAACGAAAACAGCGCCCTCTAAACGTTCGCGTGCGACCGCGTGCCAAGGTTGCCTCCCTTTCACTGTTTCGTTGCCAGGTGTCCTGAGCCTCCGTAGTTGCTATCGCCGCAACACTCTTTGGCATCTTCTGCTATGATCCGGGCTTGTTCCACCAGTGAACGCATTTCCATCTCTTTATAACCCGGGACTTGCTGCAGCCTCACCGCTATGTCGTCTGGAAATCCATTAATGAACGCCAACTGCACCGTGCGTTCGCATTCCGCCTGATAACCAGCCAACATGGCCAACCGCCTTATTTCTGCGGCGAAAATGTCGACGCGTTCACCATTCCACCTGATTCTCGCCAGCTTAGCAAAAGCTGCCAACGGTCCCTCGGCGAATGCATCTATCAGACGCCGCTCAATCTTCTGCGCATCTCTTTGGCTGTGCTCATCCAACTCAAGGAAGAGTACCAGCGCGTCTCCCTTGAGGTAGAGTGCCATTAGGCCAGCCACATCCTCTATCTTCTGCAAGCTTGCGACCAGCCGAACTTTCAGCAGCCAAGCGATTACATCACCCTCCCCGGTAAATGCCCTGATGGCTTCGCTCGTCCGTAGTCTTGTCGCCATCCTCTGATTTGTCTAGCGGTAAGTGACACAAAAAAAAAAAAAACAACAACAGACTCCTCTCTGTTTTTCCAGTAGCTTTTTCTTCTTTTTTCTTTGTTCCGTCAGATCTGTTTCCAGTTGCCGAAATAGCTCGTGGTTGGAAAAAGCTATCTCACTTACCGCTTTTCAAAGGCGCCGCTCAATCTCCACTGTATGGTAGTTTGAAGACCATTTCGTGTACGTCCGTCTTCCTCGGTTGGCCGTCTCTATCGTCGTATCAACAGTCCCATATCGTTTTGCTCTTTTCACTAGCGCTGCTATCATCCTGCTCCTTACTCCTCGCCTGCCTGCTTCCAACTACCTAGCACCGGGAGATCCCAAACTGGCGTTTACGTCGTTGCTAGGTACTACGCTAGGTACTGCCCAAACTTGCGTTCACCCCGTTGCTAGACACTGCCCAAACTGGCGTTCGCCCCGTTGCTAGGCACCACTAGGCACCTGCAGCCACCGCACGCCACACCATACCCACAGTTACTTCTTTAGTTAGAGGTTCTATGTACCTGAAAGGTAAAATGGTTATGCAATTGCTTGATGACGGTCG
Organism: Eledone cirrhosa; assembly: GCA_964016885.1. Classification (NCBI taxonomy): domain Eukaryota; kingdom Metazoa; phylum Mollusca; class Cephalopoda; order Octopoda; family Eledonidae; genus Eledone; species Eledone cirrhosa. The sequence goes on from OZ024741.1 coordinate 394,794,022, forward strand.
AGGGGTTCTTGCACATGGCTACTCGAACCACTCCACATCCGGGCACAGCACTAACATGACTAGTGTTAACCCTGTGTTCACAACTAGTAAAATTAATATTGGCTGTGCTTTTCATAATTTTGGCTAGGTTTTACTGACTGGATGTCCTTTCTATCACCAACCACATTACAACATGGACTGGGCACATTGTTCATGCCGCCAGCGCCAGACAGGTTGTCTTACCAGACTTAAGAGTCCTCTCCAACCTGTATCAGTTTTTATTTGGAGTATCTACTCTCCTAGATGGGTGGCCTTCACTTTGGCTTACAGAGCCCATGTCTGCCCTGTGCAGTCATTTTTATATTGTAGTCACTGCCCTTGTAACCGGGTTGCCTTCACTTCGGCTTATGGGGTCCACATCTGCCCCATGCAGTATTTTTTAATTGGAGTCACTGCTCTCCTAGACAGTAGCTTTCACTATGGCTTGCGGATTCCATGTCTGCCCCATGCAGTCATAAAACGGTTTGCAGAGTAGCGAATTGAGGTTCATGATGTAGGAGGATATGTAATGGCAAGTGTAAGTGTGTAAGGAAAAGGGAAAAGGGAAAAGGAAAAAGGCAGGAACACAGGGTCATGTCTGCCAGACAGCTAGTCAAATGGTAGTGGATAGGGAGTGGGTGGGAGACATCCGGAATCAGTGTCTGGAAGAGATAGGTAGATAGCTGAAAGATTAGTAATATATAGGTGAAGAGTTAAAAGTTATCATGAGAAATATAACTGAGAGGTTATTAATAAATAAATAAATACGTTAAGGAAGAGAGAGAAAGGGAGAATAGAAATATAAAAAACATGGTCTTCACCTTAAGATTTTATATGTCTACCATTTGCCTCAAATAGATTTTATATATTTATATTTTTACATGTGTGAATGGCAGAAAAAGGGAGCAAAAGAGAGAAAAAGAGAGTCAGTGCGTCGCACCGCATGTTGTAATGGATTATGATGATGAGAGAGAGGCACGCAAATTCACGAGTTGGCTTTTATAAAAGAAGACAAAACATCGTAATAAATGTAAAACTATATAGGGGAAGAGTTAAAAGTTATCGTGAGAAATATAACTGAGACGTTATTAATAAATAAATAAATATGTTAAGGAAGAGAGAGAAAGAGAGGGTAGAAATATAAACACCATGGTCTTAGCTTCATACACACACACACACATATATATATGTATTAGCCTCCCTCGCCCTCCTTGTCTTCTGACTAAACATCACAGAACACAGAGGGGTTAAGACAGACTTCTACTGCAAGGTGGCCTGCAGTCCACTTCAAGTCTGCCTGACCTAACAGCGCTATGAGGATACATCACAAGCGAGATTACGCAGATAAAAGATAGATGCAGTGATCCTATGAATGATGTCACCCACATCAAGCAGTTCCACAGGAGGTTGGAAACCAACAGCTATCCAGCATCCTTCACTAACAAAATAAGGAACCCCAGACACATGAGGCAGAGAAACCTGAAAGACAAGTGCTTCTTCAAGATCTCACACCTAGGCGAAAAAACCACAAGCGCTATCTGCAGAGCCATATGAAAGGAGGGTCTTGACATCCAATTGGCCCACTTGGGACCCTCCCCACAGAGACACCTCTTCAGGAAACATTACAATGCAGATAATATGTACTCCTTCAGCAATTGCCTGATATGCCACACAAACTGTTGCTTGTGCATCTACGTCGTTTATAAGAACAAATGTGAGAAGTGCAAGGATTTTTACATCAGAAACACCATTTGACTGTTGCACATACGAATCAAGGGGTATGTCAGCACTAGAGCCTTATCCTTTTGGAAACACATCACCAAATGCAGAAACAAGGATGGCAGACTCACTGTCACAGTGCTAGCAACAGAGCACAACATTGGAACTCTAAGGATCAAGGAAGCACTTTGAATAAAACGACTGGAACTGCCAATCAACAACAGATCCAAAAGGAGTCAAATGTGGTGGCTGGTCTAACCTGAATGACAATACGAATACACAATAACAGATGAGTGAATGTTATTGTACATTTTTGCTCACCTACTGGGAAACTAAAGAACAAACAAATCCGAAATATAGTGACGAATAAATATATTCCAAGGTAACTCCATCTCTGGTTTTCTTTTTACGTTTCTTTCTACATATCTCTTCTTTCTTGTGACTGCCATCTGAATCTGTTACCCGGAGATTTACCCATCTGCGTTGTAGAAGCTTCCAAAACAACCATTTTATATGTATGCATATATATATACAGGGTGTGGACGATATTTGTTCGCAATTTTCAACTGCTAATTTTATGCAATTTTTTTTACTTCCGTTGTTACTCTTGCCTCCATAAAAACAGTGACTATATTTCCATTATTTATTTTCAGAATAATTGATTATGAATAATTTTGAACCTCCAAATTGGAATCCACGCCGGGAGGACAAATAAGGAAATTTCAGACTTTCTCAGCATCAGCAGGAGAATGGTGAAAAAGGTCAGAAAGGAATTGGAAGATTCAGGATTTGACTACGAAGCAACATCAGAGAGGAAAACACATGATCGACGATCTTACGCCTTCAGAACGCCCGAGTTCATCGCTGAAGTTCAGGATATCATCAACAATGAACCTAGCAAGTCGATGCGTGCCATTGCAAGGGAGAAAGGCGTGGATGAAAAGCTCATTAGGCTGGTGGTACATGAAGACATTCGCTACATTTCATACAAGATGAGGAAAGGACAATTTCTGTTAAAGGCGATGCAAGAAAAAGCAACTGAAGCACGCAAAGAAGCTGATCAACAAGTTGAAACACCCACTGGAGCCAGACATGCTGTGGTTTTTCTCCGACGAGAAAAACTTCTGCCAAGACCAGAAGATCAAATCCCAGAACAGCAGGTGGCTCGCTGTCTCATCCAAAGACGTGCCCAGAGTGATGCAGACAAAGTTTCCAGCGACAACATTGGTCTTAGGTGTCGTCAGCAGTCACTTCTTCCCTGAGGGCCTCAAGCTGAACACCGATGGCTACATCCGCGTTCTGAGCGAGATAGTAAAGCCCTGGATCGACCAGGTAGCTGCAGGTAGGCCATACATGTGGCAGCAAGACTCAGCGCCCTGCCATACCAGCCGAAAGACCCAAGCCTGGCTGTCAGAGAACTTCGTCGACCACACTTCACCTGGCATCTGGCCTCCCAGCTCGCCTGACTGCAACCCCCTCGACTTCTTTGTGTGGGGCGCAGTGGAGCGAGACACCAACAGATCTAGCTGCAATACGAAAGACGATCTGAAGGCCAGGATCACAAGTGCCTTTAGTCGGGGGACAGTGACGAAGGCCTGTAGCTGGTTCCGAGGCCGCCTTGAGGCCGTCATCAAAGCCAATGGCGGGTTTATCGAGTGAGATCGAAAGAACAAGTCATGAAGACAAACTGACCCAAGTTTGATAAATATATCTTAAAAAATAAAACTACTGTGCTATTTTTTCCTAGACAGTAATCTTGCAAACAAATATCGTCCGCACCCTGTATATATATTTAGTTTGAGAAGATCCCGTTAAGGGTGAAAGCAGCGATTCTTTGCTTAAACTTTAATCTGTTATTTTAATATATAAATATATATATATATATATGCTTATATATATATATCATCACCATCATCATCGTTTAACTTCCATCTTCCACGCTTGCATGGGTTTGGACGGGAGTTTTCCCATTTGAGGCAAGATTGGTTGTCCTGCTCATATAGGACTGTCTGGCGGGTTTTCTACGGCTGGGGGCCCTTCCTAACACCAACCACGTTTACAGTGTGGACTGGGAGGTTTTTACCGTGTTACCTACATGGTCACATTACAGCGTGGACTGTGTGTTTTTTTGTGGTGACACCTACACGACCTCATTTGTTTCGGACTGGATGTTGTGGTACCAACATAACTTCACATTTAAGGGGGTGGTGTGGATGGGGTGGGGGTAGTGGGACAGGGTGTATTTTTGTTAGAGGTGCCTACTGACTGTAGGTTTCGCTTTGTACTTAGGCAAAGCGGGTCTTCTGTATTACTGTGTAGCGCTAAAGATCTCGGTCCAGTGACTACCGTCTATTTTTATCGCCCTGCATTTTTTATACAGCTGTAGTCTTTCATGCGCATCACGTGACCGTACCAACGTAGCCTTCTCTCGAGTAAATAACATATAATCCCTCTTATTCCTAATTTCTCCCTTAGTTCGTTTATGCTTTGCCGTTCACGTATATTACTATTACACATCCAGCGGAGCATGCAAGCTTCGTTCCTCTCCAGTCTGCGCAGATCCTCTGCACACAATGCCCAGGTCTCACTGCCATGTAACATTGCTGTTCGTATGCAGACATCATACAGTCTGCCTTTCATTTTTAGAGAGAACCCTTTAGCGGCCAATAGTGGTATAAGCTCTCTGAACTTTTTCCATCCCGTTCTGACTCTAGCTACTGTACTTTCAGAGCAGCCTCCCCCACTGCTGATTTTGTCACCCAGGTAACGGAAGGTGTCCACTATTTCTCTAGAACCATGTGTGCAATGGAATGAGCTAGTATTCTGTGGGCACTTGCTGCTACTTATTGCACCAGAGCACCGGCCACATATAAAATCTATATTCTTAGTTAGCTTACCTGTGGTCCCACTACATCTTTTATGCACCCATACTTTGCATTTGGGACATAAAATGGACTTTCTGCCTACTCCTTTCCTACACACTGAGCATGGCCACTTCCCAGATGGGACCGGTGCCCTATTTTCCTTCCTACAAACTAGAACTTTAGTCTTAGACAAGTTAACTTTAAGGCCTTTTGATTCTAGGCCTTGCTTCCATGTTTGGAATTTCTTGTCTAATTCAGCCATTGATTCAGCTATGAGCGTTAGATCATCTGCATATAGGAGTTCCCATGGGCAGCCGGTCTTGAACTCCTCTGTTATAGCCTGAAGGGCAATAATAAATAGTAGGGGGCTAAGAACGGAGCCCTGATGAACACCAACTTTTACGCTAAACTCTTCACTATATTCGTTGTTAATTCTAACCTTGCTGACTGTTTCTTTATACATGGCTTGTATAGCTCTCACAAGCCATTCATCAACACCTAGTTTTCTAAGAGCCCACCAGATAATGGATATATATATATATATATATATATATATATATGCAAACATATATATGTCTATATATATATACTTATATATATATGCATATGTATATATGCAAACATATATATGCCTATATATATATATATATGTTTGCATATATACATATGCATATATATATAAGCATATATATATATATATATTTATTAAAATAACAGATTAAAGTTTACGCAAAGAAACGCTGCTTTTACCCTTAACGGGATCTTCTGAAACTAAAAAAATCAATCTGTGAACGCAGAAGTAAATATTTCGAAAAACATTGCAACCGAAGGAAGACAGGAAGACGATACTTTAGTTTGTATATATATGTGTGTATGAATATATACATATGCATATCATCATCATCATCATCGTTTAACGTCCATTTTCCATGCTAGCATGGGTATATATATATACATATATTTAATATAGAAAAGCTTCTACAGAACTAGAACTGTTTCATTCATGAGAAACCATCATAAGCTGACTGTCCAAGTAATTTATATATATATATATATATATATATATATATATAAAGCATGTGCTCCAACATGGCCTCAGCCGGATGGCTGGTACAAGTAAAAGAGTAAAATAGTATATATATATATATGCATAATTAATATATATATATATATGCTTAATTAAGAATGTAGGCTTCACATGCAGCAGCTGTGCTGGGACAGCAAGCAGCAAACAGCCACAGGAAACAAGTACCACCAATCTCTGGGAGGGCTCTGTAGAAACAGTAGACAGCTTCTGCTACCTAGGTGACCGAATTAGCAGCGGAGGTGGGTGTTCAGAAAGTACAATAACTAGGGTAAGAACGGGATGGAAGAAGTTTAGGGAACTACTACCATTGCTAGCTGCAAAAGGCTTCTCCCTCAAAATGAAAGGCAGACTGTATGATGCGTGTATCCGAACAGCAATGTTACATGGTAGTGAGACCTGGGCGCTGAAGGTGGAAGACTTACGTAGATTAGAGAGAAACGAAGCCTGCATGCTCCGATGGATGTGTAATAGTAATATACGCGAACAACAAAGTATAAATGAATTGAGAGAGAGACTGAGCATAAGAGGAATCAAATTCAGTGTGCAGGAGAGGCGGTTGCGTTGGTATGGACATGTGATGCATATGAAGGATGAAGAATGCATATGAAGGCTGCATAAAAAGGTGCAGAGCACTAGAAGTCGATGGAAACCGCACTCACTGTAAATGAGGTTGGTGTTAGGAAGGGCATCCAGCTGTAGAAATCAAGCCAAATCAGTTCCTGTATGAGCAAGGCATGGTCAACCGACCAGACACTGCCCACACAGGACAACCCGTCTAACCCATGCTAGCGTGGAAGAACGGACGTAAAACGGTGATGATGATGATGATGATAAATATATATGTAAACACACATACACACATATATTTGCACAGGAAACAAACTAATGTGACATATAATGTGATAATATTTCTAAATAGAATATATTTATTTTATTTCTACCTTGTGAAAATTAGCTCAATCGGTTATATTTCATCTCTCTCTCTCTCTCTCTCTCTCTCTCTCTTAATACACAGAATTCTACATCAAATTTACATTAGCCTGAAATGCAGTGTGTAGAAAACAAATAACTGTAAGATTTCTATTTATAAAACAGGGAAAAAGCGAACGTAAAATGAAATGATGATGATTATGATGATGAAAACAGCTTTAAGAAATGTGCGTATCAATAAATAATAAACTAATGAGATACTCACTGACAAGGAGACAACAATATAGATGAAGTCTCATTATCCTCCATAATGCAGAGTTCTGCTGCAGGATCACTGATGTAAGTTTAATCAACTAGATGTATGTCAACTCTACATTGAAAACTATAGAAACTTTCTGCTAGCTGACTAATCCATCCATCTTTCTCGTCATTAAAAATAGTAGCAGTAGCATTGCTACTGCTGGTCCAGCAAGTAATCCCAGCTTTTGCAGTGTCTTCCAGGTGAGGGATAGAACACCATACAGAGATCCATCTAGATGAGGAAAGCTAAACAACCAGAGCTATAACTTAACTCAAAGCATACTAACTTCTTTCATTTTATCAGTGCTTGGTAATAACTGCTCCTTTATCTGCTGGGCCATAATGTTTACAACAAACAATTACTTAATTTGTGCTTATTTTCTTCATTTTATAATGGAAATTTGTTTTGCTTTATAAAAGACTCAGTTATTTTTAAGTGCTTTGAATCTCATCTTTAAAAAATTCTATTGACTTTCTAATACAGTATATAAATTATAATCAAATTTCTATTAAATATTTTGATTTATTAAAACCATTAGATTATATTGATATTTGGTCTAATTTCAAATTAAAACATTTTTTCTGCCTTTTTAAAATGTTTAAATTGTGAATTTTTGAACAGCAAACTAAATATATTGTAATACTTCTAAACATGAAACAGCTCTCTTTAGAGTCTCTTCTAGCTCAAATTTTTAAATAAAATTTAAATTAAAAAGACAAACAATCTGATTATTGTAAATAATAATTCGGAATTACTTACAGATAATTTAATTTAAGTTAATTATTATTATAAATCCAGCCGGAACTAATAATTTTATTTTAAAAGTAGATGAAAGTAGGTAATTAAGATAATAATAGTTTGGAAAAATAACGTTGCATGGAGAAACTGCAGAAGTCTGTTTGATATCATCATCATCATCATCATCAACGTTTAACGTCCGTGTTCCACGCTTGCATGGGTTTGGACGGGGGTAGTCCCACTTGAGGCAAGAGTGATTGTCTTGCTCGCATAGGACTGTCTGGCAGGTTTTCTACAGTTGGATGCCCTTCCTAACACCAACCACATTTACAGTGTGAGACTGGGAGGTTTTTACCGTGTTGCCTACACGGCCACATTACAGCGTGGACTGTGTTTTTTTGTCGTGACACCTACACGATCTCATTTGTTTCGGCCTGGATGGTGTGGCACCAACATAACTTTACATAGAACGGGGTGGTGTGGATGATGTTGATATATATATATATATATATATATATACATATATATATACATATATATATACATATATATATAAATATATATATATATATATATATATATATATATATATATATATATATATATATGTGTATATATCATCATCATCGTTTAACGTCTATCTTCCACGCTAGCATGGGTTTAGACGGGAATTGTCCCACTTGAGGCAAGATTGGTCGGGAGACCATGTCTCGCTCGTATAGGACTGTCTGGCAGGTTTTCTACGGCTGGATGCCCTTCCTAACACCAACCACACACACATATATATATGTGTGTATGTATATATGTATGTGTGTGTGTCTCTATGTTTATATCTATGTTTGCATTTGTTTCAGTCTTATAACTTAGCAGTTCAACAACAATTAAAAACTCGATAAAATAAGTACCAGACTTTAAAATATATATAAGGAATGGGATCAATATGATTGACTATATCTTTTTAAGTCAGTGCTCCAGTATGGCCACAGTCTAATGACTGCAACCAGTAAAAGAATAAAAAAAAAGAATTGACTAAAATTGATTTTAAGAGAAAGAAAATATCCCCAACCAAAAGTATGAAAAATAATAGAAATAAACACTGGAAGTAAAAGAAAGTGCAATAGTTTAATTTTCTGTAGTGATAGTGTATTTGGCCACATAACCAGTTCAGCATGTAACAGCATGCTCAGGTACACACAACTAAAATATTGGCCTGCCTAAATTATATTGTGAATAATAAAAACTTATTAACTGAAACATATTTTACAGTTCCATTGATTTGTAATTTGCACAGCTATCAACAGACTGATGATGACATAGATTATAAGTGTCATAAAAGGTTCAACTAAAGATAGGGAAATATGAACGAATTAAAACACAATAACTTCTACCGAATTAATAAGTTGTAATAAAAGTAAGCCAAGCATGATTACTATGCATTTTAATAACAGGTGGTTAGTAATTGAAGTATGAGTGATAAAGTTAATATTATGTTATTATTAGCTTAAATGATTATGGTGTGGAAGAAAAGCTATTTTAGTTGTTGCTGTGGCATTTTGATAGTAGTGATCTGTGCTTGAATAATAATAATAATAATACAGCCAGCAGACAGCTCTTTATCCAGACACTACCCCTGCTCCTAATGGTAACAGATCAATACCCAGTATTTTCCACCAGCATGAAACAGAAAAAAGAACTGATTTAAAAGATCTATATAGTTGCTAAAGTACAGCAGTAATTGGTGTCAGATATGACAGAGCAGCAGTAACAGTGGTGTATTAATGATTGAAACCTCAGCAACAGCAGTAATTATGTGTGAATATCATCATCATCATCATTTAACGTCCATCTTCCAGGCTAGCATGGGTTTGGACGGGCATTTTCCCACTTGAGGCAAGAGTGGTTGTCTTGCTCGCATAGGACTGTCTGGCAGGTTTTCTCCGGCTGGATGCCCTTCCTAACACCAACCACGTTTACAGTGTGGACTGGGAGGTTTTTACCATGTTACCTACACGGCCACATTACAGCGTGGACTATGTGTTTTTTGTTATGACACCTACACGACCTCATTTGTTTCGGACTGGATGTTGTGGTACCAACATAACTTTACATCGAAAGGGGGTGGTGTGGATGGGGTGGGGGTAGTGGGACGAGGGTGTATTTTGGTAAGAGGTGCCTACTGACTGTAGGTTTCGCTTTGCACTTAGGCAAGGCGGGTCTTCTGTATTACTGTGTAGCGCCAAAGATCTCGGTCCAGTGACATTGTCTTGGAGAGGTGTAAGTGTATGAGGTCGGAATTTATCATGTCGTCCTAGGTTTTTCTGAATATATGTATATATATATATATATATATATATATATATATGTATATATATATAGTAAACCCCTATACTTAGCTTTTGTTGACTTGGAGAAAGCCTTCGACAGAGTCCCCCGTTCCATTATCTGGTGGGCTCTTAGAAAACTAGGTGTTGACGAATGTCTTGTGAGAGCCATACAAGCCATGTATAAAGAAACAGTCAGCAAGGTTAGAATTAACAACGAATATAGTGAAGAGTTTAGCGTAAAAGTTGGTGTCCATCAGGGCTCTGTTCTTAGCCCCCTACTATTTATTATTGCCCTTCAGGCTATAACAGAGGAGTTCAAGACCGGCTGCCCATGGGAACTCCTATACGCAGATAATCTAACGCTCATAGCTGAATCAATGGCCGAGCTAGAGAAGAAATTCCAAACATGGAAGCACGGCCTAGAATCAAAAGGCCTTAAAATTAACCTGGCTAAGACTAAAGTTCTAGTTTGTAAGAAAGAAAATAAGGCGGCGGTCCCTTCCGGGAAGTGGCCATGCTCAGTGTGTAGGAAAGGCGTAGGTAGAAACTCCATTTTGTGTCCCAAATGCAAAGTATGGGTGCATAAAAGATGTAGTGGGATCACAGGTAAGCTAACTAAGAACATAGATTTTATATGTGGCCGGTGCTCTGGTGCAATAAGTAGCAGCAAGTGCCCACAAAATACTAGCTCTTTCAACTGCGCAGAGGGTTCTATAGAAATAGTGGACAGCTTCCGTTACCTGGGTGACAAAATCAGCAGTGGGGGAGGGTGCTCTGAAAGTACAGTAGCTAGAGTCAGAACTGGATGGAAAAAGTTCAGAGAGCTTATACCACTATTAGCCGCTAAAGGGTTCTCCCTAAAAATGAAAGGCAGGTTGTATGATGCTTGCATACGAACAGCAATGTTGCATGGCAGTGAGACCTGGGCATTGTGTGCAGAGGATATACGCAGACTAGAGAGGAACGAAGCTTGCATGCTCCGCTGGATGTGTAATAGTAATATACGTGAATGGCAAAGCATAAACGAACTAAGGAAAAAATTAGAAATAAGAGGGATCAGATGTTGTTTACTCGAGAGAAGGCTACGTTGGTATGGTCACGTGATGCGCATGAAAGACGACAGCTATATAACAAAGTGCAGGGCAATAAAGATAGATGGTAGCCACGGAGTAGGCAGACCCAGGAAAACCTGGGACGAGCTGATAAATTCCGACCTCACACACTTACACCTCTCCAAGACAATGTCACTGGACCGAGACCTTTGGCGGTACTCAGTAACAGAGAAGACCCGCCTCACCTAAATACAAAGTAAAACCTACTAGTCAGTAGGCATCTCTAACAAAATACACCCCCGTCCCACCCCATCCACACCGCCCCCTTCAATGCAAAGTTATGTTGGTGCCACAACATCCAGGCCGAAACAAACGAGATCGTGTAGGTGTCACGACAAAAAAACACACAGTCCACGCTGTAATGTGACCATGTAGGCAACTCGGTAAAAACCTCCCAGTCCCACACTGTAAATGTGGTTGGTGTTAGGAAGGGCATCCAGCTGTAGAAAACACGCCAGACAGTCCACGCTGTAATGTGGCCGTATAGGCAACACGGTAAAAACCTCCCAGCCCCACACTGTAAATGTGGTTGGTGTTAGGAAGGGCATCCAGCTGTAGAAAACCCGCCAGACAGTCCTATGCGAGCAAGACAACCACTCTTGCCTCAAGTGGGAAAACCCCCGTCCAAACCCATGCAAGCGTGGAACAGGGATGTTAAATGATGATGATGATGATGATGATGATATATATATATATATATATATAGGGTAGGGTTTTTGGTTAATTAAGAGGGATAGGTTTTAAATTACATAACTGATCATGGGGTGTAGGTTTGGTTGGTTTAGGTTCTGATTATTGAGCTTGTGGTTTATTTCAATAGATATCTTTATGTCAGATCAGGTTCCTAAGTGGTACATGATCAGGGAATATTTCTGGTGGTTACACTGATTATGTGGGGATGCATTGCCAATTATGCAATGGGGTCATAGTCACTGTAGATTGTTATAGAAACTACAAAATATCACAGCTGCAGCCTGATGACATCTGTCACCCCCATACAAGTAATAGATGCAGGTTGACAGTTGATTTGCCAGGGAGATTGGGATTGGGCTTTAAAGGATGTGTGTGGTTTTTACTTTTCCTTGTGTGGTGTGGGTCTGGTGAGTAGAGTTGTTTATAGATTACATTTGCTTGAGCTCATGCACAGCTTTGCCTTGTAAATATATTCATGTTCAAGTTAAGATAATTGATGGTCTTAGTTACATATATGTATGTTATAACTTGATATTGGGTGGGCTGAGTTCCCTGACATAAAAGTCCATCTGTAGGATCAGCTCTTATCACATTTGATAGATGGGTATCTACCAAACACTCCAAAGAGCAGTTCTTTTTCATGCTTCTTCTTCCAGTCTACCATACTGCTCCCTATACATAGCCTGTAAATATGGATCTTTCCCACCAAGCAATATACAAGCCTCCAAGAGACATAGCCAAGCATCAAAGACAATGGTAGATATTGATTGCTTCAATACTCCTACAGTTTGTTCTCTGCAAGATATTTGGATGTGAAACACAAGCTTGCTAGGTTATTTTCAAAATGCATTGGAAGAAGCACCTTAGAAAGCTTTTAGCTGCTCCAAGTGGAAATTCTGGGCCTTATATGCCTTCAATGGGATTCACTCTGTGGAAAGCATTAGGGTTAGGTCTCTATAAACACCATACCTCTCAGCTGTCTAAAATGGGGAATATTTGCTTGATTTGATATAGTTATCTAAAGTAAATCTTCCTAAGTTCTTTAGAACAGTGGTTGAAGAATTAGCTATGAAGGAGACATGGAATGTAATAAATCCTCTGATAGGAGTCTTCCTTGTCCTCTATGTTCCTCCCTATTCAGCTGTAAACTTCAACTGCTGTCAGGAGTACTGCTTGGAGTTTCACACAAGTGTGCTTTCAATGTACTGGAATTTAAGTACACATTAAAAGCTAATATTTGCTTTATACATTTACAGACAAATATAAAGGCTGCCTCCTCTATTTCAAGTCGACCACCTTCTGATAAGTCTCAGTTCTCTATATGATTCATAAACTCTGAAGGTGGCACTTCAGACCTACCAGCAAGTTTGTTGCAAATTGGGTAATGCTGGTCAGTTGCATTTATCAGAATGATGTTAGGGCCCTTGAGAGCATCAAGCAAGAGACAAATTCTTCCACACATATTGAATTATGTAACAAAGTGAAACAACTTGCTCTCGTTTTCGAACAGAGAGCTTGTATGTAGTATACCAAGTAGTATTTCTTTTTTTTCAAATCTCATCTATGCTCTCTATCCAATTTACTCTATCTTCTGCAAGACATTCCCAATCATCCAAAGAGAACTAGCACTTTCTTAGTAGGGTTTTAAATAGTCGCTATATTTGAGCTTTGGTTTTGATGCATAGTAATTACCCTCCCATAGTTCTCCAGAGAACATTTGCTTTGAAAGACGTGAATCATCCATACAAACAAAATGACCAGACCAACGCAGACAGTTTTCTTATGCTTAGAGATTCAATACTAGGCAAAACTGCTCTCTCAAGAACTTTGGTGCTTGGAGAGTGTGCAAGAATTTATCAATGCAAAGAATATGTTACAAGCATATCTGACAAAAGCAATGTAGCAATTTGATCTGGTATTTATAGATGACCTAAGCTTAACCCTTAAGTTTCTCTGATGTATAAAAGAGACATCAGATCACATACTCTATACACAGAGATTTTGGTCACCATTTTTATGCCATGCATAGACGAAAGCCACTTTTCAAAGTCTAAGAAGGATCTGGATGCTTTTTCAATGCGGAAAGAAATCTAAGTGTGCTGTCCAGGTACAAAAAAAAATGGAATTACCACTATAGTTACCCATCGATACTGATAGAGAGCTTGACTCATAGTTGGTTAGGGACAGGTTTACAGTCAACTATAGTCTTATTGATGTATATTTGAGGCCTTGCAAGCATTGGAGAAGTGGTCCATGATAAGTTGCATTTGAGTCAATGTGTATGTCACAATAACACAGTCATCTGCATAAAAGAAATCTCTAAGCAGAATAGTCTATGTATGTTGAACCCTGCCTAAAGTGTAATATTTGAAAGCCACAAGAAATACTGCAGCAAAGTTTTAAAGAAAACAGTCTAAATGCTGGTTTACTGAAAATAATAGAGAAATTGACAATTTACAAGGAACAAAAAGACTTGCTTTTTCAGATTACTCTGAAATCTTCCAACTCCAGCTCAAAAGAATTCCACTCAGGAATATAAGTCATTCTATTCTCTCCTTCAAAAATATATGCAAGAAATCCAGAACTCTTCATGAACACATAAGGCTTCTGAGATTCAATTTGCTGCAAACACTTCTGAAAAGACGTAAGAATTTTATCCTACAATCTTTATATCTACCCCACACATTCTACAATCTTTATATCTACCCCACACATTCTACAACCTTTATATCTACTCAGCGCATGCTACCATCAGTTTAGAAGAATTCTTTTGATTATGTAAATGAAAAGGATGTAAGAAAGTCTTCATTGGGTGTTTAATATCATCATCATCATTTAGTGTCCATTTTCCATGCATGCATGGGTTAGACAGGTCATTGGCTTATGAGATAAGACAACGTCATGCTCATACGGATCTGCATTTTGGCTTGATTTCTAATTAATTCACTAAATGGAACTGCCAAAATTGCATACAAGTATAAGGTATAGAAAAATTTGAGAAAAGAAAAATCAATAATCTTATTAATGTTTTTGGTTTACGTGTCACAAAGAATTTTGAGTTTGCATGGTAGAGTTTTAGCAGCAATTTCAAGAAACATCTATTAAAGTGATTGATCAGCTTTAAACCAGTTAACTTGGTTCTTGCTAAAAACTAAACTTATTACAAATGTTTGTTTATCTATGTTACCTTAATTGCCGTGATGATGACATCCATAAGAAGGTAAGTTTGGTGCAAGTGTGGCACATGTAAACAGAATTTAAGAAATTATATCATATATTTATGGTATGTAATTATGACAATATCAGACCTGCTAATCTCTAAAAACTCAAACTGGGAGAAATGAGGCAAAATCGGGAGATTTTACATAATGAAAGCTATACCCATTTTCACAAGAGAAGACAAGACATCTGTCACCCACCCCAAATGCTATTGCAAATCTCCTCATCGGACGGGGAAAATCGACAAGTCTGCAATATCTGTGTGATTGTTCTGTTGTTAATAACAACAATCCACAAAACGCTAGTTATTAGTTATGCACGGAGATTAAATAAAGTTTAAATAGCACCATACGGTCCACAGCAAGCAACATTTGCCCCTCTCAAACTGAAAGTTGGTATCAACATATATATAGTGAGAGAGAGGGACATGAAAATATTCCGATTCTAGTCTCTATTGCATCTGATGAGCAAATCAATCCTAGAGTTGATCTGTTGTCAGAAGCAACCAACTCCAACTGCTCCAGCTGGATGCCCAAGTGTACCAGCCAAAGACCCTTCGGAGGATCCACATTTCAGTCACTTGTATTCGCGATCATATACTTAGTCATTATCCAAGATTCATGACCATAGGTAAGGACCGGCACTAATACCGAATTGAAGATAGAGAGTTTGGCTTTTACACCTCCCTTCTTCTGATTACCGAATGCTTAAGCTGGCGCATTATTACACCAGGTCCCACAATCCTTGCACTTAATTCAGCCTCCTGCCTTCCATCACTTGTGAACACAGCTCTGAGATACTTGAACGTCTCCACCTGATGCTCCATTTACACGTAGAGTACGCTGCGCAGGCTTACTAGAGAGGATGAGTGTCTCAGTTTTCGAAGCACTGATTTTCATTCCAACCATGCACCACTTGGCATCAAACCTGTCAAGAACAAGGTGGAGCTCAACTTCTGTCCAGTTAATGAAAATAATGAACAAGAAAGGTGACAGCACGCAACTTTGTCTGAGTCCAACTCCCACATTGAATGGTATCGATTTAGCACCATTTATCCAAATACAAACACTTCACCATTTGTATAGAGACAATAGGGCAGCAAGATGTTGACCATCAATCCCGTAATCCTGCACAACCTTCCACAACAAGTCCCGAGAAATACGGTCATATGCCTTCTCAATATTGACAAAACAAGAATATACTTCTTGGCAATACTCCCACGATTTCTCGAATACTTGCTACAGTGTGAATATTTGGTCGGCTGTGCTGCATCTGGGGTGAAAACTGCATTGTTCATCAGCTAGTTTAGACTCAACAATCTTCCTGTACCTCTTTGCCAGACACTTAGCATAGACTTTACCAGGGAGGCTTAACAAGGAGATCCCTCTGTAATTGGAACAATCTCTCTTGTCTCTCTTTTGGAAAATTTGGATTATCACTTCCAATTGCCACTGCTTAGGTGCCTTTCCAGAGATTCAAGGCACCTAGCACACATGCTTCCCCAGCAGCCTTGTCACATTTGAACAGCTCATGTGACCTCAGCCTCCTAGTCACCACTCCCAGATGCACCTTGTGTACATCAGAAAATGCTGTTGTGATGGGGTTTAGGAGATCAGTTGAGAGCTCAGCCTCTCTTTTAACATGAATATCCAGTACAGAATCGAAGAAATCAGAGACAATAACAAAATCAATTATTGATCTCTGTCCCTGATTCCCCTTATACCATGTATATTCCTGTGCTAGAAGGTGTTCATAACAGAGAGTCCATTGCTAGAACAGAAGTCTAGTAAGGCCTCTCCATTCATATTTATTAAAATTGGGGTAACCATTCCTTCCAATCACTCCTTTCCATGTCAGGTCGTCAGTTCCAACATGTACATTGAAGTCTCCCATCAGTATATATATGACTCAGTCTTAACTACATCTAACACTGCAGTGACTTCATCAAAGAAAGACCTGTATTTGGACTCCTTGTTCGGTGCATAAACTTGCATCGCCCGCAGGGACCTATCTTTCAGCCTAAGCTTCAAGAGGCAAATCCTCCCTTGTAATGCAATCCAGTCCATAACACATTCTGACAGCTGGGGCTTGTGAGTATCCCCACTCCCACTCATGCAGTCATTTCTGGTGCCACACCTGAATAGTGGAGTTTCCATCCTCCATCCAAATCTACAGTATCAGAGCCAGGGAACTTTCATGAGGAAACTCCGACTATATCTCGCTGGTCGTATCTAGCCTCCTCCACTAGTTCCTGCTCCTTACCTGTAAGGGTTGTGATGTTCCAAGTTGAAAATGTCAAGGTTCGCTCCTTTTGAACCCTCTTTGGGGTCTTGAGATACGGCAGAGGTGTTCTGCTAGAGAACAGGTCACAGCTGGTGGATAGCATTATGGCCACCAGATATGATGGTTAGTTACAATATAAACAGGCAGCTGCCAGACAAATAAATAACCCCAAACCAACAGCAGTAAAGTACTAGGGGAGATGGAACAATGGGTGACACCTTTAGCTCCAAAGAAAACTCTTACAACCCAGTGATGAGGCAAGTAAAAGCCACCTCTAAAAAATCCTAGTCTTCACGGGTTTGAGAAAGTACGAGATTGATGACTGGCACAAATAAAACCACCAAAACTACAATATGGTGAGAGGAACGAAAAAGAACCATACTGCATTGTCCTTTGCGCAGGTTAATAAAGGACCCGTTCAGGCCTTAGGTAAAGGAGCCTGTTCAAAAAATATATTGCAATCTCCATTTCATGCCACAAAAACTGGCGGTGGCACTGCAACCTGTTCTGTGAGGTGTGGGATGGACGCACAAAGATTGCGTCTCCCAATCACTTTCTTAATATAAAAATTCTGCATACTACACCGATAACAGATATCAGTGTTAAGCCACATTTTTTAACACTGAATTTCCAATTTGCATAAAAAGATTGAGTGCTGAAACAGGTACAACCTGTAGTAATTAGCATTACTCATCAACTGGCAGTATGTGTGTATACACATACACATGCGCACAGACATATATATGGTGTATGGTGGCTGTTGACTCACTCTTGAGTATGACCACCCTTCCACTTTCCTTTTAAGATGTAGTGCTTTCATGAATTCTTAGAATGACAAAGATGTAGCAGTATAGCAAGACCAACACTCCACCTCCAAGACACTAACAGCACTTCAATGGAGGACATAAGCATTTGAGTAACTGGAGAATAATAACTGCTCTTGTCTATACTACATCTTAACCAAGCTACGTTAATGCTACTGTTAATTAATCCTAGCCAGTTAAGTTCACACTATTTGACATTAAACTACATCCAGTGGCAAGGCTCCAGTTCGGGAGTTCAGGAGCTGTGGGGAATGTGGAGTTACCCCTTAGTTGTTATCAATCCTAGGTCTGCTCTGGCCCAGAATAGTAGTACCTGTTAGGGCCCCATTTATGGGTTAAATAATTACAATGTCCTGGGTATGACATTAAACTACATCCAGTGGCAAGGCTCCAATTCGGGAGTTCAAGAGCTGTGGGGAATGTGGAGTTACCCCTTAGTTGTCATAACTCCCAGGTCTGCTCTGGCCCGGAGTATTAGTACCTGTTAGGGCCCCATTTATAGGTTAAATAACTACCTTAATCGAGTGGCGCTGGTAAGGTATTATCAGCCACTGAAAAGAACCATGGAGAGTGTATCTAACAGCACTAGGGTTAGAGCCCCTAATTACACTGTCAAGTAGCAGTCTGGTCGTTATGACTCTGCTGGTTTAGAGCCACAGGGAGGGCCAGTCGATGATGGATCAGCTGCCTCCGAGACAAATATAAAGAATGCAGTTTTGTCCTCAGAAGAGCCATTAAAATGGCACTCTGAATGTGAGGAGTGTCCAGACGCTGAAGAGAGAGGCGTTGGGTCATCTGTTCGTGAAGAGTGGTATGCAGATACTTGCGATGCAAGAACACAGGATCCTACATGATGAGCCTGTCAGGAGAGTGATGATTGGGAAGAGGAGCCAACTCATCACCACATCAGCTGTGAAGAACACAACGAATGTTGCAGTGGGAGGTGTGGGTTTTGTTTTCAGTACAAAAACCAATCTATTGGTGAGGGAAATAATGCCTGTCTCTCCACGAGTGTTGAAGGTGACCTTCAATGGAAACCCAAGACTGACAGTCATCTCAGCCTATAGTCCAACCAAGGGAGACAGTGATGTGAGTGCGGCAGAGTTCCATGAGGAGGTGTGTAGAGCTGTCAACACCACACCAGCTCATAACATCCTGCTTGTTCTGGGGTACTTCAATGCAGGTACTTCCATAACAACACCAACCAAAATGGAATACTATTGAGGGACACCTGGAGGCAAACTTGATGGCAACCAACCTAAGGTTTAGGAAGAATCCGGGGAAGATGTGGACCTACATCTCAGATATGCACCTGTCCAAATCCCAGATTGATTTCATTCTGGTGAGGAAAAAGTGGCAGAATAGTGTTCTGAACACAGAACCATACAACTATTTCAGTACACTGGGTAGTGACCACCGGCTTGTTATGAGTAAGGTCTGGGTGAGCTTAAGAAAGAGCAAGGTTCAGCCTCGGAGAGCAATCTATGACTGGGGAGCTTTCAAGGAAGATGATAAGCTACAGGAGAGGTTCACAGTAGAAGTGAGGAACAGGTTCAGTGCTCTGTGTGGAGAGACAGAGGAGAGAGAGATTGGCGGGACTGAGGAGAGTGTGACGAGGAGGTACAGGTACTTCACCAGTGCAGTGACGGAAGCAAGTGAGACCCTGGTGCCGAGGAGACAGAACAAAAGGAAGCACGTCAGCTCTGCAGACCCAAAAGTGTGTGCAGCCAGAGAACACCTGAAAGCTGCCAAGGACCAATTCTATGATGATCCTACAGAAGGAGAAGAAGGAGAATGTAGAGGTGATGAGGGAAGAACTCTGGGCCGCTTACACTGAGGCCAGAGAGGAGATGCTGATGGAGAAGATCAGAAGTGTGGAGAGAGTGGTTGACAGGTCTGGGTGTAAGGAGAGCTGGATGATCCTCAACGAGATCACAGAGAGGAAAGAAAGGGTTCGAGTCAGATCCAGGGAACAAGGCCCAAGGATAAGAGGAAATAGCTGGACCATTTTAGGACCCTACTAGGAAAGCCACCCTCCACAGCCCAGAACACTGGGTAGATCAGGCAGCTGTTTGGGGAACTGATATTGAGATAGGAGCTTCAGAGAGCCAAGAAGAAGATCAAGGAGGGCAAGGCTCATGGAGAAGATGGAGTAGCATCAGAGGTGATGAAGAGGTGTGATTTTGATGGTATCATCCTGGGGTTCTGTAACCAGGCACTGGAGAAAGGAGTTGCCCTGAATCAGTGGAGGATCAGTAACATTGTCCCAGTGCCAAAGAAGGGAGATCTCTCTAACACCAACGTCACTTGTGGCAAAGACCCTCAACAGGATGATTCTTAACAGGATCCAGCCTGAGATGGAGAAGAAGCTCAGGGACAACTAGAACGGCTTCAGAGAGGGAAGATCAACCACCAGTCGCATCTTGATGCTGAGGAGGATATTAGAGGGAGCTAGAGCAAAGAGCTTTCCTGCGGTCATCGTTTTCATTCACTTTAGGAAGGCCTTTGATTCTGTGGACCGTCACTGCCTGATGAAGATCTTACAGGCTTATGGAATCCCCAAGAAGATAGTGGACCTGATATCACTGCTCTACACCAACACCAAAGCCCAAGTTATTACACCTTAATCACTGCAGTGGACTACTGTGTGCGCCTTGCGCTGCAGAAACACCAGGACTCTGGCTTTACTGTAACATTGGCTCAGAGCAGGAGAGTTAAGGCGAAAAAGATATCGGATGCTGAATTTGCCGACGACATAGTTCTGATGACAAACACAGTGAAGGAGGCAGAGGAGTTGATGCAGGAGGTGGAGACTGTGTCGATGAGTGTGGGGCTGAGAATGAATGAGATTAAGACGAAGTATCTGGTAGAGAATATTAAGAAGCCAGAGAAGATTATGAATGTAGGCGGGAAGCCGCTAAAATTGGTTGAGGACTTCCTGTATCTGGGAGCAAAGATTGGAAACACAGAGGTTGATGTGGTTGAGAGGAAGAGCAAACATGCCACAGTTTGAGATCGGTGTGGAAGTCGAACCTTCATAAAGACCTGAAGATCTGTCTCTTTGTTGCTACAGTGGAGTCTGTGCTGCTGTACGGGTCTGAGACTTGGACACTAACCAAGAAACTCACTAAGAAGGTGGATGGGTGCTACACGAGAATGCTGAGGATGGCTCTGAACATTAATCAGTATACACTGAGGATGAAGAACTCAGAGCTGTACGGGAGCCTCCCAAAAGTCAGCTCAAAAGTAACACAGAGGAAACTGAGGTTAGCTGGACATGCTCACCGACATGCAGAGTTGACACTGTACTCAGTGCATGGACACACTAGGAGAGGGAGACCGAGGTTGACATATGTTGATGCCCTAAGGACAGACACCGGTCTCTTGGAGATGCAGGACATGGCAGTGATGATGTGGGACAGAGACTGCTGGAGAGAACTCATCCATGGATCTCGGGAATTTTACCTGCCCTAGATAGATATAGATATATAGATATATATACACACAAACACTTTATTTTTCGTTGAATCACCAGTCTGATGAGCAATAGGAAGTTTGAGAAGTTGAAAGAACCATCAATATCATTTGACTATGAAAAATATTCTAATAAGTTGGGCTATGATTCTAAAAATAGATTGTGTACATTTATTGCCTATAGTATAAGGCTTAATATAACAGAAAAATTTGTCAGTGTTGCTTTGGAATAAATGTTAAGCACAGCTTAACAGTATATTGTAGGTGTGGGTTCAAGTCCCACAGGCAGTACTATACAAAATGTTTTCCATATTCAAGTTTTATATGTCCAACTTATAAGATTATTTTTCATAGTCAAACAATGTTGATGCTTCTTTAAAATTCTCAAGCGCAACACATTTTCCTTGACATCACATAAATTCTATGTATACATGTTATAAATTAATTGCAATAAATTATTAAGAAATTATTGTTTTGTCTTGTCTCTTACTCCGTGAACAGCATTTTGGCTTGTGTCAGATGATGTGACCCCAGTTGGACCAGCAGTAAGATCGGTAGGGCTCTAAATTACCAAAGACCATCTCAACGGGCGATGACCCTGGAGTTCTGTATCTTTTGCTTATATTTTTATTTTCAAAAAATATTTTTTTAAGTTTTTCCCTTTCAAAAATTGTTTCTTGTTTTTCTTTTTGCTTTGTTTTGTTTCTTGTCTTGTCTTCTCTTTGTTAATTTTCCTATATGTATATGTATGTATATATATATATATATATATATAATAATAGAATATACTGATACCTTCTGATATAAGGAACTTGTTCTTTGTTTTTATTCCATTGTTTTTATTAATTTATATATATATATATCGAACCTTACTGCCGAATTGTTGATTTGAGAAATGTAATGTATACAGTTCATTTTCTTGTCGTGTCTCCATTTACCTATCAGTATTTAAACTGTTATTATTTGTTATATGTTCATTTAACTTTTCAATAATATGGATAAATCTGTTGGACCTTTCTAAAAATAATCTTCTCGTAAACTTACCCATTGTTATTATTATTTACTTCTGAAATCTTCCTGGAATCTTCTTTGCCTTCTGTCTCCCTCATACATTGTTTATACGCTTCCATGTTCTCCCCCCCCCCCCCCTCTCCGCAAATATAAAATAAACTTTGATAGAGTACTGGACCAGAATTTATCGGACCTTACTGCCGAATTGTTGATTTGAGAAATGTAATGTATGCGGTTCATTTTCTTGTCGTCTCTCCATCTTCATAGTCCATTTACCTATTAGTATTTAAACTGTTATTATCTGTTATATGATCATTTAACTTAGAATCTAATCCTTTCAATATTATGGATAAATCTGTCAGACCTTTTCTCTAAAAATAATCTTATTATTTGTTATATGTTCATTTAACTTAGAATCTAATCTTTTCAATAATATGTAGGTGGTGACACAGGACCGTGATCTCTAGCGTTATGCAATAATACAGAAGACCAGCCTTGCTATGTGCATGGGTTGAAGAAAACATCTAGTATCATCCCTTCCATACACCTCCCACGTCGTAACACTCCACTCACGTCCAAACACCCCACCCATCACCAATGAACCTCCCCCACTCCAGCCCCATGCCACACACAAAAGTGGTCATTTTGGTCCCATGACAATAAATACCCAGTCCACACTATAAAGTGCTAGTGTAAGAATGACAAAAAGTGCCCAGCCCACATTGTAATGTGGTTATGTAGATGTCATGACAAAAAGCACCTAGTACACATTATAAATGTGGTTGGCATTAGGAAGGGCATCCAGTCATAGAATACAAGCCAAAATCAGTTCTGTAGGAGCAAGACAAGATCATCTGACCTGGCTTGTCTCACAACAGGACAGCTCAACTAACCCATGCTAACATGGAAAATAGATGTTAAACAATGATGACAATGATATACACACATACATATTTATATACACATCTACCATCATCATTTAACATCCGTTTTTCTTACTGATCCCTCAGATGAGCTAAGGGCCCGAATCTCATTTACATATGATCCTGTGCTCTACTGATTGCATGTTTTTATTTGAAAATATAGACCACAGCTAAATATACTTTAATATCTTAATATGCTAGCCATCCACATGCACAAAACATCTTTCTCCATTTAACCAATGGAATCAATTTTATTACTGTTGTTATTAAGGCGATAAACTGCCATTGCTACACACACGTATATGCACACACATACAAATATTTTTTGTTTTCCAACAACTACTCCCATTCAAACACACACAAACACACAAATCCTTACTATCCTGCTATCACCATCACCATCGCCATCACTATCATCATCATCATCATGGGACACAGACATATAAACCAATTCCTTGTAAATTCAATTCCGAAAATTGATACCTCTTAAAATCTGACATTCCTCAGCACTTCAACAGTGCTCATACTCACTGAACCAGAACAGAGCCACTTTTTCGGGCACAAGAATGACTGTATCTAATCTCATGACTGTCATCAACCAACAAAATTGTATTTTAAACAAATAACAATCTGAGCCACTTTTTTTTTATATAAAACAGAAAGAACTTTTGAACTCCAGTTAGATGTGAGACACAACAGTAGAAACACAAACCCTCCATCTCAATTTTACTTTGAAAATCATAAGAACTGTGAAACCGGTAAAGTAAATAGATATTCTTAAAAGACTCCAGTTGCATTTTCAATTTCTTTTCCTTATATTTTTACTCATGTGGGACATTTTAAGGTGAAACAATTGTTCTTGGAAATGGTAAATTAACTGTTGTGGAACTACTTCTACCAAACTTGTCCCATGGACTGAGTGCTCTACTACTGTCGATATAACCCACCAGTGTTTTACTTTTATATATATGAAATGTTTCCGTAGGAAAGGTAAAAGAAAAGAGAGTGCTCTAGTAGGCTACAGAGCTTTTTAGTTATGTAATAAACAACATAAGATAATTATTTCATTTACCAGTGGTTTCTTGAAGACAGATATTTATGTCTGTCTTCATTCATCAGAAAAAATATTTAATTATGAAGTAGTGATATGGATTTGAAAACAGAGTATAGGATAAACGAAAGTGAGGCTGAAATAAAATAATGGGCAAAAAATTGAGGGGAAAAATTAATAAATAAATATCCAAATACATATACGTAATAGAATGTAAACATACATTCACACATAAGTATATGTGCGTCTGCATGGAAATACAAATACACACATATGCGTTTGATCTTTCACTCACATATGCACAACGACACGTTGGGAAGTAGTTGGGGGACCAAATTTAAATAAATAAAATCAAAAATCAAAAAATAAAGGATAGGAAATAAAATGAAAGCAAAAAGAGACGGGTTGACAACGAAAGCTGGGGGAATTAATGAATATATATATTTACACATATATATATATACACATATTTATATATACAAACATACGTATATACACGCACACACACACACACATAAACGTATACATGCATACACACACTCACAATATATATATATACATATACACATACACACACATATATATACATATATGTATATTTTAGAAAAACAAACGAGAAGGTTTAAATAAAATCCTTGAATTTGGGGCATAATTGGACAAGCATATAACAATAATAAGCGAATAATATTTAGAACAACCTGACAGAATTATAGAATAGGCACCTTAACAGGTCGCTCTAACGAGGTTGAGAAATGCTTGCACGTAAGGAGGTTGATGTTTGCTGTATCCAAGAGACCAGGTGGAGGGGTGGGTCTGCTAGATTCATTGTGGGTAAAAAAACGATGCTATAAGCTTTTCTGGGTGGGAAATGACGATGGGCTGGGTGGGGTAGGAATCATGTTAGCAGAAAAATGGGTGGATAAGATAATAGACGTAAATAGAGTGAACGACAGAATAATTAAAATAAGACTTGTCCTAAATAGAACTACTGTGACAGTAATATCTGCGTACGCACCCCAATCCGGACTGCCTGGCGTTATAAAAGACAGATTCTATGAGACACTGATGCTCACTACCTCCCAAATAACCGACAGTGACTATATAATTATTGCAGGCGACCTAAATGGTCACGTTGGACAACATTGTGACGGCTATGACGGAATCCATGGAGGCTATGGGTTTGGTACTAGAAATGAGGAAGGCTCCAGAATCCTGGAATTTTGTGACGCAAATAACCTAACTGTCTGTAACACTAACTTCAAAAAATGAGACACTCACTTGATCACCTATAGATCAAGGGAACACGCCAGTCAGATAGATTATATCCTTACCAGAAGACGTGTTAGAGTGTCTGTTGTAAATCCCTCTCCCATGAAGAATGCACCTCTCAACATAGACTCATAGTCAGGACAAGACATCCTCGACAACAGAGGAGGACTATCCTCAGGGGAAAAAATATGGAAGCTAAAGGACCCCACAGCCAGTAATAAATTTAAAAGCATATTACTTGATGCTTTTGACAGTAAGGAAGAGCATTTAGAGTCGTACAATATAGAGGAACAGTGGGAATTCCTGAAAGCTAACCTGCTGAAGGCGGCAGATGATGTCTGTCGCTGGAGCAGGCCTATAGGCAGGAGGAGAGGAACGTGGTGGTGGAACAGTAAGGTGGAGGAGTCAATTAAGGCCAAAAAGCAGGCTTGGAAAGTATGGCGGGATGGGGGAAGTAGAGAAGACTATCAAGTGGCCAGGAGGGAAGCTAGGAGACAAGTGTACTTCGCAAGAAGGGAAGCAGAGGAAAGAAAGTTCAAGCATGTTCTACAACGCGAGGACCAAAAATGTGAGGTGTTCAGGATTGCTAGGCAATGTGTCAAGGAAAACAGTGATATTGTTGGGGAGAAGTGTGTCCTTAATGATGATGGTGTATTTGCCATCACTGACGCTGATAAGAAAGTAGCTTGGAAGTGTCACTACGAAAAGCTACTAAATGAGGTGAATAATTGGGAGAAAGACAGTCTCCCCCACATCGATCCAATAGAGGGGCCAGCAGTGCTAGTTGAAGGTAGTATAATAAGTAAGGCAATCAAAGATATGAAGACGGGTAAGGCGGCTAGGCCTTCGGAAATAGTTTCTGAAATGCTGAAAGCTTCTGGAATGGTGGGACACACCATGGTCACCCGGATAGTAAACCAAGTCATACAGAATGGGGTCGTTCCGAAGGACTGGCGTAGCAGCATCATCATTAACTGCTACAAGGGTAAAGGAGACGCCCTAGATAGGGGTAACTATAGAGCCATTAAATTAATTGACCAGGTCATGAAGGTCACAGAAAAAGTAATAGCGCAACTAATCAGAGAGCGAATTGATCTAGATGAAATGCAGTTCGAGTTTGTGTCAGGTAAAAGTACCACAGACGCTCTTTTCATTGTACGACAACTACAGGAGAAGTACCTAGCTAAAAGTAAACCCCTATACTTAGCTTTTGTTGACTTGGAGAAAGCCTTTGACAGAGTCCCCCGCTCCATTGTCTGGTGGGCTCTTAGAAAACTAGGTGTTGATGAATGGCTTGTGAGAGCTATACAAGCCATGTATAAAGAAACAGTCAGCAAGGTTAGAATTAACAACGAATATAGTGAAGAGTTTAGCATAAAAGTTGGTGTTCATCAGGGCTCCATCCTTATCCCCCTCCTATTTATTATTGCCCTTCAGGCTATAACAGAGGAGTTCAAGACCAGCTGCCGATGGGAACTCCTATACGCAGATGATCTAATGCTCATAGCTGAATCAATGGCCGAACTAGAGAAGAAATTCCAAATATGGAAGTATGGCCTAGAATCAAAAGGCCTTAAAATTAACCTGGCTAAGACTAAAGTTCTAGTTTGTAGGAAGGAAAATAGGGCACCAGTCCCATCTGGGAAATGGCCATGCTCAGTGTGTAGGAAAGGAGTAGGCAGAAACTCCATTTTATGTCCCAAATGCAAAGTATGGGTGCATAAAAGATGTAGTGGGACCACAGGTAAGCTAACTAAGAATATAGATTTTATATGTGGCCGGTGCTCTGGTGCAATAAGTAGCAGCAAGTGCCCACAGAATACTAGCTCATTCCATTGCACAGATGGTTCTATAGAAATAGTGGACACCTTCCGTTACCTGGGTGACAAAATCAGCAGTGGTGGAGGGTGCTCTGAAAGTACAGTAGCTAGAGTCAGAATGGGATGGAAAAAGTTCAGAGAGCTTATACCACTATCGGCCGCTAAAGGGTTCTCTCTAAAAATGAAAGGCAGGCTGAATGATGCCTGCATACGAACAGCAATGTTGCATGGCAGTGAGACCTGGGCATTGTGTGCAGAGGATATACGCAGACTGGAGAGGAACGAAGCTTGCATGCTCCGCTGGATGTGTAATAGTAATATACGTGAACAGCAAAGCATAAACGAACTACAGGAGAAATTAGGAATAAGAGGGATCAGATGCTGTTTACTCGAGAGAAGACTACGTTGGTATGGTCACGTGATGTGCATGAAAGACGACAGCTGTATAAAAAAGTGCAGGGCAATAAAAATAGACGGTAGCCACGGAGTAGGCAGACTCAGAAAAACCTGGGACGACTTGATAAATTCCGACCTCACACACTTGCACCTCTCCAAGACAATGTCACTGGGCCGTGATCTTTGGTGCTACACAGTAATACAGAAGACCCGCCTTGCCTGAGTACAAAGCGAAACCTACAGTCAGTAGGCACCTTTAACAAAAATACACCCCCGTCCCACTACCCCCACCCCATCCACACCACCCCTTTCAATGTAAAGTTATGTTGGTACCACAACATCCAGTCCTAAACAAATGAGGTCGTGTAGGTGTCACGAGAAAAAACACAGTCCACGCTGTAATGTGGCCGTGTAGGTAACACGGTAAAAACCTCCCAGTCCACACGGTAAACGTCGTTGGTGTTAGGAAGGGCATCCAGCCGTAGAAAACCCGCCAGACAGTCCTATATGAGCAGGACAACCACTCTTTCTTCAAGTGGAAAAATTCCCGCCCAAACCCATGCAAGCGTGGAAGATGGACGTTAAACGATGATGATGATAATGATATATATATGTATACATATACACACATATATATAAACACGCATATACCCACACAAGCCTATATACATATATATATATATAGAGAGAGAGAGAGACAGACACATACCCATATATACACATATGTATACACACATATAAGTACTCGTAAATATATATATATATATAGAGAGAGAGAGAGAAAGAGAGAGAGATGCTAACTATGAAGGATTGATGCTAGAGATGTGAAATCTTGCAAGCATTAATTTCAAATCCTCTTATTAATAATTGCATTGTTTCTTTCCAAGGACTATGTTGAAAAATAAACCTCATTTGGTCATTCCATGAGAGTATATTCGTCAGCCTATGAACTTTTCAGCTGATCCTCGTATTGAAAAAATTGCAGATACGGGTAAATATATTATTAATAAAAATTTCAAGTTGCTTCTTTAGGGATTTTGATATTTCTACTGTCATAGTTAGCTTATATTTAACTGTTTCATGACTTCTAATGAAATACACACTATTTCAATTAATTTATGAATAATTTTGATGGATTTACTAAAATTAATATGAGCAAGACATGGTCACCCGATCAATCTTGCCTCAAGTGGGACAATTCCCATCTAACCCATGCTAGTGTGGAAGACAGACGTTAAACAATGATGATGATGATGATTTCATTACTAAGATAGTAACTTAATATAAGGTTTTTATATAAAATTGTGTTGGAAGATTTTAATTTAAACTGGAAACCTTTAAAATGGGTGGCTTTATTTCATAGAACCAGAGTCGGTTTTAGCCAAGTTGGGAACAAAAGGGTTAATTTTGTTTACTTATTCAATAATAATGTGTGTGTGTACAGGCTTAGAAAAACAAACTTAATTCTATGTCACACACTTACACACATAACTGAATTATAAGTCGCAATTTGCAAAGTTTCTCCAAAACAAAAAATATAAAATGTAGTATTCAAGAAATAACTCTTGGTAGTGTTTCCAGTGCTGGATCTCAACCCTCTTTGATAAAGAATTACCGTATATACACATTATATGCTGAGAAATATGTGACAAAAAAGTTGATGGTAAAACAGGGGTCTGGTTTATATTCAAGGTCAAAATTTCATTTCATTTCGCCCGCCCATACCAAAATGAAAGATGCTCCTGTAACCTTTGTGTGATGGAAGTACAAGAGATCTGTTGAACTCTCGTCATGATAGAATTTTTAACTGCCAGCATAAAGCTTTACAAAACTTCGCTAAATATCACCCTGATTAGCATAAGATCTAAAACCTACCCCCTTATAACTCCTTTCCTCCTAGGTCCCTTAACTGCCAACATAAAGCACTAGTTACCACCCCGACTAGCATAAGTTTCGATCATATATATCTCTCTATCCACTCTACTTATAACTCCTATCCCTTACAACACCCAACCTCCAACCACCCTGACATGTATTGGCGCCTGACAGAATCTTAAAATATTCCTGTTAGATATATCTAGTACTCAGCCCTCTAGGTTAATTTATTACCTTCCAACTATATCTTATCAAATGACCGAAGTTCCTTCTCTCTTCCTTCCTTCCCTTCTACTTTTCCCATCTCTTCTCATTTTTCTCATCTTCCTCCTTAAATTAAGTGACCAGCGATATTCCTTCATCTTTCTTTTCTCATTAGTCACATAGATTGTTACTTCTCCTCCTACTTACTAAATTAATGGTATTTCAACTTTCTCTTTTCCTTATTCCTTTCTTTAATCTTCATTATTTCTTTCTTTATGTATATCATCATCATCATTTCATTTTACGTCCGCTTTTCCCCTGCTTGCAAGGGTGGGACGGGAACTGATTCTTGCTTGATTTCTACAGCTGGATGCCCTTCCTAACACCAACCTCATTTACAGTGAGTGCTGGGTGCTTTTTTTCCGTGGCACCTACACGTCCACTTTACAGTGTGGGCTGGGTGCTTTTTTGCCGTGGCACCTCCACGACCACTTTGCAGTGGAATGATAGGGACCCCAGTCCTTATCATCTCATTTCTACAGCTGAGTAAACTGGAGCAATGTGAAATAAAGTGTCTTGCTCAAGGAAACAACACATCACCCGGTCTGAGAATTGAACTCACAACCTTTTGATTGCAAGGCCAATGCTCTAACCACTAAGCCATGTGCCTCCATTATATAAATATATATATGTTATCGTGGTTCACTTTTCGCGGTCCCGCTACATCATGGATTTTTCTTTGGAACGTATCTATTTTCTTATTGCAGTACATACGTCTGAATAAAAAGTGTTTAAAATTTAAACTTATTAAATAAGTTTCAATGTTATTAAAGTGTATAGAGTAAGGAAGGGGCATCTTAAGGCTTTAATTATTAAAAAATATTTTTATTTTTCATTCCATTACTGTTTTACTGATTGTGTTTCTTCTCTAATCTGCTACAAACCCTGCATTGATTGGAGATGTGCAGTGTATTACCAAGCAGCTAATGTGACTGGTAATAGTCGTCATTGGTAACTAGTGGTACAATCGTTGGTGGTAGCTTCTATGTGATTGTTACTGGCTGTTTTTGGTGTTTAAATATACAAAGATGGGTTTTAATGAGTTTATATGTACTTAAAACGTGTAGGAAAGATATTTTAAGGCCTAAACTATGAAAACAACAGTTGTCTCTATATCGCAGATTTTCATTTATCGCGGCTGGTTTTGGAACGTATCCCCCGCGATAAACGGTGCATTACTGTATACCATTTTAAATTATCATTATTGTTTATTTTCGCTTATTTTTATTTTTTGGTATTTCTTTTGTTTGTTTTACTTATTGTCACTTATTATTGACTTATTATTTTCGCCTACCACTTTTGTTACATTTCGACTCCGACTTTCTCTGTGTGCCAGTGACTTCTACCTTGGATCTTCTATTCTTCTTGTGGAGGCATTCACCCTGGGTCTGTTGAGCTGGCTCCTTCCAATGAATTTACCGTATCCCGAACGAAGACCGACCAATCACGACGGTCTGACGCTATCGAAGATATGAGTGTCAGCCATTCGCGGTTCCATCGCCGAACCTCACACAGGCGTGGGCCTAAGATCAACTCAGTGTCTTGCCTCACTGTCCTAAGCCACGTTTTCAGTTGGCCTCCACGACGTTTCCTCCATCCCAACGGAGGAGATGGATCAATGGCTTCGCGGATGAAGTCACCTGGTTGTCGACGGAGATCATGACCAAGCCAGCGAAGATGCCTCATGAGAAGGGCCTGCTGGAGGGAGGAGATTTTGCAGCATGCACAGATGGCAGAATTTGAGATGAATTGTTGCCAGCAAACATGAAGGATGCAGCGTAAATGATGATGGTCGAACACTTCGAGTTTGTGCATGTCCTCTGCTCTCAGTGGCCATGGTTCACAGCCATATAGCAGGAGCGTTCGGACAAGGGCTTGGTAGATCAGAATTTTGGTGGTCAGTTTAATTTCATGTCTGCTCCACAGCCAAGCGCGTAGATGACACAGAAGGTGAGGCGAGCGTTACCGATGTGACCATTTATATCCTCAACTCCTTGGCCTGTTACAGTGACTATAGAACCTAGGTACTTAAAGCGATCAACCTCTTCAAGGGTTTCTCCGTCAAGGACAATTGGTTGTTTTTCAGCAGGTAAGAAACCTGCAGTCAACAGCTTGGTCTTCTGTGCATTCACTTTCATGCCAAGTTTGAAGGCGAAGAACTGTAGCTCATCGATTGCCGACTGGATGTCTGTAAAGCTTTCTCCCAGAATCGCTATATCGTCAGCATAGTCCAGTTCCGACAGTGCGAAATTACGGCCCACTGTGACACTAGGAAAGTTCATGAGCGCATGTTTGGTGATCCAATCAATAGTATAATTGAACAAGGTAGGCGACAGAACACAGCCTTGTTGAACGCCAGAGCGGATGTTGAAGGACTAGGATTCTTGACCATAAGCGCGGACCTTAGTGCAAGTAGAAAGATAGTAGGATTTTAGCAGGTCAAGGAGTTTCGGTGGCATTCCATCTGCATGCATAACCTTCCAAAGGGCTCCATGATCGACTGAATCAAAAGCAGCGGCAAAATCTATGAAGCAGATGAGGGTCTTCTGCTGATAGCACCAGTGATGCTCTAGCACCTAACGCGTGAAAATCTGATCTGTACACCGTCAACCAGGACAAAAACCGCATTGATTTGGCCTTGTGAGTGAATCTCGTTGATTTTGAAATCGTTTTAGCAATATGGTAGCAAATATCTTAGTGGCAATGTCGATTAGGCTTATACCGCAGTGGCTGCTGCAACAGAGTTTATTGTTTTCTTGAAAAACGGAAGCAGAACAGCGTCGCTCCAGTCTTGGGAGAGGCCTTCGGACTCCCAGGCACGGACAATGATTTTGTGAAGGGGTGGGGGTAATATGTCGGTAGAGTGCAAAATCATCCGGTGACAGCAGTGAAATCATCTTTAACAAACAAGGTGAAGCCATCACGAATCTTGATGAACGATTACAGTGTTGAAGTGATCATTTCGCTGTCCTACTTAACCATAATCATCAACCTTCTCAATACCTCAAATGCCAAGCATCCCTGCTTGTGCATATGATTGTGACACCACTCTGCCGGCAATAAATGAAATCTCTGACACTATTCGAAAACTAAAAAACAATAAGGCATCTGGAGAAGATGGTATTCCTGCTTTAAACACTCTACCTCGGATCAGTTAGCAGTAAGTGATACTTATTGTAAAGTATAGGTGCCTTACCCGTGTTTAACTGGTTGATGGCTATTTTAACCTCATTATAATCTAGTAATCGATCCATTTTAAAATTTACAACATATTGGGGGATGCCATCTGGCACATCATGGTCAACCGATGATGGATTATCAAATAAATCAGTGAAATCAGTTCTTGCCAACGCTTAAGGATGTTCTCTGATTCCTTGATGATGGCAGTGTCGTCTTTGGACCTTGTGGTAACAACAGACAAAGCTGTTGGACCATATACTGCACGTAAAAATTATAAAACAGTTTTGAATAAGTACTTATTGCAAAAATGCAATGACCTAACCTTAGACTATAAAAAATCTTTTCTCTTTCAGTTGAAGTGCAATATTTTATTACGTAATGCATATGATAGAGCATGGATTTTGCAATCAGCGCATGTAGACAGACATTGTACAGAAACATATGTTAAGGAATGAACTCTCAATAAATTTCTCCTTCTGACCAATTCTTCCTGCCTAGGTATTTCTGTTTTCCTGGTACTATACTTATTATATATATATATATATATGTATACACATACATGTGTATGTGTAGATATAGGTATAAAATCAACTCATCGTATGATAGCAATAAATACCAGAGTGTAATGTACATCAATACAACCCCGAGAGACGAATAAGCTTACAGATTTAGAAGGGCTCTAGACAAACAAAAATTAAATATTAAGATAGTTGAAAGAACAGGTATTCCCATAAAAGCCCTATTTAGTAGAACATATCCGTTTCAAAAAATCCCTGTACTGATAGGAAATGTACAGTGCAAATTAAGCCCACAAATTAACTGCAAACCTAGGAATGTAGTATATAGCATAAGATGTACTGAGGGACAGTGTAGGAATAAGAACACAACATACATAGGTGAGAAAGACTAGCTTAGGAGAAAGGATAAATGAACACTGGTGAGAACTCCAACATGGGAAAAACTCGTCAGTATTACACCAACATGCCAAAATAGAACACAGGGCCACACTAGAGAACATAGAGATAAACATTATATCCACACACAGAAAAGACGCAATGCTCCGAAAAATTACAGAAGCAACAAACATAAATGAACTCCAACCAAAATTAAACAGAAAACATGAGTGGAATAGCAACAACATCACAACTAGTAATTAAGGACAAGATAAAGACATACAGACACACAAAAACCAAACTAATAAAATAAACCAGACACACACAAATAGGACAAGCAACCAGCTAGTGACAAGTAAATAAACCAAGTATACAGTACACAACACAAAAACAAGATGGTATAGGACAGAAAAAAGGAGAGGCACAAAATAAGAAATCAGTCATCATTGAGGAGGTCACAGAATGTGTGACGAAAGAGCTTTGACAATATATAAACAACCATTGAGTTATTGAACCAACCAACCAGAAATTTATAATAAACTGAAGTGAAAACCAACAGGTGTGTGTGTTTTTATTGTGTGTTTCCAGATGAGAAATCTTGCAAAACAAATTAAAAAACTAAGTATATATATATATATATTATTCCATTTATAATGTCTGTATAATTCATCTATATTAGCAATTCATAGACAGATAAAAATCTAAATTTTCTCAGAACTCAATGTATTTATCCCTACAATCAATTCTCGATTTTCCTAGAGACTAATATGCACATATACTTATCTCGCATCTTCACTTCCACCCGCCCCCACACACCACCATAGACTCACTTACCATTCAAACCACAACATACCTTCATCCATCACCCGCAGCAACAAATGCTACTACTAGTTATCTTTCTTAACCATTCTCCTCTCAAGAAATCTTTGTCTATCGTTATCTATGGATGATCTGATGAACAACTTTGAATGAATATAAATCCACATATTTCCCGGTGACCATGCGAATCCTTAATTCAAATTTAGAAAACATACACCCACCCCCTCCTCCACAAAAACCCACCCTCCCCCACCATTGATGTCAAACTCACAAAATTCCGAATTGGCACCATCAATGTGAGCACAATGAAAGGAAGAACAGAAGGAATTGTAGAGATGTTAAAGCAAAAGGAAATTGATGTATGTTGTGTGCAAGAGACTAGATAGAGAGGAGGGTCTGCTAGGCTCCTTGTTGGCAAAAAACAGTGCTACAAATTTTTCTGGGCAGGAATTGACATTAAGATGGGTGGTGTAGGTATACTATTAGCTGACAAATGGGTAGATAAGGTAATCTTGGTGAACAGGGTGAATACGAGAATCAGACTGGTCTTGAATAAAATAATTGCTACAATTATAGCTGCATACACACCCCAATCTGGGTTGCAAGACAAACTTAAGGATAGGTTTTATGAGTCCCTAATGCACACTATAGCCCTAACAAACGACAATGACTTCCTACTCATTGCAGGGAACTTTAACGAGCATATTGGGAAACACTGTGACGGCTTCTACAGAGTCCGTGGAGGCTACGGGTTTAGTGCAAGAAATGAAAATGGTTACAGACGTCTAAAATTCAGTGACGCCTATGACCTGTTGATATGTTTTAACACAAACTCCAAAAAACCCAACAACCACCTGATCACCAATAGATCGGGGGAGCCTATTAGTCAGATAGATTTTATCCTTACCAGAGGACGAGATAGATGGATGGTTGTAAACACGAAAGCCTTCACAGGCGAGGAATGTACCTCCCAACACAGCCTAGTAGTCAGCGACCTCACTGTCAGCGCCAGACAGAAGACAACCTGGAGAAGAAAGATCTGGAAGCTGAAAGATCCATCAGCCAATAACAGATTTAGAGATATTTTACTCGTCGCTTATGACAGTAAAGAGACATTCAATGTAGAAGAGCACTGGGAGTTCCTAAAAAATAACCTACTAGGTATGACAGACGAGATCTGTGGATGGAGCAAGATCACAGGCAGAAAGAGAGTGACTTGGCAGTGGAATAGTAAGGTAGATGAAGCAATTAAGGCCAAGAGACAGGCATGGAAAGAATGGAAGAACGGGGGAAGTAGGGTACATTACATAGAGACCAGGAGTGAAGCTAGACGACAAGTATACTTAGCAAGAAAGGAAAGTGGAGGATAAAAAAATTCAAGCATGTTTTGCAGCGCGAGAACCAGAAACAGAAGGTGTTCAGGATGATAAAGGTGTACTTACCCTCACAGGTGCTGAGAGGAAAGCTGCGTGGAAGAGCTATTTTGAAAGATTACTGAATGAAGAGAATGCATGGGAGAAAGAGACCCTACCCCAAAGAGGCCCCAGCAGTATAAGTCAGCAGCAGTGTAGTTAGTAAGGATATGAAAGCTGGGAAAGAAGCCGGTCCATTAGGAATAGTTGCTGAGATGCTGAAAGGGCACACCATAACCACACATTGTTAACCAAGTAATATTAGGGTCATACCAAATGATTAGCGCAGCAGCATAATTGCCCCTCTACTAGGGTAAGGGAGATGCACTAGATAGAGGAAACTATAGAGGTATAAAGCTGATGGACCAGGTCATGAAAGGAACGGAAAGAGTTATAGCACAGCTGATTAGGGACCAGGTAAAACTAGGTGAGATGCAGTTTGGGTTTGTGCCAGGCAAAAGCACCACTGATGTGCTCTTCCTTGTGAGGCAGTTACAGGAAAAGTACCTAGCTAAAAGTAAGCCGCTCTACCTGGCATTTGTTGATCTGGAGTAGATGAATGGCTTGTGAAAGCTGTACAAACCATGTATAGAGGAGCAGTCAACAAAGTTAAGATTAACAATGACTATAGTGAGGAATTTACGTACAAGTTGGCGTCCACCAGGGCTCTGTTCTTAGCCCTCTCCTGTTTATTATCATTTTGCAGGCTATAACGGAGGAGTTTAAGATCAGATGCCCATGGGAACTTCTGTATGCGGATGATCTTACACTCATAAATGAATCTATAGGTGAATCTATGGTAGAACTAGAGAAGAAAAAGATGGAAGCAGGGCCTAGAAAGAAGGGGTCTTAAAGGCAACCTGACAAAGACTAAGGTCCTAGTAAGTAGAAGAGAAAACAGAACCCAGATCCCTTCGAGGAAATGGCCTTGTTCAGTATGTGGGAAAGGTGTAGGTAGAAACTCCCTTCTCTGCCCCATATGCAAACTATGGATACACAAGAGATGTAGTGGGATCTCAGGAAGTTTAGCTAAGAATGTAGGCCTTGCATGTAGCAGTTGCACTGGAACAGTAAGCAGCAAACGACCGCAGGAAACAAGTACTACCAAATTCTGGGAAGGCTCTGTAGAAACAGTAGACAACTTCTGCTATTTTGGTGACCGAATTAGCAGCAGTGGCGGGTATACAGTAACCAGAGTAAGAACGGGATGGAAGAAGTTCAGGGAACTACTACCACTCCTGGCTACAAAAGGCTTCTCCTTTAGAATGAAAGGCAGACTGCATGTAGCATGGTAGTGAGAACTGGGAGCTGTGTGCAGAAGACTTGTGTAGATTGGAAAGAAATTAAGCTTGCATGTACTGATGGATGTGTAATAGTAATATACGAGAACACTGAAGCATAAATGAACTGAGAGAGAGACTAGGCATAAGAGGAATCAAATGCTGAGTGCAGGAGAGATTTCATTGGTAGGGACATGTGATGCTTATGATGGATGACAGTTGCATAAAAAGGTACAGAGTGCTCAAAGTCGATGGAAGCCTTAGAGTGAGGAGATCCAGGAAGATTTGGGATGAGGTGATAAAAGCCGACCTTGTCCAATTGCACCTCTCAAAGGTGATGACACATGACCAAGATCTCTGGCATTACACAGTAATACAGTAGACCAGACTTCCCAAGAGCACAAACCGAAGCATATATACAGTATGCCCCAACCCACCCTCCCATAAACCACCATGAGGACAGGCCAAAGTAAATACATCCACTAAAGCCCCCAACCCACACTGTAAAGTAGCTGTGATGGGGACATGGCAAAAAGTGTCCAGTCCACACTGTAAAGGGCTCATGTAGGTGCCACAACAAAAAGCACCCTGCCCACACAGTAAAGTGGTTGTGTAGGCATCATGACAAAAAGCACCCAGTACTGACTATAAAGGAGGTTGAAGATAGGAAGGGCATCCAGCTGTAAAAATCAAGCCAGAATCAGTCTTGTATGAGCAAGACATGGTCACCTGACCTAGCATTGCCAACAACAGGATAACCCTTCTAATCCTTGTTAGCATGGAAAAACGGAGGTGATGATATATGTATATACACACAAATATCATCATCACTGTTTTACGTCCATTCTTCCATACTAGCATGGGTTAGATGGTATGTCCTGTTGTGGGCAGTGTCCGGTTGGCTGATCTTGTCTTGCTCATACTGGAACTGATTCTGGCTTGATTTCTACAGCTGGATGCCCTTCCTAACACCAACCTCATTTACAGTGAGTGCTGGGTGCCTTTTTTGCCGTGGCACCTCCACGACCACTTTACAGTGGGCTGGGTGCTTTTTTGCTGTGGCACCTCCACAGAGTGTGTGTGGAGGGGGTGTCTATTATGCTTCGGCTTGTACCCGTGGGAAGTCGGGTCTTCTGTATTACTTCGCGATGCCAGAGGTCATGTCATTGCCTTTGAGAGGTGCAATTGGGTAAGGTTGGCTTTTATCACCTCATCCCAGTCTTCTTGGGTCTCCCCACTCCACGGCTTTCATCGACGTCTAGTGCTCAGTCCCTTTTTATGCAGCTGATGGATGTGTAATAGTAATATCTGAGAACGGCAAAGCATAAACAAATTGAGAGAGAGACTAGGCATAAGAGGAATAAAATGCTGTATGCAGGAGAGGAGGTTGTGTTGGTATGGACATGTGATGCGTATGAAGAATGACAGCTGCATAAAAAGGTGCAGGGCACTAAAAGTCGATGGAAGCCGCGGAGTGGGGAGACCCAGGAAGACCTGGGATGAGGTGATAAAAGCCGACCTTACCCAATTGCACCTCTCAAGGGCGATGACACACGACCGTGACCTCTGGCGTCACGCAGTAATACAGAAGACCCGACTTCCCACAGATACAAGCTGAAGCTGAAGCATATAGACAATATGCCTCCACCCCCTCCCACTACAAAAAAGCACCCAGCCCACACTGTAAAGTGGACATGTAGGCGCCACGGAAAAAAAGCACCCAGCACTCACTGTAAATGAGGTTGGTGTTAGGAAGGGCATCCAGCTGTAGAAATCAAGCCAGATTCAGTTCCCATATGAGCAAGCCGAGGTCAGCCGACTGGACACTGCCCATAACAAGACAACCCGTCTCACCCATACTAGCATGGAAGAACAGACGTAAAATGATGATGATGAAGATATGTGTGTGTGTGTGTATTATGTGGGTACCACAAACCATCCAGTCCACTCTGTAAAGTGGTTGTATAGATGTCACAAAAAAAAAGCACCCAGCCCACACTGTAAAGTGGTCATGTAAAACACACGGCAAAAAGCACCCTGCACGTACTGTAAATGTAGTTGGCGCTAGAAAGTGCATCCAGCCGTAGAAAACCAGCCAGAAACAGTCCTATAAGAGCGGGACACGGTCACCCGACCCAATTTGCTATGACACCATCCAGTATTACTTGGTTTACAATATGTGGTTAAGGTGTGACCTACCGATCCAGATGCTTTCAGCATCTCAACAACTATTCCCAATGGACTAGTTGCTATTGACTTGTACTTGGAGTAGGGTCTCCTTCTCCCATGCATTCTCCTCATTCAGTAATCTATCATAATAGGTCTTCTATGTAGCCTTCTTTTTGGCACTTGTGAGTGCAAGTGCACCATTACAATCACACACTCCTCACCAATGACATCGCAATTTTCTCTAACACACTGCCTTGCAATCCTGAACATCTCATGTTTCTGGTCTTCACGCTGCAAAACATGCTTAAATCTTTTATCCTCTGCATCCCTCCTTTCTAAGTATACTTGTCCCCTAGTTTCCCTCCTGGTCTCTATGTAGTGTACACTGCTTCCCCTATTCTATTTTTTCCATGCCAGTCTCTTGTCCCTGTCACATCTACCTTATTGTTCCAACACTAAGCGATGCTCCTTCTCTCTCTAGCCCTGCTGCATCCATAGATCTCCTCTGTCACCTTCAGTAGATTATCTTTCAGGAACTCCCAATGTCTCTATCTGTTCTTTACTGTCATAGGCGTCAAGCAAAATATCTCTAAATCAGTTACTGGCTGACGGATCTTTCAACTTCCAAATCTTCTCCTCCAGGTAGCCTTCTGTTTCCAAGTTTGTCTAGCTCTGACAATGAGGTCACTATTAGGTTATGTTAGGAGGTGCATTCCTCACCAGGGAAAGCTTTCGTGTTTACACCTGTCCCTCTAGTAAGGATAAAATCTATTTGACTAGCATGCTCCCCAGATTATATGTGATCAGGTGATTGTCGGGTGTTTTGAAGTTTGTGCTACATATAGATAGGTCATTGGCATCGCAGAATTCTAAGAGCCTGAAACCTTCTTCATTTCTTGTGCTAAACCTGTAGCTTCCATGGAGTCTGTGAAAGTCATTGTCATTTGTTAGAGTAGTAGTGTGCATTAGAAACTCGTAAAACCTATCTGGCAACCCAGATTGGGGTGCGTATGCAAATATAATTGTAGCTATTGTTTTATTCAGGACTAGTCTAATAAAATACCTACTCTACCCACCCCGTTGTCATTTCCCACCCAGAAAAATTTGTTGGGGTGGGTGTATGCTTTCTGTATCTAAATTAAGATTTGCATGTTCACCTGGGAACGTGTGGGTTCATTATTATATTAAAGGTTGTTCCATCATTTCAGTTCATCCATAGTTAACAATAAACAATAATTCTCCAAGAAGGATAGGAAAGATAACAGCAGTAGTAGCACCAGTTACTGCCGCGGGTAATGGGTGAAGTTATATTTTTGTGTTGCTGTGGTTTAAGGTGGTGTGGGAGGGGGAATTTAAATTGTAAGGTAGATGATTGAGTTGAGTGACTATCATATGAAGGATATATATACATGAATCTGTAACTAGAGTATGATGGATATACCTGGATTTGCGTGGAAGAAAATGTTTAAAAATCAAAAGCTATGGATGGGAGTGAAAAATGATTTAGAGGTCGGTGTTACATATGTCTATAATGAATAATCCAAGAAGAATGAAGTGAGCTAAAATCTAAGGAGGTAAACAGGGGAAGAATGAGAGAGAGAGAGAGCAGCATAGTAGGCAGAAGACAATGTACACACACACATATATACATACATATATTTTTGGGTAAATGTATTCAATATTCGGAGAGTGGTATTGGCCCCATGCAAAGTTGTTCCTCACATAAAAAAGCTTTAAGCACAGGTATCCCTTGATATGTGATATTTTGGGGGGAGATGCATGGCATTGCTGGCCATAGGCAAGTCCCTAGCAGGAGTAAAAAGCTACATCATGATGCTTATACTTAAGTATCAAGCAATGGCATTACTTGAAATCGAGTTGCAGCCATTATATATGTATATATATATCCTGGATTTTACCTGAATATTCCAACACACACACATGGACATTCTTCTTGTGACGTTAAACTCTGCCAGATGCAGACTGCACATCAACATGAGATATTTTTCTCGACAAAGTTCGATCACCAGTAGCAGAGTTCAAAGAGCAAAGATCAAGTCCAGTCCATAAGTCGACATTATCAAGCCATCGTTTTGGTTGCTGTCCTCTGCTTCTTCCAGGCATAAGCTACTCAAACCGCGAGTTGATCTTTTTATATGACCGTATAGTTTGAGTACTCTTGACTTGACAATTAATGTAATTGGTCTAAGTTTGGTAATGTTGAGCAGCTCACTGAGCCACTTGCCAGATATAAGTCTCATGCTGTGGTTCTAGAATGTAGAGAGCTTCTGAAGTGACCTTGTTGTCCAATTAACACAATCAAGACCATATAACACAACTGGTAGAATGTAAGTATCAAAGATCTTAGCCTTCAAAATGATAGGAAACTGGTTTTGATGTTAGTACTTCCTTGTTCTTAATGAAGGCTGCCCAACCCAGAGTGATGCGATACTGGACAGCAACGATTCCATTGTTGCTTGATGATAGTTTGTGACAGAGATATACAAACTCTGTAACTTGAGCAATTTGCTGGTTGTAGATTGTCAGTTGGAGATTGGCATTGTTTTTATCAGTTGTCATACATTTTGTTTTGGAGATGTTGATGTGTAAGCCAGCCTCCAGCGAATGTTTGGCCAGTATATACAGAAAGTCTTGCAGATCAGTTCTAGAGTAACTCATGATGGTCAGATCATCTGCAAAGCTAAGATTTTATACAATTTTACCTCCTATTTGATAACCAGAGGAGCATTCTTCTTCAGTTTGGTAGATAAGTGCAGCTATAACTATACAGAAAAGAAGTGCTGGGACATTAAAGATTCAAACTATATTATCCTTACTTCCAAAGATGATACCCTTGAACACTGGGCTAAATTCTATGAAGAAATGTACTTCAGCAACTCAGAACCAACAACCATTCATGATTCGACATCAGATGCCATTCCATCCATCTTAGCTAGCGAGATATCTCATGCCATCAAAAATTTAAAGTGAGGAAAAAGCCCTGGACTAGACAACATATACTCAGAATTCATCAAAGCTGGAGGTGAACCAATTATCAAAGCACTTCAACATCTCTTTAACTGTATTATCACTACAGGAATAAGCACAGACATGTTCAAGAAAGTATTGATAGTTGAATTCTACAAAAAAGGTAGCAGACATGATTGTGGGAACTATCATCCTATCGAGTCATGTTTCCGAGCTTTTCATGAGTATCATTGCAGCATGAGTCAAGTCAGACCTTTACGTCTCATTTCCTGAAACACAAGCTGTGTATCAACCTGGAAGAGGCACCATTGAGTAGATCCTAGCTATTGAACAAATCATTGAGAAATCAATAGAATTCAACAACACTGTGCACATCATTTTCATTGACTTCACAACAGCTTTTGACAATGTGAAACTACCCAGCTTGTGGCAACTTTTAAATAAGGCCTTAATTAACAAATAATACACCAACCTACTGAAAGAAACTTACACCAACTCAACAGCATATATCAAAACAGATTTGGGACCTACACAGTGTATAAACATCTTGAAGGGAGTTAAGCAGGGGGATGTACTATCAGCACTTCTTTTCTCTATAGTTATAGCTGCACTTATCTACCAAACTGAAGAAGAATGAACACATGGACCCATAAATAAACATCCACCCTCACACGCACATAAATAATATATTTCTGCTACTGACCAAACACACCCATAACACTTATGTGGATACAACATACACACAATCTTACGACACACACGTGGAAATACACACACGCTAAATTACACACTGACATATGTAAAAACAATAGAAACATCACATACACATGGATGGACACACAGACATACCCAAACATAAACACACACACAGAGTGGCCGACTGGGTCTAAAAATATAATGCTATCATATAGAATGCTATCATTTAATTTTTATAATGAATAAATAACATTTTCAAAAAATACGTAAGTGAAACAAAACAGTGCAATCAAATGTTTGCTGGAAAAAATGTGTATTTTTTTTTACTAATGATCATCATCATCATCAACGTTTAACGTCCGTGTTCCACGCTTGCATGGGTTTGGACGGGGGTTTTCCCACTTGAGGCAAGAGTGATTGTCTTGCTCGCATAGGACTGTCTGGTGGGTTTTCTACAGCTGGATGCCCTTCCTAACACCAACCACATTTACAGTGTGGGTCTGGGAGGTTTTTACCGTGTTGTCTACACGGCCACATTACAGCGTGGACTGTCTGGCGGGTTTTCTACAGCTGGATGCCCTT
Source organism: Eledone cirrhosa (assembly GCA_964016885.1). Classification (NCBI taxonomy): domain Eukaryota; kingdom Metazoa; phylum Mollusca; class Cephalopoda; order Octopoda; family Eledonidae; genus Eledone; species Eledone cirrhosa. The sequence continues at coordinate 394,838,236 of OZ024741.1, forward strand.
CCTAACACCAACCACATTTACAGTGTGGGGCTGGGAGGTTTTTACCGTGTTGCCTACACGGCCACATTACAGCGTGGACTGTGTGTTTTTTTTTTGTCGTGACACCTACACAATCTCATTTGTTTCGGCCTGGATGGTGTGGCACCAACATAACTTTACATAGAAGGGGGCGGTGTGGATGGGATGGGGTGGGGGTGGTGGGACGGGGGTGTATTTTGTTAGAGATGCCTACTGACTGTAGTAGGTTTTACTATGTATTTAGGTAAGGCGGGTCTTCTCTATTACTGAGTACCGCCAAAGGTCTCGGTCCAGTGACATTGTCTTGGAGAGGTGTAAGTGTGTGAGGTCGGAATTTATCAGCTCGTCCCAGGTTTTTCTGGGTCTGCCTATTCCGTGGCTACCGTCTATCTTTATTGCCCTGCACTTTGTTATACAGCTATCGTCTTTCATGCGCATCACGTGTCCATACCAACGTAGCCTTCTCTCGAGTAAACAACATCTGATCCCTCTTATTTCTAATTTTTTACTTAGTTCGTTTATGCTTTGCCGTTCGCGTATATTACTATTACACATCTAACGGAGCATGCAAGCTTCGTTCCTCTCTAGTCTGCGTATATCCTCTGCACACAATGCCCAGGTCTCACTGCCATGCAACATTGCTGTTCGTATGCAAAAGCCTTCCCTAGTGAGGAATGTACATCCCAACATAGCTTAGTTGTCAGCGACCTCACGGTCAGAACTAGACGAGCCCTGAAACAGAGGCCAACCTGGAGAAGAAAGATCTGGAAGCTGAAAGTCCCCTCAACCAGTAACAGATTTAAAGATATTTTACTCAACGCCTACGACAGTAAAGAAGAACAGATAGAGACATTTAACGTAGAAGAGAACTGGGAGTTCCTAAAAAATAACTTACTAGAGGCGACGGATGAGGTTTGTGGCTGGAGTAAGACCTCAAGCAGGAGGAGAGTGACTTGGTGGTGGAACAATAAGGTAGATGAAGCAGTCAAGGCCAAGAGACAGGCATGGAAAGAATGGAAGAACGGGGGGAGCAGGGTACATTACATAGAGACCAAGAGGGAAGCTAGGCGACAAGTATACTTAGCTAGGAGGGAAGCAGAGGATAGAAAATTCAAGCATGTTTTACAACGTGAGGACCAGAAACAGGAGGTATTCAAGATTGCGAGGCAGTGTGTCAGAGATAGTTGTGATGTCATTGGAGAGAAGTGTATCCGGAATGATAAAGGTGAGCTTGCCCTCACAAGTGCTGAGAAGAAAGATGCATGGAAGAGTCATTATGATAGATTACTAAATGAGGAGAATGCATGGGAAGAAGAGACCCTACCCCACGTAGACCCTATAGAGGGACCAGCAGTACAAGTCAGCGGCAGCGTAGTAAGTAAGGCAATCAGAGATATGAAGATAGGGAAGGCAACCGGTCCATCGGGTATAGCTGCCGAGATGCTGAAGGCATCTGGGTCTGTAGGTCACACTATAACCACACGTATCGTTAACCAGGTAATACTAGAGGGGGCCATACCAAAAGATTGGTGCAGTAGCATCATTGTCAACTGCTACAAAGGTAAAGGCGATGCACTAGATAGAGGAAACTATAGAGGTATAAAGTTGATGGACCAGGTCATGAAAGTAACAGAAAGAGTTATAGCACAGCTGATTAGGGACCGGGTGAATATAGACGAGATGCAATTTGGGTTTGTTCCAGGGAAAGGCACCACTGATGCGCTCTTCCTTGTGAGGCAATTACAGGAAAAGTACCTAGCTAAAAGTAAGCCACTCTACTTGGCATTTGTCGACCTTGAGAAAGCCTTTGACAGAGTTCCACGTGCAGTAATCTGGTGGGCTCTTAGAAAACTAGGAGTAGATGAATGGCTTGTGAAAGCGGTACAAGCCATGTATAGGGGAGCAGTCAGCAAAGTTAGGATTGGCAATGAGTATAGCGAGGAATTTAGCGTACAGGTTGGGGTCCACCAGGGCTCTGTTCTTAGCCCTCTCCTGTTCATCATAGTCCTGCAGGCAATAACGGAGGAGTTTAAGACCGGATGCCCATGGGAACTCCTGTATGCTGATGACCTCGCACTCATAGCTGAATCTATGGTAGAACTAGAGAATAAATTCCAAACCTGGAAGCAGGGACTAGAGAGAAAGGGCCTCAAAGTCAACATGACAAAGACTAAGGTCCTTATAAGTAGACGAGAAAACAGAACCCAGATCCCCTCAGGGAAATGGCCTTGCTCAGTATGTAGGAAAGGTGTAGGTAGGAACTCCATTCTTTGCCCCAAATGCAAACAATGGGTGCACAAGAGATGTAGCGGGATCTCAGGAAGCTTAATTAAGAATGTAGGATTCACATGCAGCAGCTGTGCTGAAACAGCAAGCAAACAGCCACAGGAAACAAGTACCACCAATCTCTGGGAGGGCCCTGTAGAAACAGTAGACAGCTTCTGCTACCTAGGTGACCGAATTAGCAACGGAGGTGGGTGCTCAGAAAGTACAATAACTAGGGTAAGAACGGGATGGAAGAAGTTTAGGGAACTACTACCACTGCTAGCTGCAAAAGGCTTCTCCCTCAGAATGAAAGGCAGACTGTATGATGCGTGTATCCGAACAGCGATGTTGCATGGTAGTGAGACCTGGGCGCTGAAGGTGGAAGACTTACGTAGATTAGAGAGAAACGAAGCCTGCATGCTCCGATGGATGTGTAACAGTAATATACGTGAACGACAAAGCATAAATGAATTGAGAGAGAGACTGAGCATAAGAGGAATCAAATGCTGCGTGCAGGAGAGGCGGTTACGCTGGTATGGACATGTGATGCGTATGAAGGATGACAGCTGCATAAAAAGGTGCAGAGCACTAGAAGTTGATGGAAACCGCGGAGTGGGGAGACCCAAGATGACTTGGGATGAGGTGATAAAAGCCGACCTTACCCAACTACACCTCTCAAAGTCAATGACACACGACCGTGACTTCTGGCGTCACGCAGTAATACAGGGTACCCGACCTCCCATGGGTACATGCTGAAGCATATAAACAATATGCCCCCCCCCCCCCCCCCCCCCACCGCAAGGTGGTCGTGGAGGTGCCACGGCAAAAAAGCACCCAGCCCACACTGTAAAGTGGACGTGTAGGCGCCACGAAAAAGCACCCAGCACTCACTGTAAATGAGGTTGGTGTTAGGAAGGGCATCCAGCTGTAGAAATCAAGCCAGATCAGTTCCTGTATGAGCAAGGCATGGTCAGCCGACCAGACACTGCCCACAACAGGACAACCCGTCTAACCCATGCTAGCGTGGAAGAACGGACGTAAAACGGTGATGATGATGATGATGATGATGCAGGCATCATGTAGTGTATATATACTGTACATGTTACTGGCAGTATACAGTAATACTAAATGTTAATACAGAATGTTATAATTGAATTTTTAAATAATTGTGAATGTATAGTATACTGTTATTTAGAGTAGAGTATACAAGTAACCATTCTTACCTTCTCCAATATAAAGTACCTTGTGAAATATACACATCCAGAGTCTTTCAATAATCACCTTTGGTCTTTCACACTCACTCAATATATATATCTGGGAGTGTGTGTATGTATGTGTGTACATGTACATGTGTATATAGAGATTTATATATATGTATACATACATGTTTTCAGCTTGTACAAAAATTATTTGGCAACTCATTTTTCCCTAGGGACGTTAGACTGAAGAACTGACCACTAATTGATTTTACATATGTCTTTAACCCATTGATATCAAAAATTATTTGGCCAGCAGCTCGTATGTATGTATAAGTGATCAGAGCAAACATCACGGACGCTCTATCTCAAAATTATTTTTGAAAAGCATTTAGAAATGCGCAACCGGTAAACCTTAAAACCAAAACTGAATACTAACCAATACAATTACTAATTCTCATTTATTCCTAATTAAACTATTTTTCACTGTGAACAATTTATCAGCATTTTCTATTCCGTTTACCAATATATATATATATATATATATACACTTATACATACATACGAGCTGCTGGCCAAATATATATATATATGAAAAATGTCTGTGTAGGTGTCACGACAAAAAGCACCCAGCCCACTCTGTAAAGTGGTTGTGTAGGTGTCACGACAAAAAGCACCCAGTCCACACTGTAGAGAGGTCATGTAAAAGACATGGCAAAAAGCATCTAGCACACACTGTAAATGTAGTTGGCACTAGGGAGGGCATCCATCTGTAGAAAACTAGCCAGAAACAGTCCTATATGAGCGAGATAATGTGGCAAGTCTTATGAATTCAGTATCTTATTTGAAATTTAATTTGACAGGGGGATGTTGACAAAAAAGTTTGCATCCAAAAGGGGGTGCTGGCTGAAAAAAGGTTGGGAAACCCTGGTCTAGGTCAATGAAAGCAATGTATAGTGGCTTATTTATGGCTAAGAAGAGGGCGTCTGTAGTACTTTTTCAAACTGCATCTCATGTAATTTGACTCTTTCTCTAATTAGTTGTGCTATAACTCTTTCCATCACTTTCAATTTCTTGGTCCATTAGTTTTATTCCTCTATAATTGCTCCTTTCTAGGGCATAACTTTTGGTCTTGTAGCAATTTATGATTGTACTGCTGCGCCAGTCATTGGATATGACACCATCATGTATTACTTGATTGACTAAGCAGGTTACTAGTTTGATTCCTACTTCTCCTGATGCTTTTAGTGTTTCAGCTCTTATCTCTGATGGTCTCACAGCTTTACCATTTTTTATCTTTTTGATTCCTTCTTTAATGCTATAACTGTCAACTTCAATGGCTGGCTCTTCTGTTGGGTGGTTTGGGGTAGTTTCTCTTCCTCCCATTCATTCTCTACCTTCATCAATCTCTCATAGTAACATTTCCAGGCTTCTTTCTTTTGAGCAGCAGTGGAGATAAACACACCAGTGTCGTTTCTAACACACTTTTTCCCAACAACATCATGATTCACACTGACACACTGCCTTGCAATGTGGAACAATTCTCATCTCTGATCCTCACATCTCAGGACATGGGCAAACTTTCTTTCTTCAGCCTCTCTCTGAACTGTGTATATTTGTCACCTAGCTTCTCTCTTAGCCACCTGGTACTCTTCCTCCCCAATTTTTCCAGTCTTTCCATGCCTGTCTCTTGGCTTTTGAGCTGTTCCAGCACCAGGTGACCCTCTGAGTGGCTGGTACTCTACGCCAGTCAAATATCTATATACAAATAAATATATATATATATATATATATATGACAAAGATAAAGATAAATTCACCTCCTGTTGCCGGACGAGAATGCAAGGACTCCTCTTTATTTCAGACACGGATGGCTAACATAATCCCATCTCTCTCGCTCCTCCCTGCGCCTCCAACCCATCCCTTCCAACGACCCAATGAAATCCAAACCTTCAGAGTTGGTACCATGAATGTAGGCACTTTAAAAGGTCGCTCTAACGAGGTTGCAGAGATGCTTGAAGGTAAGGAAGTTGATATTTGTTGTGTTCAAGAGACTAGGTGGAGGGGAAGGTCTGCTAGATTCATTGTGGGTAAAAAAACGATGCTATAAACTTTTCTGGGTGGGAAATGGTAATGGGCTGGGTGGAGTAGGAATTATGTTAGCAGAAAAAATGGGTAGATAAGGTAATTGCCGTAAATAGACTGAACGACAGAATAAAATAAGACTTGTCCTAAATAGAACTACTGTGACAATAATATCCGCTTATGCACCCCAATCTGGACTACCTGACGTTATCAGATTCTATGAGTCGCTAATGCTCACTACCTCCCAAATAACCGACAGTGGCTACATAATTATTGCTGGTGACCTAAATGGCCATGTTGGACAACATTGTGACAGCTATGACGGAATCCATGGAGGCTATGGGTTTGTTACTAGAAATGAGGAAGGCTTCAGAATCCTGGAATTATGTGATGCTAATAACCTAACTATCTGTAACACAAACTTCAAAAAATGAGACAATCACTTGATCACCTATAGATCAGGGGAACACGCCAGTCAGATAGATTATATCCTTACCAGAAGACGTGACAGAGTGTCTGTTGTAAACACTAAATCCCTCCCCCGTGAAGAATGCACCTCCCAACATAGCCTCATAGTTAGTGACCTCATAGTCAGGACAAGACGTACTCGACATGCTTTTGACAGTAAGGAAGTGCAATTAGAGATGTACGATATAGAGGAACAGTTGGAATTCTTGAAAGTTAACCTGCTGAAGGCAACGGATGAAATCTGTGGCTGGAGCAGACCTATAGGCAGGAGGAGAGTAACTTGGTGGTGGAACAGTAAGGTGGAGGAGTCAATCAAGGACAAAAAGCAGGCTTGGAAAGTATGGTGGCATGGGGGAAGTAGAGAACACTATCGAGTGGCCAGGAGAGAAGCTACGAGACAAGTGTACTTTGCAAGAAGGGAAGCATAGGAAAGAAAGTTCAAGCATATCCTACAACGCAAGGACCAAAAACGTGAGGTGTTCAGGATTGCAAGACAATGTGTCAAGGAAAACCATGATATTGTTGGGGAGAAGTGTGTCCGTAATGATGATGGTGTACTTGCCCTCACTGATACTAATAAGAAGGTAGCTTGGAAGTGTCACTACGAGAGACTACTAAATGAGGAGAATAAATGGGAAAAAGATAGTCTGCCCCAAATCGAATCCACTAGAAGGACCAGCAGTGCAAGTTAAAGGTAGTATAATAAGTAAGGCAATCAAAGATATGAAGACAGGCACAGCAGTTGAGCCTTCGGAGATAGTTGCTGAAATGCTGAAAGCATCTGGTATGGTGAGACACACTATGGTCACCCGGATAGTAAACCAAGTCATACAGAATGGGGTCATACCAAATGACTGGTGTAGCAGCATCATCATTAACTGCTACAGGGGTAAAGGAGATGCTCTAGATAGAGGAAACTATAGAGGCATTAAGTTAGTTGACCAGGTCATGAAGGTCACAGAAAGAGTTATAGCGCAACTAATCAGAGAGCGAATTGATCTAGATGAAATGCAGTTTGGGTTTGTGTCAGGTAAAAGTACCACAGATCCTCTTTTCCTTGTACGACAACTACAGGAGTACCTAGCTAAAAGTAAACCCCTCTACTTAGCTTTTGTTGACTTGGAGAAAGCCTTTGACAGAGACCCTCGCTCCATTATCTGGTGGGCTCTTAGAAAACTAGGTGTTGATCAATGGCTTGTGAGAGCTATGCAAGCCATGTATAAAGAAACAGTAGGCAAGGTTAAAATTAACAAATATAGTGAAAAATTTAGCGTAAAAGTTGGTGTTCATCAAGGATCTATCCTTAGCCCCCTCCTATTTATTATTGCCCTTCAGGTTATAACAGAGGAGTTCAAGACCGGCTGCCCATGGGAACTTCTATACGCAGATGATTTACTCTCATAGCTGAATCGATGGCGGAACTAGAGAAGAAATTACAAACATGGAAGCATGGCCTAGAATCAAAAGGCCTTAAAGTTAACTTTTCTAAGACTAAAGTTCTAATATGTAGAAAGGGAAATAGGGCACAGGTGCCCTCTGGGAAATGGCCATGCTCAGTGTGTAGGAAAGGAGTAGGCAAAAATTCCATTTTATGTCCCACATGGAAACTATGACAGTGAAACATTGGCATTATGTGCAGAGGACCTGCGCAGACTGGAGAGGAACGAAGCATTCATGCTCCGTTGGGTGTGTAATAGTAATACACGCAAACAGCAAAGCATAAATTAACTAAGTGAGAAATTAGGAATAAGAGGGATCAGATGCTGTTTACTCAAGAGAAGACTACATTGGTATGGACATGTGATGTGCATGAAAGACGACAACTGTATAAAACAGTGCAGGGCGATCAAAATTGATGGACGTTACAGAGTAGGTAGACTCAGAAAAAGCTGGGACGATTTGATAAATTCCGACCTTACACACTTACACCTTTCTAAGACAATGTCACTGGACCGAGATCTTTGGTGCTACGCAGTAATACAGAAGACCCGCCTTGCCTATGTACAAAGCAAAACCTACAGTCACTAGGCACCTCTTAACAAAATATACACCCCAACCCACTACCCCTACTCCATCCTCCCACTCCCACCAACACCACCCTTGCTCTGTAAATTTATGTTGATACCACAACATCCAGCCCACAATAAATGAGGTTGTGTAGCTGTCACGACAAAAAAACACACAGTCCACGCTGTATTGTGGCCGTGTAGGTAACACGGTAAAAACCTCCCAGTCCACACTGTTAACGTGGTTGGTGTTAGGAAGGGCATCCAGCCGTAGAAAACCTGCCAGACAGTCCTATAAGAGCGAGACGACCAATCTTGCCTCAAGTTGGACAATTCCAGTCTAAACCCATGCCAGTGTGGAAGATAGATGTTAAACGATGATGATGATGATGATGATTGTACAACAGTGTTGTTTATCTTAGTTGTTTTGTTGTAGCTTCCTGATGATGAGCAGGTCCTAGAGATCCAAAGCACTACACATCAGTAGGTGATAATGAGTGAAAAAGCATTCATTTATGAAATAATTGTGTCTACTTTTGGCACAAGGCCAGCAATTACCGAGTGCATTACTGGTACTTTATTTTATCGACCCCGTAAGGATGAAAGGCAGAGTTAACCTCGGCGGGATTTGAACTCAGAATGGAAAGGGCCGTAACTCTATGCGATAAAGCATGGCATCCGACCTTCTACCGATACTGCCAATCATAAAATAATGGTAGTTAAGACGGGATCAAATCACCATAATTCTTTATTGCATATATATTTCTGTTACATAGTTATTCATGTGACTTCGTCAGATGCTTGTGCAATCATTGGTGCAGTTATGCAATTATATACCGAACCATTTAACTACCATTATTTGATTGGCAGTATCGGTAGAGGGTCGGACGCCATGCTTTCTAGCATAGTTACGTCCCTTTACGATCTGAGTTCAAATCCCGCCGAGGTTGACTTTGCCTTTCATCCTTACGGGGTCGATAAAATAAAGTACCAGTAATGCACTGGGTAATTGCTGGCCTTGTGCCTAAAGTAGAAACAATTATTTGATACTGGCATAAATTCCATAAAATGTAGACAATGCAGATCTTGGGTACACAAAGATGCAGTAGATGTACAGGGAGAGTTGGCAGTAGTAATCGCAGTGATAGACACATTTTTCCAATGCAGTTGGGTTCTATAGAAGTGGTCGATAGCTTCCGGTACCTAGGTGATCAGATTAGCATGGTAGTGAGACATAGGCAGCAACTGCAGAGGATATGCGACGGCTGGAGAGAAATGAAGCAAGCATGCTCTGTTGGATGTGCAATGTCAATGTGAGTGAACGACCAAGCATAGACGAGTTGAGAAAGAAACTGGGTATAAGAGGGATAAGTTGTGGTGTGCAGGAGAGAAGGCTGAGATGGTATTGACATGTGATGCGCATGGAGGATGACTGATGGGTAAAGAAGTGCCAAGAAATCCCAGTAGAAGGAAGACGCAGTAGAGGTAGACCACGAAAAACATGGACGGAGGTGGTGAGAACAGACCTCAGATAGCTGAAACTCACCGAGAAGATGACAAAAGGACCGTGACAAGTGGAGAGATGCTGTGCTGAATAGGACCCGTCCAACCCTTGCCAGCAGGGAAAAACGGACGTAAAATGATGATGTTTATGATGATATACATACACATATTATATAATACATCAATAGTATATATATATATCAATATATATATATCAATAGTATATATATATATACACACGCATATATAGGCAATATGCCCCCACACCCTCACACTGCAAAGTGGTCGTGGAGGTGCCACGGCAAAAAAGCACCCAGCCCACACTGTAAAGTGGACGTGGAGGTGCCACGGAAAAAAGCACCCAGCACTCACTGTAAATGAGGTTGGTGTTAGGAAGGGCATCCAGCTGTAGAAATCGAGCCAAAATCAGTTCCTGTATGAGCAAGGCATGGTCTGCCAACCAGACATGCCCACAACAGGACAACCCATCTAACCCATGATAGCATGGAAGAACGGACGTAAAACGGTGATGATGATGATGATACATATGAAATGAAGCAACCATGCTCCGTTGGATGTGCAATGTAAGTGTGGGAGAAAGGCAGAACTTGGACGAGTTGAGGAAGAAGCTGGGTTTAAGAAGAATCTAAGGTTGTGTGCAAGACAGAAGACTGTGTTGGTATGGACATGTGACGTGCATGGACAATGATCGTTGGGTGAAGAAGTGCCAGGAAATACTAGTGGAAGGAAGCCACAGTAGATGTAGACCTAGAAAGTCCTAGGCAGAGGTTGTGAGAGCTGACCTCAAATCACTGAGATTCACAGAGGAGGAGATGACAAAGAAACGAGACGAGTGGAGAATACCATGTTGAGGACCCGTCCAACTTATGTAAGCGTGGAAAAGGGGATGTAAAAAATGATGATGATGAAAATGTATATATATATATATAAAGGTGCAGTACAGACTGATCAAAATTGATGGAAGCTATGGTAGACCCAGGAAGAACTGGGACATGGTGATAATAGCTGACCTTGCGTAATTGCACCTCTCAAAGTCAATGACACAGGATCGAGATCTTTGGCGTTATGCAGTAATACAGAAGACATGCCTTCCTATGTACACGGACTCAAATACACTTCTTGTAGGCATCCCTACACTACTATACTCCCCTCCATACACCCCCTACACCCACCCTCTCACTCTAATCCACACCACCCTTGCACTGCAAAGTTATGTTGGTATCACAAAAAAGCACCCAGCCCACACTGTAAAGTTGTGTAGGTGTCACGGCAAAAAGCACCCAGCCCACACTGTGAAGTGATCATGTAGGTGTCATGTCAAAATGCGCCCAGCCCACACTGTAAATGTGGTTGGCATTAAGACGCGCATCCAGCTGTAGAAACCAAGCCAGAAACAGTTCCATATGAGCAAGATACGGTCACCTGACCCAACTTGCCTCAAATGGGACAACCCGTCTAACTCATGCTATCGTGGAAAGTAGATGCTAAACGATAATGATGAGATATATATATATTTACAGTAATGCCTACAATATTTTGTTCCAATTACCAACATGTTATTTTTGTTGTGACAATTATATCTTCCTCTTTCCCTCTTCCTCTAGGCTATAATTGTCTTTCTGGTCTCTCTCTTAACTTCCACCTACCTACCCTCATTTTGTTTTTTCTTCACTGTACAGCACCAGTCTGGCAAGCATGTTCCATTCCATTTCAGACAAATGTCTTCAGTATTTTTTCCCAGCGTTACTATCCAACAAACATTAAGTCCCGTTACTGCTTCAGTTCTCAGACATCATTTCCAGTCTTCATTTTAACATCTAATTTACTCACCATCATCATTATCATTCTCATCAATGTTTAACTTCTATTTTCCATGCTTGTATGGGTTAGTGGTTAGAGCGTTGGGCTTACAATCGTGAGTTTGATTCCTGGACTGGACTGTGTGATGTGTTCTTGAGCAAGACACTTTATTTCATGTTGCTCCAGTTAACTCAGATGTAGAAATGAGTTGCGACATCATTGGTGCCAAGCTGTATTGGGCATTGTCTTTCCCTTGGACAACATCGATGGCGTGGAAAGGGGAGACTGGAACGCATGGGCGACTGCTGGTTTTCCACAAACAACCTTGTCCAGACTTTTGCCTCGGAAGAGAACTTTCTAGGTTCAAATCCCATGGTCACTCATGACTGAAGGGTGTCTTTACTGTATGGGTTAGATGGCTGTCACATGCTGAGGCCAATAAAATAAGCAGGATGGGTTGGGAGTCTCAATATGTAAACTAAACGATTAATTCTGTTTTTTTAAAAAGAATCAATGGAGACAACCTAAAAAATTTAACAATTTTCCAACCCAAATTATTTGGGACCTGAGAGTATCTTGTCGCATAAATATTTTTGTTGTTCTAAAAGCGGTATCTCAAATAAGAAACTCGCAAGCCAGCAACAACAATTGGCGACAAGCTGGGATTATTGTTGCGGAAGTGTCACTTGCTGTGTAGTTATTATGATGATATCTGAATTTCACACATGGTCTCTCTCTTTCTCTCTGTCTTTTTCACTGTATTTTTCTCTCAACATTTCGTATGGGGAAAATAGTTTCAGTTTACAAGCATTTTGGGTCACAAATGATCTTCAGGAACGAATTATTTTTGGGAACCAAGATTCCACTGTATTTCCATGCCACAAAAAGAACAAAACAAAGAATTAAACTACAAAGAGAATGTATACCTTGTTTCTCTGTCTCTCTCTCCATGTATATTTTATACAAACATCCTGTAACCATCATCAATCCCCAAACCGATATTTCCATGCCACCAAAAGAGCAAAAGCAAGAATTAAACTATAAATAGAATCATTAAACTCAGACTAGTCCTCAATAAAACAATGACTACAATTATATCAGCTTACGCACCCAATCGGGGTTGCCAGACAAACTTAAGGATAGGTTTTACAAGTCCTTAATGCACACTACTGCCCTAACAAATGACAATGACTTCCTAATCAATGCAGGTGACTTTAATGGACAGATTGGGAAACAAAGTGACGGCTTCTATAGAGTCTATGGTTGCCACAGGTTTGGCACAAGAAATGAAGAAGGCTTCAGGCTTCTAGAATTCTGTGACTCCAATGACATGTCGATATGTAACACAAATTAAAAAAAAACGACAACCACCTGATCCCCTATAGATCAGAGGAGCATTCTAGTCAGATAGATTTTATCCTTACCAGAGGTCAAGATAGATGGAAGGTTGTAAACAAAAAATCCTTCCCTGGTGAGTAATGTACCTCCCAATATAAACTAGTAGTCAGCAAACTTTGAAACAGAAGGCAACCTGGAGAAGTAAGATCTCGAAGCTGAAAGGCCCATCAGCCAGTAACAGATTTAAAGAAATCTTACTCTACGCCTATGACAGTAAAGAAGAACAGATAAAGACATTCAATATAGAAGAGCACTGGGAGTTCCTAAAAAATAACTTATTAAAAGCGAGAGACGAGATTTGTGGTTGGAGCAAGACCACAGGAGAGTGATGGAACAATAAGGTAGATGAAGCAATTAAGGCTAAGCATGGAAACAATGGAAGAACGGGGGAAAGCGGATACATTACATAGAGACCAGGAGGGAAGCTAGACGACAAGAATACTTAGCTAAAAGGGAAGCGGAGGATAAAAAATTTAAGCATGTTTTGCAGCGTGAGGACCAGAAACAGGTGTTCAAGATTGCAAGGCAATGTGTTAGAGAAAATTGTGATGTCATTGGAGAGAAGTGTGTCTGGAATGATAAAGGTGAGCTTGCCCTCACAAGTGCAGAGAAGAAAGCTGTATGAAAGATTACTGAATGAACAAAATGCATGGGAGAACGAGACCCTACCCCAACTAGGGCCCAGCAATACAAGTCAGCAACAGTGTAGTAAGGAAATTAAAGATATGAAAACAGGGAAGGCAACCGGTCCATCAAGTGTAGCTGCCGAGATGCTGAAGGCATCTGGGTCAGTAGGACACACCATAACCACACATATTGTTAACCAAGTAATACTAGAGGGCGTCATACCAAATGATTGGCGCAGCAGCATCATTGTTAATTGCTACAAAGGTAAAGGAGATGCACTAAATAGAGGAAACTATAGAGGTATAAAGCTGATGGACCAGGTCAGGAAAGTAAAGGAAAGAGTTATAGCACAGCTGATTAGGGACCGAGTAAAACTAGATGAGATTCAGTTTAGGTTTGTCCCAAGAAAAAGCACCACTGATGCTCTCTTCCTTGTGAGGCAGTTACAGGAAAAGTACCTAGCTAAAAGTAAGCCGCTCTACCTGGCATTTGTTGATCTGGAAAAAGCCTTCAACAGAGTGCCCCATGCCATAATCTGGTGGGCTCTTAGAAAACTAGGAGTAGATGAATGGCTTGTGAAAGCTGTACAAGCGATGTATAGAGGAGCAGTCAGCAAAGTGAGGATTAACAATGACTATAGCAAGCAATTTAGCGTACAAGTTGGCATCCACCATGGCTCTATCCTTAACCTACTCCTGTTTATTATCATTTTGCAGGCTATAACAGAGGAGTTTAAGACTGGCTGTCCATGGGAACTTCTGTATGTGGATGATCTTACACTCATAGCTGAATCTATGATGGAACTAGAGAAAAAATTCTAAACATGGAATCAGGGACTAGAAAGAAGGGGTCTTAAAGTCAACCTGACAAAGACTAAGGTCCTAGTAAGTAGAAGAGAAAACAGAAGCCAGATCCCTTTGGGGAAATGGCCATGTTCAGTATCTAGGAAAGGCATAGGTAGAAACTCCGTCCTCTGCCCCATATGGAAACTATGGGTACACAAATTCTGGGAGGGCTCTATAGAAACAATAGACAGCTTCTGCTATTTTGGTGACCGAATTAGCAGTGGTGGTGGGTGTTCTGAATGTACAGTAGCCAGAGTAAGAAGGGGATGGAGGAAGTTCAGTGAGCTAATACCACTGTTGGCTACAAAAGGTTTCTCCCTCAGAATGAAAGGCAGTCTGTATGATGCATGCATACAAATAGCTATGTAGCATGGTAGTGAGAACTGGGCGCTGTGTGCAAAAGTCTTGTGTAGATTGGAAAGAAATGAAGCTTGCATGCTCCGATAGATGTGTAATAGTAATATACAAGAACGGCAAAGCATAAATGAACTGAGAGAGAGACTAGGCATAAGAGGAATCAAATGCTGAGTGCAGGTGAGGAGATGGCGTTGGTAGGGACATGTAATGTGTATGAAGGATGACAGCTGCATAAAAAGGTGCAGAGCTCATAAAGTCAATGGAAACCTTGGAGTGGAGAGATCCAGGAAGACTTGGGATGAGGTGATAAAAACCAACCTTGCCCAATTGCAACTCTCAAGGATGATGACACATGACCGAGATCTCTCACATTACGCAGTAATACAGAAGACACGACTTCCCACGAGCACAAGCCGAAGCAAATACACAGTATACCTCACCCCACTCTCCCATACACTGCAATGAGGCCAGGCCAAGGTAACTGTAAATTGGACATGTAGGTGTCACAACAAAAAGCACCCAGTCCTCACTCTAAATGAGGTTGGCGTTAGGAAAGGCATCCAGCTGTAGAAACTAAGCCAGAATCAGTTCTGTATGAGCAAGACATGGTCACCTGACCTAGCATTCCAGCACACACTGTAAATATGGTTGGCACTAGGAAGGGAATCCAGCCATAGAAAACCAGCCAGAAATGGTCCTATATGAGCGAGACATGGTCACCTGACCCAACTTGCCTCTAAATGGGACAAACGAGTCTAACCCATGCTAGCATGGAAGATGAATGTTAAACGATATTATACATTATATATATATATATATATATATATATATATATATATATATCATCATCATCATCATCATCATCATCAACGTTTAACGTCCGTGTTCCACGCTTGCATGGGTTTGGACGGGGGTAGTCCCACTTGAGGCAAGAGTGATTGTCTTGCTCGCATAGGACTGTCTGGCAGGTTTTCTACAGTTGGATGCCCTTCCTAACACCAACCACATTTACAGTGTGGGTCTGGGAGGTTTTTACCGTGTTGCCTACACGGCCACATTACAGCGTGGACTGTGTGTTTTTTTGTCGTGACACCTACACGATCTCATTTGTTTCGGCCTCGATGGCGCGGCACCAACAAAACTTTACATAGAACGGGGTGGTGTGGATGGGGTGGGGGCGGGGGTGGTGGGACGGGGTGTATTTTGTTAGAGATGCCTACTGGCTGGAGTAGGTTTTACTATATATTTAGGTAAGGCGGGTCTTCTCTGTTACTGAGTACCGCCAAAGGTCTCGGTCCAGTGACATTGTCTTGGAGAGGTGTAAGTGTGTGATGTCGGAGTTTATCAGCTCGTCCCAGGTTTTCCTAGGTCTGCCTATTCCGTGACTACCGTCTATCTTTATTGCCCTGCACTTTGTTATACAGCTATCGACTTTCATGCGCATCACGTGTCCATACCAACGTAGCCTTCTCTCGAGTAAACAACATCTGATCCCTCTTATCTCTAATTTTTTCCTTAGTTCGTTTATGCTTTGCTGTTCACGTATATTACTGTTACACATCCAGCGGAGCATGCAAGCTTCGTTCCTCTCTAGTCTGCGTATATCCTCTGCACACAATGCCCAGGTCTCACTGCCGTGCAGCATTGCTGTTCGTATGCAGGCATCGTACAACCTACCTTTCATTTTTAGTGAGAACCCTTTAGCAGCTAATAGTGGTATAAGCTCTCTGAACTTTTTCCAACCAGTTCTGACTCTAGCTACAGTACTTTCAGAGCACCCTCCCCCACTGCTGATTTTATCGCCCAGGTAACGGAAGCTGTCCACTATTTCTATAGAACCCTCTGCGCAATTGAAAGAGCTAGTAGTTTGTGGGCACTTGCTGCTACTTATTGCACCAGAGCACCGGCCACATGTAAAATCTATGTTCTTAGTTAGCTTACCTGTGATCCCACTACATCTTTTATGCACCCATACTTTGCATTTAGGACATAAAATGGAGTTTCTACCTACGCCTTTCCTACACACCGAGCACGACCATTTCCCAGAAGGGACCGCCGCCTTGTTTTCTTTCCTACAAACTAGTACTTTGGTCTTAGCCAGGTTAATTTTAAGTCCTTTTGACTCTAGGCCGTGCTTCCATGTTTGGAATTTCTTCTCTAGCTCGGCCATTGATTCCGCTATGAGTGTCAGGTCGTCTGCGTATAGGAGTTCCCATGGGCAGCCTGTCTTGAACTCCTCTGTTATAGCCTGAAGGGCAATAATAAATAGTAGTGGGCTGAGAACAGAGCCCTGATGGACGCCAACTTTTACGCTAAACTCTTCACTATATTCGTTGTTAATTCTAACCTTGCTGACTGTTTCTTTATACATGGCTTGTATAGCCCTCACAAGCCATTCGTCAACGCCTAGTTTTCTAAGAGCCCACCAGATAATGGAGCGGGGGACTCTGTCGAAGGCTTTCTCCAAGTCGACAAAAGCTAAGTAGAGGGGTTTACCTTTAGCTAGGTACTTCTCCTGTAGTTGTCGTACTATGAAAAGGGCGTCTGTGGTACTTTTGCCTGACACAAACCCGAACTGCATTTCATCTAGGTCAATTCTCTCTCTGATTAGTTGCGCTATTACTTTTTCCGTGACCTTCATGACCTGGTCGATTAATTTAATGCCTCTATAGTTACTCCTATCTAGGGCGTCTCCTTTACCCTTATAACAGTTAACGATGATGCTGCTATGCCAGTCCTTCGGAACAACCCCATTCTGTACGACTTGGTTAACTATGCGGGTGACCATGGTGTGTCCCACCGTGCCAGATGCCTTCAGCATCTCAGCAACTATTTCCGAAGGCCCAGCCGCCTTACCCGTCTTCATATCCTTGATTGCCTTACTTATTATACTCCCCTCGACTAACACTGCTGGTCCCTCTATTGGGTCGATTATATATATATATATATATATATATGTATAATGTTTATTAAGTTCTGGCTTAACAATATATCAAAGATAATTATATAACTTTATTTTGACTCAAAATAGTACCCCAGCATGGCCAGTCTAATAACAAAAACAAGTAAAAGTATAAAAATATAAAAAAACCTAACTTTCAATAAAAATGCTATTTTTAATACATACCTTCTGACTAAAACACTGGATTGCTGGCAATCTTTTAAAGAAAGTGGCAGTCTATCTACAGGACATATGCATTGTACCTTGAGGTAGTTTTTTAGACATTGTGTACAAAATGTATGTCCACATTTTGTGTCAATTGGATTTACCAATGGTTGAAGACATATGTGGCACATCATGTCATCATCAACTGGTTGAAAATAATCGTATAAATGAGTTCCATTTTTTTCATGTAATTGCCCACATGAAACACATATAACTGCACTATGGTGCTTCAGCTTGTAATAGCTGCACATTAGTTCACACTAGAAACATCAACAAAATGCCAAATGGAGAGTAAACTGGATAGACAGGTGCAGTAAGATTATTCAAGGTGACCACATTTCATTTTACATCAACCATTTGGACAGCAAATCTGAAATGCAAACATACAATTATTAAGAGCAATAATATTTATTGACTCCAGAAAAGATATTTTAAAGAAATATCACTAGAATATAAATTGCTGCAAAAATTAGCAATTCACTGTATAAGATATTTGTTCTCATTTAGAAACAATCCAAAATAAAAAAATAATGCTTTCATGCACCAGCTGAAATACTGGAAGTTGAAACACTACTCCTATAGCTTTTAGTATCGAAAACCTTGCAAGTACCTGAACTGATTGCCACTGGAATAGACATGTCATCAATTTAAAAACACAAATATACCATGACACTCAATCTTATTTTAGTTCTTATAGTATTGTACACTGCAGAACCTTCCACAACAGGTTCAGTGAAATGCGGTCATGAAACATACATGAAGCATACACCTCTTGGTAATACTCACACAATTCATCAAAGACCTGCCACAGTGTAAATATTTGTTCGGTTGTGCTGCGTCTGAGGCAAAAACCACACTGTTCATCAGCTAGCTTGGACTTAACAATATCCCTACATCTCTTTGACATAGGCAGGAGACCCAGGAATAGACCCCAAACAAGATAGTTGGGGGTCCAGCTGGATCAATTGGAGATGGTTGTTTCTGACAGGACCTGCTGGAAGACGTGCATGAAGACTCAGCCCCAACAAACTTCCCAGGAATAAGTGGGTAAAGAAGAAGAAAAAGTACAGTATAGATAATTCTACAGCTATCAATAAGAACCACAAACCTGTAAACCACAAGCAATGTAAATGACCAATGTGATTTAAAAATTTGATTGCAAAGATGAAAATTGTAAACTTCAGAACTCTAATGGTTATATTGGCTATACAAGTATGACACTTTCCAGCCAGTTTACCATACATCAATAAGGTGTAATTGCAAAACATTACATCACATAAGATAAATCCAAATTAAATAGGGAGACATAAGTTAACAACACATCTAACATATACAGAATTCCCTGCAAAAATAGATGATTAATGATGAAAATGATACTAATAACATAATACAACAGTGCTCTAGCTTGGCCATATTTTAAGAAGAGCAGTAATTCTAAATAAGGACTGACTCATATCATAACATCCTATCCAACCCATGCCGGAATGGAAAGATGATGTAAATTGAAGATAATGATGAATAATCTCATTTTTGCAACTATACTTATTCCTACAAGGCTTCTAGAAAATGTACAAAGCACAACTCAAATAGGTTAATCACAGTCTGATTAACAACATTAAGTATGGGAAATGCTTCTAGTCATGCAAACATTTTCAGAACATTCTGGGTGGGCACTTTAATTTGTAATAATTCAAAGGCAGAATTTTAGAATAAGTATATCACCATAAGTTTTTCTAAATATGAGGGTGCACCATTGAAAAGTAGGGGCCCTATCAGATAGTACCATTGCAGCACTTATCAAAGAGGATTTCTCTAACTCACACTCCATCAACCAGGCCAAAGAGGGCAAACTGTCAAAGTATCAGCTGCTCTCTGATGGGTTTGTGGTTGAGCCTGTAGCAGTGGAGATTTCAGGAGTTCTTGGCCCCTGGACCACATCCCTACTCACTGCTATCAGGGTGGAGTTGGCTACCCACAAGTAAAAACCAGATAAGTTGGAGCGGTTATTCCCGTGCATCTACCTTGCTATCCTCCAAGGCAATGTCTTCATTCTGTCCACTGGGACCACGAGGTAGACTAACCTTTCAACAGTTTTCACTATATCGTTTAAAAATCTTGATATTGCCTTCTTACTATCTAAGACATGATCACTGCACATGGTCTCATATTCAGAGCTAGCTAGTTCTCTATTATCTTCATCCAACCTCATTTATCCATTCTCTTCTCACAAGAATGCCAACTCCCTAGAATTCCTGCGTCCCTACGTTTTTTCTTGTGGTCATTGATTTAGAAATCAAGCTAAATATCAACCATATTCATATCAGTATCGTCATCATCATTCAGCGCCTATTTTCCCTGCTTGCATGGATTAGACGTGTGTTGTCACGTTATGAGACAAGTCAGGTCAGGTGACCACGTTTTGCTCATACAAATCAGTATTTGGTTTCTACAGCTGGATGCCAATGTGATTGGTGTTATGAAGGAACATATAAAGGAGAAAATGAAGCAATGTACACAAAAGATTTCTCGTAAAAAGAAAATCTAGGGGAAAAATCTGGAAAACTAATCAGATTGTGAAAACTATCATCAAGCAAATCATAAGTGCACATATGTGAATTTCTGAATTATACGAAGAAATGAAATAAAAAAGGTAAGTCAAACAACATGCAGAAAAGGCTCCTTGACAAAATTAAAAATACATAAATAAGTAAAACCTGGAAAGCCAATCAAATTGCGAAAGCAAAGAAAATGAACAAACCAGCTAAGAAATAATTAAGACAATGGAGATGCTAATAGGTTTAAAACACTAATCATGTCTGCAACGAAGACTAATCAGGAGTGCCAAAAAGAATAGGCACACATTAAAAAAAATGAAAAATTATGTTATATAGATACTTAGATCTCGTGGTTGTAACTGAATTAGGGGAATAACAGGAAAAGGTGAAAGGATTACATCAGAGAATTGGTAGGCACGAACCATACCAACTTACAATAAATAGTAGAAAACTGTACACATTTCCAAATAGTGGTGAAAAAAGTCTACCACTGAGCTAAAGAAGTGCTGATAATGAAGCAATATTTATCCTTTCTTAGTTCTTGAGATACTAAACTAGATAAGAGATAGGTTCGATATCAAAACTGACAGCAGAATTAGACGATCGAACCATTTAAGTAGGTGTTCTCTCATCGAGTGACAAACGGCTATGTAAATAAAAGAGTGTTTAAATAAGAGAAATTAAGCAGCGATACGAGAAACAGCATAATCTACCAATATAGCAAATTAATATACTCAATAAAACAGAATAACATGGATAATACAAATCTCATCTACAACTATATTTTATACAGGGTTGTCTCCCTGAAGTACAAAAGTGCGCTATAATTATGAGAACTTCAACAAAAAAGAAGCTACCGTTTACATTAGTGCTCAACTAATAGGAAAGGAACTTTGGATTTTAGAACAATTTTTAAATATATTTTTAAAATAGTTATATATACCATGAATTTGAAAGTCATGTTGTGAAAAATACGTGTAAGATGGAGTGAAAAGGTATTATTCTCTAGAACCGTTGTAGCAGGAAGCCGCTGCACATTATATTAGCCCAACTAAGAAGAACTTGTAAATTTACTAACTGGATCGAATAACATAAGCATGCATTTGGGGTTCCCGTCTACTGTTTATTGCATAAATCCAATAAAAGAGGGATTGCAAACAGTTAAAGAAAAATAAATAGAAATTAACTATTTGATGCAGATGTGCTTTTGAGAATCATAAATTATTGGGAATAAAATAACACATGTTAAGTTATTTAGACATTTGGGGGAAAAGAATTTTAAAAATCGATACTTACATTGGGAGATACTGTACAACAAAGGGAAACAAAAACAAATCGGTAAAAATTGTGCTTCAACTTAAACGTCACTTCCTACAGTGTAGACTACTTCCGGCCCTACTACTTTACACGGAGAAGTTGACTAAATACCACGAGGAATCAGCTAATCTGTGTTATGTATACACCACTTTACTGTATCTCATTACTAAGTTATTTTATAATAATAATTTATAGAGGATTAAGGTGACTGGGTTAATTGAATTGCTGCATTTATTTTTTTACTTCTAGTTTCAGAATACAACACACTCCCGGATCAGTAAAATAAATACGATTAACCACTTCCAGTTTATTGATTCTGTATCTGGATAAGCATTGATTGACCAATTTATTCGAGAGCCGTTGCAGACTGAATTAATAGTGTGTCGACTTTTGATAAGAATTAGAATTTATACCATTACTGATACTGTGCTCTATTTGATACTAGATATTTGATACCGCCTAGATAAATAATAATTGTTTCTACTTTTGGCACAAGGCCAGCCAAACCCAGTGTATTACCAAAACTTTATTTTATCGACCCCGTAAGGATGAAAGGCAAAGTTAACCTCGGCCGGATTTGAACTCAGATCATAAAGGGACGTAACTCTATGCTTCAAAGCATGTGTCCGACTCTCTACCGATACTGGTAATCCATAATCACAAAGGTTGATACAAAGCGTAGCATTAAGGACATCGCATGATGGTACAAGTGGGCGTTTCTACTAGTAAAAACAAAGGATGTAACAAAAAAATGAAACAGGAAAATTCCCCGAGAAAGCCCACAAAAAAAGCCACTGTAACCCTGACCAACAGAGCAAGTGCCTTCTCCCAGTTTTCCACCTCTAATTTACAGGTGCATACTCAGAGCAAGTCCATTCACACGGGCCATGCTTGCCTCTCTCACCTAATTTTCTTTTTCAAATGAATTTTGAAAAAGTTAATCAAGGATTTGCCAAAGAAGTAAGTGCTTTCAAACGTATCCACCATACAACCTCTTTTGCCATGGACACCAGGCACATAAAAACTGCCTGCCCTTCCCGGCTAAAGCAAGGCGACAAAACAATCTTCATGATGGACTCAGCTGATAGCCGGATCCTTCCTACACACATCAGCAGGTGTTTGACATAAGCCCACAAGTCAGCAATGCTCGGACGGTTTCATCGCCCTGTGCGTATCTCGGACAGGTCCGGCTGACAGCACTTCCTTGCTTGTAGAGTTTATCCCAGACTGGCAAAGCTCCTCAGTAGCGCTGCCAGACCAGGGATTTTGGAAAGTTGTTCATGGGCCCCGGCCTGAAAGTTCTGAAGAGATTGGCTAATTGATTTTCATTGATGCCCAGAGTCTCCCCAAGGATATCGTCGCTCTTGCCTTCCACTAACCCTCTATAGTACACCAAGGTGGAGTTTCCACCAATCGCAGTGCCCAACTGGCTGTGAGCGCCTGAAGACATTCCAGTCTCCAAGCACTCCCTCTAGGTCTTCACTTGACCCAGGACTGCAGTTCCCTAAAGGAGGCGAGCTGGAAAAAAACGTTTCTAGCAAACAGCAACCACACCTGTTCACCATCAAGGAAGAGCTTGAGATGCTGTAGCCTCAGCGCATATGTATGCATCATTAGCCATGGTATGCCCAACCCTCCACGTAGTAGGTTTTGACAGCAGACGGACCGCCTAACCATTGGGGCACGTCCCTTCCACAAAAGGTGAAAGTGCAGACGCTGCAGTGCAGCCAGGCCAGGCTTGGGACATGGCACGACAGTCAGGCGATAGTAGACTGATGGATGTGATGTACACGTTCGCCACCTCCACCCGATCTTTCAGAGACAGCTTTCTCTCACCCATTTCTGGAGACAGAGGACACCCTACTCATTACCTCATCCCAGTTTTTGTTCTAGCAAATTAACCGTTCAGTCGACTACATGGTCCACTAATCTTGAATTGTGGACAACCTATGCTAGTGTGGAAGATGGACGTTAAACGATGATGATAATGATCTGGATGACCCGCTGAAGTTTGTCCATGTCCACATTGGCACATTCAGGAAATCCAGTTGGTATCTGTCAGACAGTTGGAAACATCTGAGTAGGTTTACGAGATCCCATTCCAATCGCCCACTAACATTAAAGAGTGTAACATTTCAAGAAAGGTCTCCAGGCGCCGGAAGAAGTCAGGCTTTCCTGTCCCTGTCGGGGCGTAGACGGCCACTACTAGCCTGAAAGTGTACCCTTCTCCACTGGTCACGTCCAACACCACCAACTTACCTTCTTGGTCCAAGAAGATGCCGGTGGTGTTGGTGGTTGTGGAAGTGGGGCTGCAGTTGATGATGGTGGTGGCGGCATTGACGTCTTTATTTTTTTATTGAGGGTAAAGTGTAGGAGCTCTTTCTTTTTTCTCCCTCTGATAGTTTTCCACCCTTCAGCATCATCACACTTGTCCGATTGTACAATATCAAGAAGGGACATACTCTCCACTAGCCTTGGTGGTGGAGATGGTGTTTCTATTGTTGGGATCGCTGGTGTTGGTAGGTTTGCCGTCACTACGACCTCAGATGGTTAGGCCACTCCAGTAGTGGCACACAGTATAGGGAGAAGAGAGGTTGCCCGTCTTGGTTAGTTTTGGGCAGAAGGCCTTGAGGTGCATTTCATCTCCACACCCGTGACTCCTTGGCCTTCTACCTTCGATAGTCACAGTTAGGTGACCGCCATCATCCAGGTTGATCAGTTCAGGGATGGCCTCTATATTTTCATGGTTGAATTGGATGATCAGCTCCATCCTTGAGCCTGACCAGATCTCTCGTTTGATTCGCATGATGTCTAAGATGATGGTCGTTTCTTCAACGTCAGTGAGGATGGCCGCCACAGCCAAGCGATTTCTACTGAGGGCAGAACCTGGGTCACTCGGACTCCCTCGCTACGGAGTAGCAGCGAACAGAACATCCATGGTACCATATTTTGTCCCTCAGACTATGTAAGTGTTTTGTGCCCAGACAGCACCCGCAGCCCTTTGGACTTGTGTCTTGGTCGCCCATTCCACGCAGCACGATTTGAGTCCAATTGTACGTACACAGACGTCTGTTTTTCATGAAGTCAAGTGGGTGGGCTAGGCTGACCCTGTGTTTGCTCTTCTTGACCAAAAGCTTGTCCTTCCTCATTCTCCTGTCGTTGAGGTGGATTTATTCTACATTTTTAGTAGCCTTTGCGAAGGATATTGTTTGGGCAGCTCCTGCCTGCTTTAAGGCTCGTCATTTCTGCTGTTGCTTTTGCTGTTGTAATTGTTGTCCATGTTGCCATTATTGTTGTTACTGTTGCTGTTGTTGGTAGTGGTGTTTGTAGTGCAGCGGTGGTGGTAGTGTCTGTACAAGTGTTAGTCGGTGTGATGGAGGAGGTGGCATAATTTGTTTTCAGCTCTACATCTGACATACCGAAAAGACGCACTTTTCTCGTGCAAAATTTTTGTGCTTTGGCACATGGAAGGTGAGGGGTGTTTTACTTCCATATTTCTTTAGGAAATTTTGAAAATATGGGGTGGTTT
This sequence comes from Eledone cirrhosa, assembly GCA_964016885.1. Lineage (NCBI taxonomy): Eukaryota > Metazoa > Mollusca > Cephalopoda > Octopoda > Eledonidae > Eledone > Eledone cirrhosa. The sequence goes on from OZ024741.1 coordinate 394,863,391, forward strand.
TCAAAGAAGAAAATACAATATTTGGAGCAAATACCCAAATATTATGGAGTCACCTTCCTTGAGGATCAAGTCAGACACTCCATAAACTTACCAAAAAAACGCTATAAACAACTGAAAAGCACAAACTTACACAAGCCGATATGAACATAGTCATTCAAAACAAATGGCAATAATAATGATAATAATGTTTCTACTTTTGGCAGAAGGCTAGCAATTACCCAGTACATTACTGATACTTTATTTTATCAACCCTGTAAGGATGAAAGGCAAAGCTAACCTCGGAGGATTTGAATTCAGAACTTAAAGGGCCAGAACTCTATGTTGCAAAGCATGTTTTCTGGTGCTCTAACGACTCTGACAATCCACAGCTCATAATAATAATAACCCTTGCTTCATTAGTGACCAGAACTTAAATAATGCAACTTAAACAACAATAATATTAGTATAATAGATAATGATATAAGAAAAATTTTAAATACCTCAGCAAGAAAATGGCAAAAAAGAACTGAAATGAGAGAAGAAGAAAGAGAAATTCAGAGAGCAAGAAATCGAGAGTATCAAAGACAAAGACGGGAAAAGCTCTCAATTCAAAGAAGAAATGAAATTAGAGAAGAAAACAGATTGGTTCACCAAGAGTTGAGAGAAAACTTGACATAAGCTAAAAGGGATGGAATAAGAGAGGAAAATAGAATTTCTCACATTGAAGCAAGAAATTCTCAGACTAACGAGGAAAAAGAAATTGTAACACAAGTGAGAATATTAAGATATGCTGAATTACATAGTTCTGTTAAATCATTTACAAATGCAGTATTTGAATATGATCCAAGTAAAAATTATGATAATCTACCAAATATAGAAACAATGTCAGTAGTAAGTATTGTTGTGCAAAACTATTTAAGGATGAACCTAAGGGATTATATTGTTATATTGAATTTGATTGAAAGACCACTTCTTAAAAAAATATCAAAAAATATAATGAATGTAGGCACCTTAAAGGGTCACTCTAACGAGGTTGTAGAAATGCTTGAACGTAAGGAGGTCGATGTTTGTTGTATTCAAGAGACCAGGTGGAGGGGTGGGTCTGCTAGATTCATTGTGGGTAAAAAACGATGCTATAAGCTTTTCTGGGTGGAGTAGGAATCATGGTAGCAGAAAAGTGGGCAGGTAAGATAAAAGACGTAAATAGAGTGAACGACAGAATAATTAAAATAAGACTTGTCCTCAATAGAACTACGGTGACAGTAATATCTGCGTACGCACCCCAATCCGGACTGCCCGGCACTATAAAAGACAGATTCTATGAGACACTGATGCTCACTACCTCCCAAATAACCGACAGTGACTACATAATTATTGCTGGCGACCTAAATGGTCATGTTGGACAACATTGTGATGGCTATGACGGAATCCATGGAGGCTATGGGTTTGGTACTAGAAATGAGGAAGGCTCCAGAATCCTGGAATTCTGTGACGCAAATAACCTAACTATCTGTAACACTAACTTCAAAAAACGTGACAATCACCTGATCACCTATAGATCGGGGGAACACACAAGCCAAGTAGATTATATCCTTACCAGAAGGCGTGACAGAGTGTCTGTTGTAAACACTAAATCCCTCCCCCATGAAGAATGCACCTCCCAACATAGACTGATAATTAGCGACCTAATAGTCAGGACGAGACGTACTAGACAGCAGAAGAGGACTATCCTCAGGAGAAAAATATGGAAGCTAAAGGACCCCACAGCCAGAAATAAATTTAAAAGCATACTACTTGATGCTTTCGACAGTAAGGAAGAGCAATTAGAGTCGTACAATATAGAGGAACAGTGGGAATTCCTGAAAGCAAACCTGCTGATGGCGGCAGACGAAGTCTGTGGCTGGAGCAGGCCTGTAGGCAGGAGGAGAGTAACATGGTGGTGGAACAGTAAGGTGGAGGGGTCAATTAAGGCCAAAAAGCAGGCTTGGAAAGTATGGCGGGATGGGGGAAGTAGAGAAGACTATCAAGTGGCCAGGAGGGAAGCTAGGAGACAAGTGTACTTCGCAAGAAGGGAAGCAGAGGAAAGAAAGTTCAAGCATGTTCTACAACGCGAGGACCAAAAACGTGAGGTGTTCAGGATTGCTAGGCAATGTGTCAAGGAAAACCGTGATATTGTCGGGGAGAAGTGTGTACTTAATGATGACGGCGTACTTGCCATCACTGACGCTGATAAGAAGGTAGCTTGGAAGTGTCACTACGAAAGGCTACTAAATGAGGAGAATAAATGGGAGAAAGACAGTCTTCCCACATCGACCCAATAGAGGGACCAGCAGTGTTAGTCGAGGGTAGTATAATAAGTAAGGCAATCAAAGATATGAAGACGGGTAAGGCGGCTGGGCCTTCGGAAATAGTTGCTGAGATGCTGAAGGCATCTGGAACGGTGGGACACACCATGGTCACCCGGATAGTTAACCAAGTCGTACAGAATGGGGTTGTTCCGAAGGACTGGCGTAGCAGCATCATCGTTAACTGTTATAAGGGTAAAGGAGATGCCCTAGATAGGAGTAACTATAGAGGCATTAAATTAATCGACCAGGTCATGAAGGTCACGGAAAAAGTAATAGCGCAACTAATCAGAGAGAGAATTGATCTAGATGAAATGCAGTTCGGGTTTGTGTCAGGCAAAAGTACCACAGACGCTCTTTTCATTGTACGACAACTACAGGAGAAGTACCTAGCTAAAAGTAAACCCCTATACTTAGCTTTTGTCGACTTGGAGAAAGCCTTCGACAGAGTCCCCCGTTCCATTATCTGGTGGGCTCTTAGAAAACTAGGTGTTGACGAATGGCTTGTCAGAGCTATACAAGCCATGTATAAAGAAACAGTCAGCAAGGTTAGAATTAACAACGAATATAGTGAAGAGTTTAGCGTAAAAGTTGGCGTCCATCAGGGCTCTGTTCTCAGCCCCTACTATTTATTATTGCCCTTCAGGCTATAACAGAGGAGTTCAAGACCGGCTGCCCATGGGAACTCCTATACGCAGATGACCTAACCATCATAGCTGAATCAATGGCTGAGCTAGAGAAGAAATTCCAAACATGGAAGCACGGCCTAGAGTCAAAAGGCCTTAAAATTAACCTGGCTAAGACTAAAGTTCTAGTTTGTAAGAAAGAAAATAAGGCGGCGGTCCCTTCCGGGAAGTGGCCATGCTCAGTGTGTAGGAAAGGCGTAGGTAGAAACTCCATTTTGTGTCCCAAATGCAAAGTATGGGTGCATAAAAGATGTAGTGGGATCACAGGTAAGCTAACTAAGAACATAGATTTTACATGTGGCCGGTGCTCTGGTGCAATAAGTAGCAGCAAGTGCCCACAAAATACTAGCTCTTTCAACTGCGCAGAGGGTTCTATAGAAATAGTGGACAGCTTCCGTTACCTGGGCGACAAAATCAGCAGTGGGGGAGGGTGCTCTGAAAGTACAGTAGCTAGAGTCAGAACTGGATGGAAAAAGTTCAGAGAGCTTATACCACTATTAGCCGCTAAAGGGTTCTCCCTAAAGATGAAAGGCAGGTTGTATGATGCCTGCATACGAACAGCAATGTTGCATGGCAGTGAGACCTGGGCATTGTTTGCAGAGGATATACGCAGACTAGAGAGGAACGAAGCTTGCATGCTCCGCTGGATGTGTAATAGTAATATACATGAACGGCAAAGCATAAACGAACTAAGGAAAAAATTAGAAATAAGAGGGATCAGATGTTGTTTACTCGAGAGAAGACTACGTTGGTATGGTCACGTGATGCGCATGAAAGACGATAGCTGTATAACAAAGTGCAGGGCAATAAAGATAGACGGTAGCCACGGAGTAGGCAGACCCAGAAAAACCTGGGACGAGCTGATTAATTCCGACCTCACATGCTTACACCTCTCCAAGACAATGTCACTGGACCGAGACCTTTGGCGGTACTGAGTAATAGAGAAGACCTGCCTTACCTAAATACAAAGTAAAATCTACTACAGTCAGTAGGCATCTCTAACAAAATACACCCGCGTCCCACCACCCCCACCCCATCCACACCGCCCCTTTCAATGTAAAGTTATGTTGGTGCCACAACATCCAGGCCAAAACAAATGAGATCGTGTAGGTGTCACGACAAAAAAACACACAGTCCACGCTGTAATGTGGCCGTGTAGGCAACACGGTAAAAACCTCCCTGCCCCACACTGTAAATGTGGTTGGTGTTAGGAAGGGCATCCAGCAGTAGAAAACCCGCCAGACAGTCCATGCTGTAATGTGGCCGTGTAGGCAACACGGTAAAAACCTCCCAGCCCCACACTGTAAATGTGGTTGGTGTTAGGAAGGGCATCCAGCTGTAGAAAACCCGCCAGACAGTCCTATGCGAGCAAGACAATCACTCTTGCCTCAAGTGGTAAATACCCCTGTCCAAACCCATGCAAGCGTGGAAGATGGACGTTAAACGTGATGATGATGATAATGAATTGTTTTCAATGACATCCTTTGGAGTCGATGAATCAATATCTCTGCCGGGATTCATTCCAGTTTTTAAAATACAAGGTCAAATTTATCACAGAATAAGTTCATTGTATAATACAGTTGATAATATTCCTAAATATGCTCAAGTTTTCTTTTTTGATGATTTAAATGATGAAATTAATATCAGAAATAGTAGATTTTCTGAAACACACTTACACGCTATGAGACATTCAAGAGATGCTTTTCGAAAATAGTGAGCTTAAAATTCAAAATATGGCATCTTTAGTTAACAATCCTAATCTTAAATTGTCAATTTGTGCAGATAGAGTACCAGCTGGTGAGCATGCACGAAGGTACAATGACCGAGTATCTAACGATGTGGGATTAGTAATGGTTGGAACTGATTTTCCATAAAGAGACATCATTTTTACTCAAAGATAATATTGTAAAGAAAATCAATGAATTACATAGATCCTATGATCTATTACAATATCCTTTGATTCATTGGAGAGGAAATGATGGCTATTCATTGGATTTACCTTTATACAACCCAAATACAAATCAAACAGTCCCAAATAAGAAGTCACATGTAGGTAAGATTATGCATATCATTTACAAGAAAGTAACAGATGGAATCAAATTCTAAGATGTAAATGATTGTTCCAAATGTATTTAGTTGATATATATGCCAAAATTGAATTTGAACGACTATTGTACATTAAAAAGCACCAAACCAAGCTAAGGGTTGAAGAGTATTTGCTTTTAAAAGATGCTTTAAACAATGAAGGCTTACTCAATGCACAAGAAACTTTTCCTTTTACTTGTGCTGGAAGTCCAAGATATTGGAAGGAAAGAACTCAAGATGAAATGGGTTATGGGAGAGAATACTGTAGGCCTGATTTATAACATTCACTTGGAGTCCTAAATGGGAGGTGGAATATTTGGCAAAACAAAGGCCTACATATATACAGGAGAACAGCAGAAAAGAGGTTTACCACATGCTCATATCTTATTTCGGTTAGAGCAAACAATTTATCCAAACCAATTAAATTCAGTAATCTCTGCAGAAATTCTCAATCCAATTAATGATCCTAATCTTTATGAGATTGTCACTACACAAATTGTTCATGGTCCATGTGGTTTATTTAATGCACAATGTTCATGTATGAATAATGGAAAATGTGAAAAGAATTACCCCAAAATATTTAATTAATGAAACCAGGACAGATGTCAAAGGATATCCATAATATGGACAGAGAAAAACAGAAGATGGAGGAAGAACAGCAACAATAACAAGAAACTCAAAAACATATACAATTGACAATAGGTGGATTGTACCTTACAATCCATTACCTTTGAAAGCATTTAAAGGTCCCATTAATATTGAACTTTGCTGCTCTGTTCAATCCATTGTATAAAGTACTTCAATAAAAGTAGTGATGCTGCTGTTCTAAGAATATGGAATAATGACCAATATAATGAAGTCAATAAGTTTGTAACAAGACATTATCTCAATAGTAATGAGGCTGCATGGAAAATCCTTCAATTTAATATTCACATGTGATACCCAACTGTTCAACAATTGGATATACATGTAGAAAATGGCCAAAGATTATACTTTACCAGTAATGATATTGAACAAAGAATTAGAAATAAAAAAAAATACTACTTTAATTTCATTCTTCAAATTAAACGAAATTGATGAACATGCAAGTTTCTTATGTAAGGATCATTCCATCTCATTATACTCTTATTTCCAATAAAACATGGAAAAGAAGATTGAATGGTAGATTTGTGCTAACATGTTCTAGAATTTACACTGTACCACCTAATCAAACAGAATGTTGTCGTCTCAGATTATTGTAGGCTCTACTAGACGTGGGTGTTTCGACCTTACATTTGTAGACAATCTTACTGGAGAGGCATTTCCCGGAGAGAGGGCAGTCAACCTGATTCCTACAATTACAGTTAATACTAGCTACAGGATTGCACGTGTTCCTACAGCTAGGTATTTTAGCTAAATTTGAAGCAGTGATGTTATGTACAAAGTTAGGAGTCGTAGAGTAAGATATTTTAATGTTATTTCTATTAAAAATTTTATTATATTTATGTGCTGAGGGGAAATGCTTCTTAATAAGGGAGAGAAAGATCTTAGCTAATAGTGTGGCCACCTCCATATTATATGGTGGGTTATACCATATAATGCGTTGGGATCTATTTTTCCTAGGTTTATGCTCATACTTAGTATATGCTACCTTATCGACAAATCCACTCCGAGCAAGAGCTTCATTGTTATATGTGGAATGGTTGGTGAAAATATGCTCGTTTGTAGATAGACGGGAAAGCCTCAAAGAAACATTACTTACCAGGTTCTTGGTTATGCTGGCAGGATGGTTAGAATGCTTACTGATGTAATTAAGTGTATCATTCGGCTTTCTATACGGGTAGTGCAAGCAATTCGACAAATTGAGGGTAACGTTGAGGTAGTTTATGACCAAAAGGTTGGCCTCAACTTGTATAGAGAGGTTGAAGCCTTTAAAGAAGGCTGTGAGTTCTTTTCTAAACCTGTCGCAAGCGCGGCGACTGCAATTTGTCATTAGGGTTTCTTCTTTGATAGAAAAAAGAAGGAAAAGGCCAATAAGGTCTGTAACCTCCACCGAATCGCTGGCGCCCATACTCACGTCGAATGGGGTACTATTAGATTTTTTTATCCAAATAGAGTCGTAGAAATTAATCACAGACTTACGGGCATTGAGGATGATATCAACTTCGAAATCCTTAACCACCGTGAGCGTTTTAGCGAAATTGATAGCTCTAAGAAGTGGCAAAGTGATGGAGGAGTAGTAGTTATTGATGTCAAATTGGATAAAACGGCAATGTTCCTTGTTGCATATGTCATTGAACCATTAAATCACCGCAAAATAGTTATTCCACAGTGCAAGAGAGACCAAGCTTCTAATTTCAGGTATAATTCTATCTAAAATTCTTTTACTAAGTCTAACTAAATCAGACTTCGTAGGGTTAATTAGCCAAATAGAAGGGTTATTGGCGAAATTAGTGATACTTCAGGGTAAGATGGGGGGGGGGGGAATAGGGTCCAGAGGTTCAGTCCGGTCCTGGATGTTGAGTTCTGAAGTGATTTTAAACCCAGCATCGTTGATGTCATTAATGACACTCCGATCGGTTTTCCAGTAATCCTTGGTTACAGCATTCTTTCCAAGAACAATTTGTTTCACCTCAAGCAGATCATCAGCTTAGTTTAAATGAGATAATACAGAAAAGGAAAATAGACGTGCAGGAAATATTCTCAAAGGAGAGGTAACTCACATTAGATTGATGGGAGGTTGCTGAGAATACAATAGATTATTCATGATTCTTGGTTTAGGGGTATTACGTCCGATAGTTAGTTGGGGGCTTTAAAATTACGTAATAGATGTTTCGAAATGTGGGCACAACATGAGTAGAAATTGGATCTCATGTTTAGACAAGTGCTATTATGTTAATTCCTCAGGATATTGATTATTTCTTCAATGCACAGCCCACAAGACAGATTCCCATTTTCGTATGGCTTAGACTTGGTTATAACTTTCCATTGGATGGAGTAATCCACGCCTGCGTCCTTAAGGGACCATATGTGGCTTGCGAGCTTCGTGGACGATCATTTCTCTGGGTGTCTAAATGTCGACAGATGATTCAGGAAGCATTCTTTAAACCGGCCCTCTGCCATACCTACATAGGATTTGAACTCATGTTGATTTGGTCAGTTAGAAGTGACTACAGCTTCATAAATTACAGTGGGTGTGTTGCACTGTTGCTGAAGAGGACAAACTTCAGGCCTTCAGCAAGAGCATCCTGGTGGGGTTGTGCTCTTAGGGTTGTTGGTGATGTGGACCTTCATAATTTTAGCACAGGAGTAGCCGAGTTTCACCTTGTGTCTTTTAAAGATGGAACAGTATTTATGACTTATGGGGAAGTGCTTATCTAGGAGAGCTAAAAATCTTTTACCTACATTAGTTTTAACGTTAAGTGAGAAGTGGGAGAAAACCAAATTATCTTTTTATTTGCATGACTTCTTTTTTTGTTGATCTGCTCTGTGTTGGAGGCTGCGTTCATCGTATGTCTGGGTTTTTGTTGGTTGCTGGTACTGTCATACCCATGGAGGCGTTTGCTGTTTAATTTCATGTTTATGGTATTTGTGTCTTGTAGGAAGGTGGTCGTCTATAAGTTTCAAGAAGAGATAAGATAGCTTAGTAGTTACCAGATCGTTATGCGGAGGATTATATCATAGGTATGATCTTGTGTTTATATCATAGGTATGATCCCTGGTGTTTTCTTATTTGCATTATTATTATTATTATTTGGTTTGTTATTGGTACTGCAACTGTGGGGCTTTGAGCCGTTGGTTGTTTAATTTGCAAATTTTGTATGGTATGTTCTTGATATCTTATTTTGGTCGGGGTGGTTGAATTTTCATCTGCATCGTGTATCTGGAAGAAATTTTAGTAGTTCATCATAACCGGCCGCCTTAAGTAGAGCAGCGTTGTAGTAGTCTGCATGTATATTGAAGGAGGATTCAGAGACAGGCAATGGAGATAGTGATGGTCCTAGTATGGTTAGATCATCGATTAACTTAGTTTAAGTTGTCGTTAATTTCATGGAGGGGTTCATATAGGCCAGAGTTAAGGTATGTATAAATATATATTGTGAGGGATATATATATATGAATGTATGTATAGTATATTTGGCAATATACCGTATGTTTAATTAAAAACATTTAGAAGACCATATGCTATCGATTTTAAAGTAGTGACTATGTCACTTACTTCTTTTCGGCAAAAGAAGGGAGAGAAGCTAACAGTCTGTTTCACACTGTTTGGCAATCATCAGAGCCATGCACCCCCTGCTTCCGCCAAAAATTATAGAATCTGGATTCTTATAGAATTCCAGTAATAATCAGGAGCTGATTATACAGAGCGATTGCCGGTCCAGCAAAAATTAGGTTTAGGATTGGTGCTCTGAAATAGCGATGTATACATGGATTGGCAGTATCGGTAGAGGGTCATATGCCTAGGTTAACTTTGCCTTTCATCCTTACGGGGTCGATGAAATAAAGTACCAGTAATGTACTGGGTAATTGCTGGCTTTGTGCCAAAAGTAGAAACAATTATTATTATTATTATATATATATATAATAATATATGTAGTAATAAACACAGTAAATTGTATGTTTTTAAAATTACGAGGGTAAAGATAAAGCTGGTTTGACAGATTTAACCTGAAGCAAACATAAAATACAGGATAAAGAGTAAAATGTACTGACCGTTTCAATAACTATTTATCTCCCGGACAGATTAGAGATTTAATCTGTTTCGCCCTGAGAATTGTGTTTGTAACAGATAATCCGTAGGCATCATCAGCAAGAGATTAGATCAAATGTGACAAACACCTAAGACTAGAAGCTACACTAGTGAATATTTCACTTCGTGCGTGAGACGTCCAAAGTGGCGTGAGTGGATCGGCTAGAAATAATAGCCTAAATTCACCCAACTTATAAGCTCACCAAGTTAGATACTACCATAGCTTCCTATTTTATTGCTTGCTGTATAATAGGCTCTATTCAACGCTGGCCAGTCCCCAGGGAAAATGAACAGTAGGCAGTATTCTTGTGTGTGTGTATACATATACATACGTATATATATGCACGTGTGTGTATAAGTATGTATGCATGTTTTTTTTTGTGGAGCAAGAGACTCATAATCTTTAAAACATTTTTCTAGGAGAAGGTCACTCTGATATAAAACTTACGACCAGTTCTTTTGGGGCAAATGCATTCGATGTTCAGAGAGTGGGATTGACCTCTCTCTTAAGCTTCAAGTACAGGCATCACTTCATATGTGACATTTTTTGCGATGCATGCTATTGCTGGCCATAGGCAAATCTGTAGCAGGACTAAAAAGCCATGACCGTCATGCTTATGCTTAAGTATCAAGCGATGGCATTACTGAAAATTGAGTTGCAGCCATCATATATGTATGTATGATGTATGCATTGATTCTGGTTAAGTGAAGCATCATATATTTTAATTTGTATTAATTCCCTTGGGAATTGTTTGACCAACTGCTTTGCTTAATTGTTTTAGTTGTTTTATTTTTTTATTTTTATTCTTTCCCTAGGACTTTGGATTTTCTTTGAAAGCAAATTTTTTGCATTAGACCCTAAAATATACTAGCATAGGTGCCAAAGAGGCCCACTTGCCAATAGGCAAGCTGATGAGCTGGCCAGTTCACCACTGATCATCATCATCATTTAACATATGCCCTCTCTGCTAATAAGGATTGGAATATATATATATAGTTTTAATATAGATGAGATTCTACAGGAGTAGAACTGTTTCATTCTTTAGGATGATTTCTAAAGAATGAAACAGTTCTAGTCCTGTAGAATCTCATCTATATTAAAACTTTTATACTCTGCTATGTATTGAGTACCTTACTTACTGTGGTTACCTCCGATTCAACCCGGAATAACATATATATATATATATATATATAAGTAGAAGCTTAGTAAAATCGAAGCTTTGGCTGTGGCCAAGTAAAGTCGACCTACAATTAGGAATGAGTAGCAAAGCACTCAATAAGGGTAGGTCGTCAGAGTAATAACATTACGTTTAGATAGCTTGACAAATTGAAAATTGCGGCAGGCAAAACCCAACCATACAATACCAAAACAACGAAAGAACTTACAGGTTAGACAACAGACCTAGACAGATCGAACGATATTCTGCAATACGTCCGATATGTTTCTATGAATCCGAAATCATTAATCCAACTTATGTAACACGTAAGCTTGTGGTATTCCATGATCAAATAGGGGACTCACTTCATCGACAGGCATTTTGTTCTTTTGCCTCAAACGGGTGTGAACTTAACTCCATGCGACCACCATAATAGACAGCCTTCAATCATTTCGTTGTCACGTGTTATTTCCAACAAGGGAAGCAACCCTTGGTTTTTGGCGGGTAAATTCAAAATGTTAACAAAGGAAAATAATTCCGCTCAACATTCCGAATAAAAGCTCTCAACTAGATGTTATTAAACAAACACAAATAATTAACCAATCAACAGAATTGTCTAATTAAATTAATTAATTAATTATTATGTCTAGGAGATAATAATACAAGTGGAAGCTTAGTAAAATCGAAGCTTTGGCTATGGCCAAGCAAAGTCGACCTACAATTAGGAATGAGTAGCAAAGCACTCTATATATATATAACGAAGGAAGTGTGTAAGGAACTAGGTGGACCATAACGCACCAGAGTACTCAATACTTAGGGTAGTAGAGTGGGTAATAGGAAAAGGTTCAGGACCCCGACGGCAGAGCTCAAGCCGTTTCGACGGCTATTTCTGGACTAAATTAGATTTTTAGTGGTATAAATAGCCGAGTGTTAACCGTCATACCTATGTATGCTTTTCTCTGCATGCTGGTGGTGACCTCGTATTTGTATACTACATTGGTAGTTAGGCATTTGGAGTACAGAGGGTACTCCTCCCGGTAGCGTCAATTGCAGTATTGTTCTATGGTTAGGTTGGTTGGACCATGGGATCTGTGTCTGCTGAGTTTGGTCCTGTTGGATCTAGTGATACTCTGTGCTGTATTTGGTGTTGTTGAGTAGGATAGTTTTACAGTATTTATTTTAAAAAATCCTATGGTACCGGTGCTATGGTAGGAAGTGTCTACAGATCATCCTGAAGAAGATCTGAGGAGAGGTGTTGCCACTTCCGCATTGTTGGGTGGGTTATACTAGGTAAACCCTACATTTCCTGTTCCAGCGGTGGTTGCATGCCTTTTCGGGTCCAATAAATTTTATCTTGGTTAAATCCGCTGTGTCAGAGGGCACCGTTGTAATAGGGCACATGCTCATAGAAGATTTGCCTGGTTGCAGACAGCTGGGAGATGTGGATGGAGACGTTTTTAGTCAGATTATTGGTTATGGAACAGGGCTGGTTGGAGTTCCTATTGATATGTTGGAGTGTCTCATTACGCTTCCTATACAGGTAGTATAATCCGGTTTTGTGGTTCAGTGTCACATCGAGTAAGTCTACAGTATTCAGGTTGGTAATCTGGAATCCTAAGTTGGTGAAGAAGTCCAGGAGATCCTTTCTGGTTCAGTCGGTTGTGTGGTGGCTGAAATTGTGGAGGGTGAGTAGGCTGTCATCGTGGTACAGGCCCCCTCCAAACTGTGGGAAGCGATCTTTTAATTTAGACACGACATCAGGTCCATAACCTCCACTGACTCACTGGCCCCCATGTTCACATCAAAGGGGAGTCAAATGACTGCTTGGCCCAATGTGACCCGTCATAGGTCAGGAGTGAGTGGTGTGCATGTAGTATAATCTCATACGTAGAGTCCTCTATTATAGTGTAAGTTCTAGCGACATCTAGGGCCCGCTTCAGAATTTATTAATACATAATAGTTCTTGATGTCAAACTGAAGAAACTTGGTCCTCTCTTTTTTGCCAATCTGTCAAAACCAGCCATATTAATGCAGAGGTATAATGTGGTCCAGCAGTTGTTTACGTCCTATGTCCAATTTGGTGGGGTTCATGAGACATGTAGTTGGGTTGCTGTTGAAGTCACACTTGTAGTCCTTCAGGGTGAAGTGTGGTTCCTTTGGGCTAAGGGATTCAGTGTGGCAGTACATTCTTGGATTAGGAGGTCTGAAGTAATCTGCTGGCCTGTTTTATTGATTGTGTTGATGGTTGAGTGGTTTGTTTTTTTTATAATTAGAAGTGAATCTGTTGTAGATGAAACGGTGGTAACGTTCATGGTCGATGAGGCACAGGTTGTTCGTTTTATTAGAGTGTAACAGGAGGTAATCTGTGTTCTTGAGATCGCTGGTTAGAGTTTCCTCTGGAACTCGTTAGGGTGCCTTTTGAATTTAATATTCTTGATCAGAGAAAAGAGCTTTGCTTCAAATTCAGCCAATAATGGGTTGTTCGGTGGGGTCAATGTCGATTTGAATCTATAGGTCTCTCTGTGTTGGAGGTTGCCACATTGCTGGTTATGTTGGTCGAAGAATAATGCATACCATGTATGTCTTTTGATGAAGATATCAGTCTTCTACGGTTGGAGTCTGATGAATACCCTCCTGCTAGGAAAGGGTATGTTTTTGGTGGAGAAATCGGTGGTCTTTTTTGGCATATATGTTGGGTAGGCGATCATTGGTTAGTTGAATTAGGGTTGGAAAAAGTGCTCTACTGAGGGAGCTAAAGTATAAATAGAATATGCGGTGATGAGACCACTCGATAGATGTGGGGAGATGTAGAGTGGGTATATATATATACATACATATATATATATAGGAAAAGGTTCAGGACCCCGACGGCAGAGCTCAAGCCGTTTCGATGGCTATTTCTGGGCTAAATTAGATTTTTAGCGTGGTAATAAATAGCCAAACTTTTCAAGGGGTAATTCCATATATGGGCATGCGATAATCATGCATTTCTGAAGGTTGTAGCTGCCAAAAGGATTGTTCAAAGTTTCTTGTAATTACAGTTAAATCTTTCATGGTGATGAGTAGGGGGTGGGGGTGGCTGAGCTTGCCTGTAGAACAATGAGGGAGTGGGTGAAGCCGGTCAAGCGTTGAAAGTAAGTTCTATACAGCAGATTCTAAGGAGTGTAGATGAATTAGGCTAGCTAGAAAGCAGGTGAAAAAAGAATTCTACAGGAATCTGAAAATGGGAAATTATAAAATTAAAAAGTTAAAAAATTAAAAATTAAAAAATTAAGAAATAAAAAAAAAACGAGTCTAAAACAGCTGCTATATTTTTAGCTGGTATTGCGTTTTCAGCCAATGCTATATAGAATTCACATGGGTGGGAGTACTGAGGCTACAAAAGCCCGATCGGCTGCCTCAGGGTAAGCGAAAGAGGAAAAAGGAAAAGGAAGAGGAGAGGGAGAGGAAGAAAATGAGAAGAAGAGATAAAGGGAAAAAAGAAAAGGAATACATAAGAAAAAAAGAGTAAGAAAAATATTATTAAAAAAATTAAAATATATAGCAATCTAGAAAAAAACGTATGTGTACATACATATACACATACACACATTCAGATAAAAGGAAAATATATATATATATATATATTTCTAGTATGTAGGAAGGAAAATAGGGTACTGGTCCCATCTGGGAAATGGCCATGCTCAGTGTGTAGGAAAGGAGTAGGCAGAAACTCCATTTTATGTCCCAAATGCAAAGTATGGGTGCATAAAAGATGTAGTGGGATCACAGGTAAGCTGACTAAGAATATAGATTTTATATGTGGCCGGTGCTCAGGTGCAAGAAGTAGCAGCAAGTGCCCACAGAATACCAGCTCTTTCAATTGCACAGAGGGCTCTATAGAAATAGTGGACACCCTCCGTTACCTGGGTGACAAAATAAGCAGTGGTAGAAGGTGCTCTGAAAGTACAGTAGCTAGAGTCAGAACGGGATGGAAAAAGTTCAGAGAGCTTATACCACTATTGGCCGCTAAAGGTTTCTCTCTAAAAATGAAAGGCAGGCTGTATGATGCCTGCATACGAACAGCAATGTTACATGGCAGTGAGACTTGGGCATTGTGTGCAGAGGATCTACACAGACTGGAGAGGAACGAAGCTTGCATGCTCCGTTGGATGTGTAATAGTAATATACGTGAACGGCAAAGCATAAATGAACTAAGTGAGAAATTAGGAATAAGAGGGATCAGATGCTTTTTACTCATTGGTATGGTCATGTGATGCGCATGAAAGACGACAGCTGTATAAAAAAAAGTGCAGGGCGATCAAAATAGATGGTAGCCACGGAGTAGGTAGACCCAGAAAAACCTGGGACGACTTGATAAATTCCGACCTCACACACTTATACCTCTCCAAGACAATGTCACTGGACCGAGATCTTTGGCGCTATGCAGTAATACAGAAGACCCACCTTGCCTAAGTGCAAAGCGAAACCTACAGTCAGTAGGCACCTCTTACCAAAATACACCCCCGTCCCACTACCCCCACTCCACACCACCCCTTTCGATGTAAAGTTATGTTGGTACCACAACATCCAGTCCTAAATAAATGAGGTCGTGTAGGTGTCACGACAAAAAAAACACAGTCCACGCTGTAATGTGGCTGTGTAGGTAACACGGTAAAAACCTCCCAGTCCACACTGTAAACGTGATTGGTGTTAGGAAGGGCATCCAGCCGTAGAAAACTCGCCAGACAGTCGTATACGAGCAAGACAACCAATCTTGCCTCAAGTGGGAAAATTCCCATCCAAACCCATGCTAGCGTGGAAGATGGATGTTAAAAGATGATGATGATGATGATGATGATATATACGAAATGATACGGAGACGTCAGACGCATAGAGTTATACATAGATACAATCACATACGCAAAACTACATGTA